>WNYA01000262.1:20565-200843 GCA_019512145.1 Engystomops pustulosus | reverse complement strand
TGTCGTCCTCCCGCTCAGGCCCCCGGGAGAGAGTTAGTTCAGTTCACCTCTTATTCTGGTGCATGTTAAGTGAATTGGAGTGCGATACAAATAAATGTAAAAATCCAGTTTTGTTGATCTCTGCACCAGCCCACCGCCGGATTCTGTCGCATGATGAATGATGAATGAAAGTGAAAACCTGTGAAAGAAGGTGGGGTTATGGGTTTTTGCTAGGGGGTGCCGATGCGCCAAATCCGTATTGCGGCAAAGGCAAAAGCCCAAGTGAAATGCAGGGCACACACCCAAAATAAGAAGGCACCAGGCACAAATAAAGAAAATCGATACGAGAATCCTACGAGAGTGCGGTTTCGCAGCAGACCTTTAGTAAGTAGGCAGCTCCCAATGTGTGTGGTGGTAGAAAGACAACACCATGGTGGCCTGGTCCTAACAGAAGAAGAAATAAAGAAGACAAAAATAATGGTGGCTTAAGGTTAGCCACTACAGCCTTGCAGCAGCGGGGATATAATAAGGATGTAACTCAGGATGGCTCCAGTGGAATTAACACTACAGCCTTGCAGTGCCAGGTATAATACAATAACTTGCCGTACTGGGGTCCTGAGTTCAAGTCTCATCCAGGTCAGCATCTGCAGAGTTTGTATGTTCTCTTGTGTTTGTGTGGGTTTCCTCCGGGAACTCTGGTTTCTCCCACATCCCTAAATACTGGTAGGATTGATTAGATGTGTGAGCCCCATGGGGGACAGAGAACACTTTGGAAGCTCTGGTTGTACGCTTATATAATAAAGGAATTATTATTATGCAATGAGTCACTGGATTGTAATGGAAGGTTATTTCTAACAGCTTTTGGTGTGTGTTATGATTTATATTACCTTTTTGGTCCAGCACAGTTTTGAGTTGGGCATGTAGTGGGGGAGGGGGGGGGGGGCTGTATAAATTTGGTACAACGATTAAACTCAGACCCGGATCTTTTGGCAAACCTGAAAACAATCTGACACATATTATACGACGGACTCATCAAGCGAGAGCCACCCTCCCTTCCCAGGAGAAGCTCAATCCCGAGGTGGGGGACCTGCAACCCGCACATGGGAGAAGCCCCCAAAAACTAAGAGGAGGAAACAACAGAAGGAAAAGACTTGGACCTAAGGAATAGTGAGGGATAACAAGGTCCCTGCCCGATACTTACAACCCCTGACACTCCTGACCCCGGATAAGGTCGCTGTGCATCACGTGTAATACATATGATCCCTGATTACTGCGCATTCTTCCCAGGAATATGTGAGGTCAGACAAGGGTGACGGAGCAGCTTCTGTGTCCAGTATCCTGGAAAACAACCCCCCCCCCCGCTACACCCCAGGAACCCCTCCCCCCCCCGCACCCCCCAGGAAAGAGGAACAGAGATTTATCATTTACATTCTCCAGCACAGAAAGATGTATGGAAAGTGTCACATCTCCAGAGCGTCATGTCAGGGCGAGCGCTGTGCCTGCTGCTGTGTGAGTATTATACATGTAGATATTTTTATACATACGCTGTGTGTGCGTATTATACATTTGAGTATTAACGTTATACAGCTGCTGTGTGACTATATACATGTAGTATTATAGCGCATTACAGCTGATGTGGAGATTATACAGTAGTATTATACCGTATACACTGCGTGTGAGTATTATACATGTAGTTATACGCTATTACACGTCTGTGTGAGTATTCATACATGTAGATTTATAACCGTTATACAGTCTGCTGTGGACTATTATCAGTAGTATTATACCGCTATACAGCTGCTGTGTGATTATTTACATGTAGTATTATACCGCTATCAGCTGCGTGTGAGTATTATACGTAGTTATATACCGCTTTATACACCCAAAGCTGCTGTTGTGACTTAGATACATGTATATTATACCGCATTACAGCTGCTTTGTGAGTATTATACAAGATTATTTATAACGCTATACAGCTGCTGTGTTGAGTATTTACATGTAGTATTATACCGCTATACAGACTGCTGTGTGAGTATTATACATGTAGTTATACCTATACAGCGTTGACTATATACATAGTATTATCCGTATACACGCGTGTGTGACTATTATACATGTAGTATTATAACCGCTATACAGCTGGCTGTGTGAGTATAATACATGTAGTTTATACCGCTATACAGTGCTGTTGGTTATTATACATGTAGTATTATACCGCTATACAGCTGCTGTGTGACTATATTATATTTAGCATAGTGTGTATTAATATATTTTATACCGCTATACAGCTCTGTGTGACTATTATAATGTGTATTATACCGCTCTACGCGCTGTGTGACTATTATACAGTAGTATTTTATACGCTATACAGTGCTGCTGTGGACTATTAGCACATGTATATTTAACCGTATAACAGCTGCTGTGTGAATATTACATGTAGTATTATACCGCTATACAGCTGCTGTGGGATTATACATGTAGTATTAGTACCGCCTAACAGCTGCTGTATGACTATTATACATGTAGTATTATACCGCTATAAGCTGCGTGTGTGACATTATACATGTATATATACCGCTATACAGCTGCTGTGAGTATTCAATATGTAGTATTATACCACTATACAGCTGCTGTGTACTATTATACATGTAGTATTATACCGCATACAGCGCTGTGGACTATTATACATGTAGTATTATCCGCTATACAGCTGCTGTGTGAGATTATACATGTGGTATTATACCGCTATACAGCTGCTGGTGACATTATACATGTAGTATTATACCTCTATACAGCTGCTGTGTGACTATTATACTGTAGTATTATAACCGCTATACAGCTGCTGTGTGACTATTAATACATGTAGGTATAACCGCTATACGCGCTGTGTGACTATTATACATGCAGTATTATACCTATCTACAGCTTGTGGGACTATATACATGTAGTATTATACCGCTATACAGCTGCTGTGTGAGTATTTACATGTAGTATTATACCGTTATACAGCTGTGTGTGACTATTATACAGTAGTATTATACCGCTATACAGCTGCTGTGTGAGTATTATAATGTAGTATTATACCGCTATAAAGCTGTGTGTGCTATTAACCATGTCGTATTACCGTATACAGCTGCTGTGTGACTATTATACATGTAGTATTATACCGCTATACAGCTGCTGTGTGACTATTATACATGTAGTAGTTTATAACCGCTATACAGTGCGTGTGTGACTATTATACATGTAGTATTATACCCTATAGAGCTGCGTGTGTGACTATTATCCTGTAGTATTATACCGCTATACAGCTGCTGTGTGATATTAACAAGTAGTATCTATAACCGAGCTAAACCTGCTGTGGACGTTATACATGTAGTATTTAACCGACTATAAGACTGCTGTGTGACTAGATACATGTAGTATATTTACCGTATACAGCTGCTGTGTGACTTAGTTATACATGTTATGTATACCGCTATACAGCTGCTGGTGTGACTATATACATGTAGTATTATACCGCTATACAGCTGCTTGTTGATGAGAATATTATACACATGTCTATTATACCTTATCTGCTATACAGCTGCTGTGTGACTATTATACATGTAGTATTATACCGCTATACAGCTGCTGTGTTGTGAACTATATTACATGTAGTATTATAACCGCTATACAGCTGCTCGTGTGACTATTATACATGTAGAGAGGATAAAGCAGAGAAAAGCTGATGTAGCGGCCCCATAATGCCCGTTTCATGCAAATCTTGGGCCTTGTCGCGTCCATCTCATGCTCGCCTTCCTCCCAGCCCTGCGGCGCGCTCCGCACACAGATACCGCTTGTGCATTCCTGGTCCACGGTGTCTTGCTCGTCTTGATAGCTGCTACGGAGACGTCACACGCACAATTCTCTCTTACGAACCCTTGTTTTCTCACCCTACTCACCGAAAGAGGACATTTCGACCCATCCTCTGGATAACTACCTTCACCCACCCCTAGCTCATTTACTTTCCCATTGCTACTGCAGTGTACATCCGGCACGTATAACCTCCTTCACCTGGGGGGATAGCTTCTGCTCACTTTCGTCTAGCTCGAAACTGTTCGGTCTTCCATCCTCGACGTCTTCCTCCCGTCAGTTTGGACTTGAAAAGCTACTCGTCCCCCGTGGTCCCCTTCTTCTAATAGCAAGCGAGCCCCCGTCTTCCGCCTCCCAGAGTTTTCCTTTCCTCCTCTTTTGCTAGATGGTGCGACCCCACCGCCTTCCCCCTACTTTCCGTGGGACCTCCGTTATCTCTGTTCGTCCCCCCAGCCCGGCTAGGCTTCCCTTCAAGAGTTGTTACATTAATGGTGGCCCGTCCCCCACTCTTAGACGGCGCATAGTATAATGTGAGGCGGCGGATGCCCCTCCGAGCCACTCCGCCCGCGCCCGGGCTAGGGCGGGCTCCCTGAAATGCGGGTGGTTACCCCTGCCGGGCTCTTTTTAAGACTTGGCTTCCCTTTCTTGAGCGTGGGTGTGTTGTGCGCATGGTGGTATGGGTCTCATCCCCCCGAGTCTGAGTCTGTCCCATCCCTGACTGATGTCCTCCGGTTTAGGGGCTTGTGTGCCCCTCCGTTCATCGCGCGCGGTGATAGCTGTTGATTGAACACCGTCTGGGTTTGTGTGGTGCCGCGGTTGGACCGTCGCTGTTTGTGCTCACTTCAGGATTTTGGTTCATGAGCTCTTTTTGTTTGGTCCATGTCCTGTGCTGTTGTTTTTTTTTGTTTGATGACTATTATACATGTAGGCTGATAACGCTATCAGGCGCTGTGTGACTATTAGAATGTAGTATTCTACGCTATACAGCTGCTGTGTGACTTATTATAAAGTGTAGTATTATACCGCTATACCGCTGCTGTGTGAATTATTATACATGTAGTCTTATACCGCTATACAGCTGAGGGTGACTATTATACAGAGTATTATACCGCTATACGCTGACGTTGCTGAGTATTTATACAGGTAGTATTATAACGCACTATACAGCTGCTGTGTGAGTATCTACAGTAGGCTAATTTACCGTATACAGCTGCTGTGTACTATTACACATGTAGTATTATCCGCTATACAGCTGCTGTGGTGGTGACTTTTTATTTTATACAGTAGTATTATACGCTATACAGCTGCTGTGTGACTATTATACAGGTAGTATTATAACCGCTTACAGATGCGCTGGGGAGTATTATCATGTAGGATTATACCTCTATACCGCTGAGGTGTGACTCTATTATACATGTAGTATTATACCGCTATACAGCGGCTGGTGACTATTATGACAGGGTAGTATTATACCGCTTATAAGTGCCTGTGGGAATTTATACATGATAGTATTATACCGTATACAGCTGATGTGTGACTATTTACATTTAGTATTATACCGTATACAGTGCTGTGTGGGGGGGTGGGGGGGGGGGACTAGTAGAAATGTAGTATTATACGCTATTCAGCGCTGTGTGACTATTATACATGTAGTTTATTAACCGCTACTACAGCTGCTGGTGGACGGTATTATACATGTAGTATTTTATACCGCTCTACAGCTGCTAATTGCGGTCGTTGTGACTATTATGAGTATTCTGTCATGAGTATTGCATGTGAGTATGGATTACCGTGATACAGCGCTGTGTGATTATTACTAATGTCGTATTATACCGCTACTACGCTGCTGTGTGACTATTATCAGTGTAGTATTATACCGCTATGACAGCTGCGGTGTGACTATTATAACATGTAGTATTATACCGCTATACAGCTGAGTGTGATATTATACATGTAGTATTATACCGCTATACAGTGCGGGGACGATTATACATGTCGTATTATACGCTATACAGCTGCGTTGTGACTATTATAACAGTAGTATTATTACCGCTATACAGTGCTGTGGACTATTATACATGTAGTATTATAACGCTATGACAGTGCTGTGTGATATTATACATGTAGTATTATACCGATATACAGCTGCTGTGTGACATTATACATGTAGAGTATTATACCGCTATACAGCTGCGCGTTGTGAATATTATACATGTAGTATTATTCCGTATTACAGGCTGCGTTGAGTATTATTACAGTAGTATATCCGATATACAGTGCTGTGTGATATTATCATGTAGTTATCCATTAAGCGGTGATTGATAGTTATAACCGCTATACAGTGCTGTGTGAGTTATTATACATGTAGGATTATACCGCTTACAGCTGCGGGTGACTACTTATAAGTAGTCTACTACCGGCTATACAGCTGCGTGTGACTAATTTCTAAATGTAGTATTACGCTATACAGTGCTGTGTGACTTATACATGATATACGTACAGCTTTAATAATTCTATGGCGTTATACTAAGCTGCTGTGTGACTATTATACATGTTAGGATATACCGCGATACAGCTGCTGGTGTGAATCTATATACTGTAGTATTATACGCTATACAGCGTGCTGTGGATCTATATAAAGTCGTGATTTATACGCATACAGCTGCTGGGTGGAATAGTAGACAGTAGTCTCTTACCGCTTATACAGCGGCTGTGTGAGTATTAGACAGTGTATTATACCGCTATACAGGGCTGTGTGAGATGATACATGTTAGTATTTACCGCTATTACAGCTGCTGTGTGATTATATAAATTGTAGTATTATTAACGCTATACAGCTGCTGTGTGACTATATTATACATGTAGTATATAACGCCGATTCAGCTGCTGTGTGACTATTATACATGTAGTATTATACCGCTATACAGCTGCTGTGTGACTTTTATACATGTAGTATTATACCGCTATACAGCTGCTGTGTGACTATTATACATGTAGTATTATACCGCTATACAGCTGCTGTGTGACTATTATACATGTAGTATTATACCCCTATACAGCTGCTGTGTGACTATTATACATGTAGTATTATACCGCTATACAGCTGCTGGGTGTTGTCACCATCACTGTCGTGTGTCTGATACATATCATAGTACACTATACACTGTGGCATATAATATATTGTGTACAGACTTTCCTTTACTTATTGTGATATCAATTATTTATTTGAGTTTAAAAAATATCTAGAAAAATATTGTGTATATTTACCGTATATACTCGAGTATAAGCCGACCCAAGTATAAGCAGAGGCCCCTAATTTCAACACAAAAAACTGGGAAAACCTATTGACTCGAGTATAAGCCGAGGGTGGGAAATGCATTGGTTACAGCCTCCCAGTATATAGTCTGCCAGCCCCTGTAACATAGAGCCTGCCCAACCCCTGTAGTAGGAAAAAAAAAAACACTGTATTCATCTTTCTGACGTCCCCCATAGGTCCTCTTCTGTCTCAGACTGTCTCAGACAGAAGAGGACCTACGGGTGACATCAGAAAGGTGAGTTTTGTCTTTATTTTTTTAGTTGACTCGAGTATAAGCCGAGTTAGGGTTTTTGAGCACAAATTTTGTGCTGAAAAACTAGGCTTATACTCGAGTATATAAGGTAATTAATTTTATGAACTTGTAGCTTGTGAATCTTTTTTTTTAAGATTTATTTTTTATTTTTTTCCTTCAATATGCAAAAATAGAGCATACATATCTAGAGTTAACATATAATACAACTCCTTTACAAAGCTTAATAACATAGTTGTCACGGGTACACCCGTGCTCCGCTGCTTGCCGGTCCCCGTCTCCCTGCCCTCACTTACCTCTCCTGGCTCCTGTCTGTGCTCCGGCTCCCGGCGTGTAGGCTGCACGCCTCCTTGTCTGCAGTCGCACGCTCTCTCCACTAGAGGGCACGCGCGGACTTCTCAAGCCTTAAAGGGCCAGCGTCCTCCTGATTGGCTCCTGCTAATCCGGCACGCCCTTATAATCCGGCACCTCCCTTCACTCCCCGCCGGATCTTCAGCATCATTCCTGCTAAGAGAAAGCCCTCCTGAGTTCCCTGTGTATCCTGTGTTCCAGCGTTACCAGCGATCCTCTGCGTTGCTACCATTGCTGTTAACTGCTGTGCCTTCCAGGGTTCCTGTCCTGCTGTGCCTTCCAGGGTTCCTGTCCTGCTGTACCTTACAGGGTTCCTGTCCTGCTGTACCCTCCAGGGTTCCTGTCCAGCGGAAATGCACGCGATGGAAATCGGGGGGCGTGGCCGAACGAAAACCCGACGGATTCGGAAAAAACGCTGCATTTTTAAAAAAAAATGTGTCGCAGAGCTCGCACTTACCTTCACTGGGAATAGGCCGGTGAACTTGAGTGCGTTCCGATGCTCTTCAGCGCAGCAGCGCCACCTGGTGGTTGTCGGAGGAACTGCCTTAATGAATCCCGGTCGGACCCGAATCCACCGCAGAGAACGCGCCGCTGGATCGTGAATGGACCGGGTAAGTAAATCTGCCCCATTATGTTTCTGAACATATTTGTGCCAATGAGTTCAGTCCCCTCTGTCTCCAAACATCCGTCTCAGTGATTAATCTTTTCAAAATTAAAATTATCCCATATTGGTGAAAACGGGAAAATCCCCTTCAAATGTAATAACTCTTTCAGTGCCGTCCAGACTTTATTCAGCAACCTTGCAATATGCATACCTCTATATCGTCCCTGTGTAAGTTCCCCGCTCTCTAATAATGTGAAAATTGAATCCCTTCTTCCTACACTAACTAACCTATGATACGCATCGCAATTGCGTCAACTAACTAGAAATTTCAATTGGGCTGCTATATAGTAACCAAAAATCCAGGGGATTCCCATTCCCCCTTGTTCTACTGTCCTGCACGTATTGGTAAATTTCATCCTAGCCCTTTTTTTTCCCCCCCAAATCAGTTCACTCAAAGTAGAGTCTATTACTTTGAACAATTTTTTGGGGATCCATACTGTACAGACCGTTAGTGGATATAATAGTTGTGGGAGTAAAAACATCTTTATCAGTCCGACCCTGTCAGCTCTTGAAAAGGGCATTCTGAGCCAGTTGGTAATATTATGCCCCATTTTTTCCATTATTGGAGTGATATTCAAGTCCACGTATTTGCTCAAATCAGATGTAACCATAACCCTCTAGATATTTAATTGCATCTTCTTTATGCAATAAAGGTTATTTCTCCATCCAACGGGAGTAATACAGTTTTTTCCCAGTTGATTTTTAATCCCGAAAACTGTCCGAATTTTGAAACAAAGCTAAAAACTTCTTTTAGTATTTTTTTTCTGGGGTTTGGATAGTCATCAAGATATCGTCGGCGATATGATTTCTTGTCCTTCTCGCCCCCAGATCCCCACCCCTTACATCCGCCTGTCTAACAAGTATTGCAAGGGGTTCTATAAATAACCCAAAAAGTAGGGGGGAGAGGGGGCACCCCTGTCGGGTGCCACAATATATAATCGGAAGGAGTTTGAAAAACTGCCGTTGATATTCATTCTAGCTGTGGGGGCGTCATATAGAGTACAAACCCACTTAATAAATTCTGCCAAACCTTTCCAAAACTTTCCAGAGAAATCGCCACTCCACCCTGTCGAAGGCTTTAACAGCGTCCAACGACAGGATGGAGCGGTCCTCCCCTTTTCCCAACTGTATATCCAAGAAGAGCCTATGCAGATTATAGTCCCCCTATCCGGGATAAACCCGTTTTGATCCGGATGCACAATGTCCCCAATCACTTCTTTTAGCCTAGTGGCCAAAACTTTGGCCAGAATTTTTATATCGCAATTAAGTAGGGAGATGGGTCTATACGATCCCATATCTAATGAGTCCTTACCTTTTTTTAGAAATACAACTATCGATGCCTCAGTCATTGAATCCGTAACATGGGCATTCTCAAATATTGCATCTGCACTGGGATGGGAATCAATGCCTTGCCAATGCCTAATTTTTTATAGAATGGAAACGGTAATCCGTCCAGCCCGGGTGCTGAGTCAGCTGAAGCTTCGTTAATGGCTCTCTGGATCTTGTCCCCCGACACCAACCCCCCCAGCCTACGTTTCTTACCCCCTGGGAGACTAGGGGGGGGGATGGAGTCGAGGAAGTCATCCAGCGCCATATCGGTGTAAGTGGCTTCTGATTGATATAGGGAGGAGTAAAATTTGCTAAATAATTCCTGAATCTCACCTTGTTCCTGGATAATCCTACCCTCCTGATTCCCTCTCTTTGTCTGACCTTGGATGCTTTGGCTGCCAGGAGTTTCCCGGATCTTCCCCCTTCTGAGAAGCTCCTTTGGACAGAGAAAATAAATTATAGGCGGCCTGGGCATTTATCAATGAATCTTTATTCTCTGATGAGGGGTTTACTGTTACCTGATTTAATTTTGTTACTACTTCCTTCTTCAATTTGTACCTTGTGAATCTTGGCTCTGTCTATATTTTTTGTTTACAATTTTCTTGCAATTTTAATTGTGTTCTATTTGAAGATTTTATTTCACATTCTATTTTATTTTCGATATTTTTTTTAGAATGGAAATGATCCCTCTGTGTTTTATTTCATTCTGTTTTTAGGCTTTACGTCCGATGGTTTAATTCGTTGTTATGTATCATATTTAATTTTATTGAAAGATTTCACTTTTTAGAGTTTTTATTTTTACATTCATGTTTGTTTTTTTTTAAATGTATTGTTTTTTTATTGTTACATTGTCCGGTTATTTATTTGAGGTTTTGTTTTTTTCTCACATTTTTATGTTCTCCCAATTTTTTTTAAATTCAATTATTTTTTCAACCAATTAACGATTGAATTCTTATGCAACACCTCAACTTTTGACCTTTTATTTTAACTATTACTGATAAAATGTTATACTATAAAATGAATTTTTGACTTGTAACCTAAGTTACCTTTGAAAGGAGTCTCCCTATGGATGATCTGGTAAATCTGTAGAGTATCAGGTTTGAGAACCCGGGACCATGATGAAAGGTCTTGAGGGCAGCAGAAGGACCTTCTCTCAGGTCCTAGACCATTAACAATTCTGTAAACTGGAGGTAGATGGGCAAAAATATTTTTTTCTTCCCTGGTCCAGTATGTAACTACCCTGTCCATGGCAGGAATAGAGGATAGGCCAGAAATAATTAGTCCTGGTCAACCACATTAGAAACAAAATGGAACAAAATATGCTGTGCCTCATGACAGAGGGAACAAAAGATAGCAATTGGAGATGAGCGAGCACTAAAATGCTCGGGTGCTCGTTACTCGAGTCAAACTTTTCCCGATGCTCGAGTGCTCGTCTCGAATAACGAGCCCCATTGAAGTCAATGGCCAAACACCTGGGAACCTCAGAAAAGGATGGAAACACCACGGAAATGGACAGGAAACAGCAGGGGCAGCATCATGGAGCCTCTGAGGTGCTTAATGCACCATTATGCCAAAAATTATGGGCAACAGCATGGCCATGACAGAGTGACAGAATGAGGCTAGATAGCATCTAAAACATCCAATAATTGACTCTGACACTATAGGGGACGGCATGCAGAGGCAGCGGCAGCAGCGGCAGGCTAGAGAGTGTCATGGCGACATACCCTAAATGGACTCAGGCTTTAAACCAATTTAATAAATTCCTTTTGGCGAGGATAACGTGTAGCACGTGTAACGTGTACGTATCAGTATTTGGCCTGGTTATGGCAGCAGAGAGGAACCAAAGGAGGTGAGCAAGAAGTGCTGAAATGCTTTCCTATGTGAACAAAAGGTTGACGGTATATTTAGTCAATAACTCAGCATGGCGCCGACAGAGTGACCAAGTTCCATAACGTATCTGGTGAAACACCCGAAAAATGAGCCTGACACAGCTCGTTTGCTAAGAGGACGACATGTGGAGGCAGCTATGGAGGCGACATGTGGAGGCAGCTATGGAGACGACATGTGGAGGCAGCTATGGAGATGACATGTGGAGGCAGCTATGGAGACGACATGTGGAGGCAGCTATGGAGACGACATGTGGAGGCAGCTATGGAGACGACATGTGGAGGCTGCTATGGAGACGACATGTGGAGGCTGCTATGTAGACGGCGTGTGGAGGCTGCTATGTAGACGGACTGTGGAGGCTGCTATGTAGATGACGTGTGGAGGCAATGGGGACGGTTATGGCACCCGAGGTGAATGTAAGGAGGTGAGAAAAGAGGAGTGAAAAGATAGATTTTAGAGGTAAAAGGTTATAGGTTGAAGGTTGCTGCAGCTCAAACAAAGTTAGTTGGATGTTGGGATGGAGCTGGCGGTCCGCTGCCAGGCGAGCTTTCGCCTGTCCAAGCCTATGCCTCTCGGCTCCTCCCTACACAAAATGGAACTGGGCGCCCGAAGCGTTTACTTTGAAAAAATGATCATTTTCAAAGCAGGTGGGGGCTGCAAACAGCATTTCTAAAAACCTTTTGTGTACAATCAAGTGTAGTACTGTTCTTATAAGTATTTGGCCTGGTTATGGCGATGGAGGGGAACGTAAAGAGATGCGCATGTAGCACTGAAATAATATTGGTCAATGATAAAAGTTTGGCGGTATATTTTGTGGATAACACAGCAGGGTGGCGACAAAGTTAACAAGTTTGATGTGGAAGCTGTTAAAACAACCCAAAATTTTGCCTGACACAGCTCTTTTGCTAAGGGGACGAAGTATGGAGGCAGCTATGGAGACGACGTGTGGAGGCGGCAATGGAGACGACGTGTGGAGGCGGCAATGGAGACGACGTGTGGAGGCGGCAATGGAGACGACGTGTGGAGGCGGCAATGGAGACGACGTGTGGAGGCTGCTATGGAGACGACGTGTGGAGGCTGCTATGGAGACGGCGTGTGGAGACGGCGTGTGGAGACGGCGTGTGGAGACGGCGTGTGGAGACGGCGTGTGGAGGCTGCTATGGAGACGGCGTGTGGAGGCTGCTATGGAGACGGCGTGTGGAGGCTGCTATGGAGACGTAGTGTGGAGGCTGCTATGGAGACGGCGTGTGGAGCCTGCTATGGAGACAATTACATTTGGATAGTGACTGTATGTGGCAGTCCAAAAAGTTTTCAAAACAGAGGAGCGGGTAGGTGGCCCTCCAGAAAAATTAAATACATAGAGTACCTGTATGTGGCACTCCCAAAAATTGTTTAAAACTGAGGAGCGGGTAGGTGGCCCTCCAGAAAAATTAAATGGATATAGTACTATAGCTAGAGCCAGTTGGCCCTGGCAAAAAATAGCCAGTTGCCTCTGCTTTAGTGTACAAAGAGGAGGAGAAGGAGGAGAATGAGGAGGAGGAGTGCATACATGAGAATTATTCAGGTTGAACGACTTTCACTTGGTGGAGAATGGAAATCATGAGAAATCCAGGCTTTATTCATCTGGATAAGCGTCAGCCTGTCAGCGCTGTCAGTCAGCACCTGACAGATATCAGACATCCACATCCACTCCTCACTGTAGACTTGAGGAAGCTGACTGACCTGACTAGTAGTTCTGGTGGAAGTTGACATCTGGCAGTCTACAATCGCTCTGCACTGCTGTTGGAGGCGGCGCTGCGCTGCCCTGAGAGTGGCAGCATCTGTGCTGGACTTCCTGAAATGCGCAAAGATGCGGCCCACCTTCGTGAGCAAATCAGACAGATGTCTTGAGGAACCGCTGAACTTTGAGATTTAACACATGGGCCCGGCATGGCACATGTGTCAGTATGCAAAATTGCAGAGCCGCCACCAGGTTACGGCCGTTGTCACACACAACCATGCCTGGCTTCAGGTTCAGCGGTGCCAGCCACAGATCGGTCTGCGCCGTGATGCCCTGTAATAGCTCTTGGGCAGTGTGCCTTTTATTGCCTAGGCTCAGCAGTTTGAGCACCGCCTGCTGTTGCTTAGTGATGGCACTGCTGCTGTGCCTAGAGCTACAGACTGATGGAACCATGCCCACGGATGGTAATTCAGAGCAGGAGGTGGAAGTGGGGTGGGAGGAGGAGGAAGCATAGTAGGCCTGAGAGACCGTGACCGAGGTAGGCCCCGCAATCCTCGGCGTCGGCAGTATATGAGCGGCCCCAGGGTCAGACTCGGTCCCAGCCTCCACCAAGTTAACCCAATGTGCCGTCAGTGATACATAGTGGCCCTGGCCAGCAGCACTCGTCCACGTGTCCGAGATTGGCCAGGGCACGGATGATGTTGTCTGACACGTGCTGGTGCAGGGCTGGGACAGCACATCGGGAAAAGTAGTGGCGCCCTGGGACCGAATACCGAGCGGCGGCCGCCGCCATGAGGATGCGAAAGGCCTCGGTCTCTACCAACCTATAAGGCAGCATCTCCAGGCTGAGTAATTTGGAGATGTGGATGTTGAGGGCTTGGGTGTGTGGAACTGTATTTCCTCTTGCGCTCCAGCGTCTGGGGTATAGACAGCTGAACGCTGCACATGGAGACATTGGTGGACGCTGTGGAGGATCGTGGAGGCGAAGGTGTGGTTTTCGCGTGGGAGGTGTTTGTGCCGGGGTCCTGGGCAGGGGGCTGATTAGCAGAGGCAGCAGTGGTGGGCCCGGGGAAGGAGCAGTGGTGGGCCCGGCCGGAGGTGAACGGCCTTGGTTCCATTGATTGGGGTGTTTAGCATTCATATGCCTGCGTATACTGGTGGTGGTTAAGCTAGTAGTGGTGAAACCCCTGCTGATCCTGGTGTGGCACAGGTGCAGACCACAGTCTGTCGGTCATCCGGTGTTTCTTTAAAGAACCTCCAGACTTCAGAAAATCTAGCCCTCGCCACGGGAACTTCACTGGGTGACACATTTGGCGCTGATGCACCAGCTCTGGCCCTGCCTCTCCGTCTGGCCCCACCACTGCCTCTTCCAACCTGTTCTTCAGGCCTATCACCCGGCCTAGCAACCCAGCTTAGGCCAGTCACCTCATCATCCTCCGATCCCTCAGTCTGCTCCCCCCATCGGACTTCCTGCCCTGACAACAACTTCACCACTGTCTGACAACCGTGTCTCCTCATCATCCGACACCTCTTTACACACTTCTTCCACTACGTCAGGAATATCTTCATGACCCACAGACTTCGACCGGTTGAAAACCTGGGCATCAGGAATAAGCTCAGCAGCAACCGGACAAGTGGTTTGTGACTCTGGGAAGGGTCCAGAAAACAGTTGCTCAGAGTTTGCCGGCTCAAATGCCAAATTTTCCTGGGAAGGGGCAGACTGGGGGGAAGGAGGTTGAGGTGGAGGAGCTGGAGGAGAGCTCACTTGGGTAACATGGGTGGACTGCGTGGAAGACTGACTGGTGGACAAATTAGTTGAAGCATTGTCCGCAATCCATGACATCACCTGTTCGCACTGTTCTGGCCTCTACAGTGCTCTACCACGAGTCCCAGTAACTTGAGATATGATGAACCTAGGAAGTGTAGCTCTCCCCTGCTCCCTCATCAGCAGGTGGTGTCTCACCCTGCCCAGGACCACGGCCTTTGACCCCTGCAGTAATTGGATGCCCACAGCCAAGCCAAGTCTAGACAAAACAGAAATATAAACTGCAATTTTGTGCTGTGACTGAGTGTGTCACTTTAACTTTTGAGAAACGCTAATGTAGCCCTAACAAGGGCTGTTGGGTTGTTGGAGAATCACTCCTGCCTAACACTAAGCTAATATAACACCCTTGACCAGCAGCAGCGCGGGCAGGGGCTAGTCTATTCCTGGGTCACCTGATCTGGCCAGCCAACCACTGCTATCGACGTGTAAGGGTACCACGTCATGCTGGGTGGAGTGCAGAGTCTCCAGGCTTGTGATTGGCTCTGTTTCTGGCCGCCAAAAAGCAAAACGGCGGGAGCTGACATTTTCTCGACTGGGCGAAATACACGTCCGAGCACCGAGCAGTTGCGAGTTCACTAATGGACGAGTAAGCTCGCTCATCTCTAATGACCCTTTATATATGTATTGGTCATACTAAGGAGTAGGAGAAGGAATAATCATTCAGTTATTCAACCCGAGACAGTCAGAGGCACTTAGTCAGTCAGAGACAGTAACAGAAGTTTTTTTGTTAACCCATTTCTATTTTGTTATAGCCAAGAGCAGTTATTTACTATTCAGGGCACCTGGAGCTACTGTTAATATTCTATATTCATAGAATTCATTATAACTTTCATCGACACTTTCTCTTCTTTCCATGCAGTGGGTTTTCCAGGTGTTTTCGGTGAGTATTTTCCAGTGTTTCACTGGTCTTTTTGGGCCCACAAGATAAAATGATTCAGCAGTTCTGCCCCTTGTTGTTACATTGGATCGTCTTTTCCTGGACTTCTTGGGTTCTGGGTTGTGTTACAGCCTAGATCCTATTGATGACCCAACTGGTGGGAATGTCCAACTCGTAAGACATTGTAATTTGCCAAACGAAGTTTCCATGGACGGGTGCTGAGAGCTGGGAGGTGGGAGTAGTCTGGAGGTGTTCACTTACTTTTTATGACATGGATGTTATGGATGTTATTGTCAAGGGCCAACATTTTTTACTTATTTAGAAAATATTGGGGAAGGGCAATAGGAATACGGATCTGTGGTTTGTTTATATCGGAGCCCGATCCTAGAAGGGCTTTCTGCTTGTAGAATTGGGTAACCCCAGGGGGACTTTACCGTCTACTTGTACCAATACCCTGCTTTGTAAGGACGGTAATCTCAGATATCAGGTGTGGACACAGAGGGAGGGGGAGGAGGTACAGTATAATGCAGAGGCGGAGCTACTGCCAGAGGGTCTGACACCTGGACATTATAATAAATGTACAGACCTGTGCTCTTATCATTTCTATTTTCAAAATATCCACATAATCCCAGAATATAGTTTTATTATCTGTTTGTTTTTGTACAGCTCAAGGCACTGACAACCCAGGTAAGTGGACACCTATATCTCATATTGATATGTATTTTCTTTGGAAACTCAATAAGCGATAGAGACAAGAGTAAATTTGTCATATTAGGCATCAAACAGATTTACTTTGAATAAGTAAGTAACCGTTTAAGTTGTAGATGCGCTTTAGAGTTACCCTAGGTAATATAGCACAAGCACTAGCACCAACTTATATATCACCATATATGTCACCCTACTACTTTTTTAATTTGAAAATTTTTGATAACTACTGTATGGGTGACAATAGTGCATAAAAATTATATAACTTAAAATTATTAATTAAAGACACATTAGTCACCACAAACTAATATTATAGGTACACAAATGTTTTTTTAGAAAATCCCCATTTCAAATTATATATATAACATGATGCAAAACAAATATATAAAACATATAAAATTAAATATATACCGTATATATACTGGAATAAGCCGACCCGAGTATAAGCCGAGACCCCTAATTTTACCACCAAAAACTGGGAAAAATACGATGGCGAAGAGCAGTAATCATGCACAGACTCCCCCCTTCCTTGCCATATATATAGCACCCTAGCAACTTATTACCCAGCCCACGCTATACCGATGAAGCATTCACAGCCCTGCCCCGGTGCATCCAGCCGTATAGTATACAGCCAGCCAGCCTGACCGTACCACAGCTCCGAAGTATAACTGCACAGTCATACCTGCCCTTAGTAGTATAACACCTGCCAGCACTGCCCCACAGTAGTATACAGCCTGCCCCAGTAGTATACGACTGCCCCAGTAATCTACAGCTGCCTAGTAGTTCATACCGCCTGCCCCCAGTATATAACAGCCTGCGCCCAGTGGGTTATCAGCCTGCCCAGTGGTATACGCCTGCCACCCTAGTGGTATACAGCCTGCCCCCATATAACAGACTTGCCCCAGCAATTAAAAAAAAACAACATATATACTCACCCTCGGGCCTCTGTGCAGCTGCTGATCCCCCGATGTCCGCGCAGGTCCTCTTCAGGCTTCCGCGCCGTCTTCTTTCTTCTGCTGGGCGCCGCCATTGCTCTCTCCCGGCCGGCGCCTAGTATGACGCGCCGCTGCTAACGTCATACTAGGCGCCGCCCGGGGGAAAGACATGGCGGCGCCCAGCAGAAGAAAGAAGACGGGCGCGGAAGCCTGAAGACAAGCAGCGCGGACATCGGGGGAGCAGCGCTGCACATCGGGGCCACCGGAGGGTGAGTATATAAGTTTATTATTTTTTAAGTATTTTTTACCCCTTACAGCTGGATAGTGACTCGTGTATAAGCCGAGGGGACGTTTTTCAGCACATATACGGTAAATCACATAAAACATGTGTGTATACGTATCTTGATGATATCTGGGACTAGGAATATCTCACTCTCTTGAAGGTTCAAGCCAAGCAGTTTATAAACTTTCCAGACTGATGTGATATTTGGACGTTTCCCACAGGTTTTATTCCTCTTCACCAGGTGACATTCATTCAAGCAGGTTGGGAAGTTTTGCTACTGTAGATATAACTATCAATATGTCCAATAGTAGAACGTGATATGTTCAGCAATTTCATACACAGTACGGAGGCTTTTAGTTGGTGGGCAGTAATCACAGAGACCTGTTTTCGGTATAGCATTCCGCACACATGTCCGGTCTGTCCATCTTGTGGTGAGTTACTATGGTGTCCGGCTCCAGATGTAGAGCACTTGAGCGGTTTCTGTGTTTTAGAATGAAAGCTACAGTGGGTACGGAAAGTATTCAGACCCCTCTACATTTTTCACTCTTTGTCTCATTGCAGCCAATTGATAAGATCAAAAAAGTTCTTTATTCTCTCATTAATGTGCACTCTGCTTCCATCTTGACAAAAAAAACTGAAATGTCGCTATTTTTAAATTATTCTATAAATTATATTATAAATTAACAAGAAAAACTGAAATATCACATGGTCATAAGTATTCAGACCCTGTGCTGTGACACTCCTATTTAACTCATGTGCTGTCCATTTCCTTCTGATCCTCCATGAGATGGTTCTACTCCTTCTTTGGAGTCCAGCTGTGTTTTTTTTAAATGACTGAACTTGATAAGGAAAGGTGCACACCTATATAAGACCTCACAGCTCACAGTGCATGTCAGAGCGCATGAGAATCATGAGGTCTAAGAAACTGTCCAAGGAGCTCAGAGATAGTGTGGCAATAATAATAATAATAGATAATTGTGGCAAGGTACAAATCTAAACAAGGTTACAAAAGAATTTCTGATGCACTCCAGGTTCCTGAGAGCACAGTGACCTCCATAAACTTTAAATGGCCCTCCAACCAAACTAAGCAATCGTGGGAAAAGAGTCTTAGTGAGAGAGGTGAAGAAGAACCCCGAGATCACTGTGGCTGAGCTATAGATATGCGGTAGGGAGAGTTCCACAAAGTCAACTGTCACTGCAGCCTCCACCAATCGTATGTTTAGGGCAGAGTCTGCTGACGGAAGCCTCTCCTTAGTGTAAGACATATGAAAGCCGCATACAGTGTGCAAAACACACTGGTGAAACAAATCTTGAACAAATTATTGAATTTTTAATTCTAAGCTGTGGAGAAAACCAGGCGCCGCTCATCACTTGCCAAATACAATCCCAGCAGTGAGACATGGTGGTGGCAGCATCAGGCTATGGGGGGCAGGTGCAGGGCAACTATTTGCAATTTTATTGGGGAATATTAATGTTTATTATCACATATTTATTTATATGTGATGTGTGTGTGTTTTTAACTTTTATATGCCCTCAATGAGGTCATAAAAGACCCCTAGGGGACATTTCCAAATTTTTTCTTTTTAAACTGTTTCACAAAAATGATCAGAGAAGAAAGATGTGGTAATAAACCCCATTTCCCTTCTCCCTGGAGTCTCCGTCTGTCTTACGGGAGCAGAAAAAGACACCACTCCAGACTGGAGACCTGATGACGCTCTGCAGATGTTTTTGGATTCATTTGGCCACAGCAGCCTTTTTATTAACAATACAATAAATAAATAAATTCTATAAGTAATAACTGAAAAATGTATCTAAAATACATAAAACTCCCCTTGTGTTCTCCATTATATGTGGATCTAAGGGAAGTAATGTCCTTGTAGCTACAAATCGACCACCAAACCACTTTCTATGTACCCCAAGCTTCTACATTTGGTCCAGGTGGACCAATAATTGCAGATGGCTAAACCCACCCATTTTTAAACCAATCCCCAGGACACCATCCAGCAAGAGCCAAAAAAAGCCATACCCAAGCGCCATGTATTTTCTCTACTACCATTCCAGCAACTCCAAGGACCTTGTTCTTAGCCCACCTAGTCCTCCTGTGATGTAAAATTGGTGATAGTCTCCTCAATCTAATAGACTCAACGAGGCAATCCCCTAAAAACTCCCGCTTACTTGACCTGATGCCCCCTGGATACCGTTCCCCCCCACCGGCCGAGTCACGCCTCCTCTCATCTTCCTCTGTCTTTTCCATATAAACTATAAATTATTTCAAGAATCCTCACAATCTCCCAACTACTTCAAAAGAGTGAGATATTCCTTGTCCTAGATATCCTCAAGATTAGTACAGACACATATTTTCACATAATTATTGTTTTGCATTGTGTTTCTTTATTTTTTTGGCACGTTAATCCTATGCACATGGATTTATGTAATATTATTTTTATGTTCTGTCCTACCTATACAAGTCATCAACAAATTGAAACATTCTGTCAGGGCTCGGGGTCAGTGGACCCACTGGACCACCACAGTAGGTGGTACTAGCCGAGACTTGGGACCGGAATCTAAGTGGCACCTGGTCTTCACCAGAGCCCGCCACAAAGCGGAATGGACTTGCTGAGGCAGGGAACCACCAGCTCATTCCACGGGTGCGACTAAACTGCGGTGGTAGCCAAGATAGAAGTACGGAATCAGCAAGCAGTCTCATAGTCAGGCTCAGGCTGGTAATCGGGGCTGGCAGCAAAGATGCAAAGTCAAGGTCCAAGTCCGGGGTCAGCAACAGGAGATCAAGGCAGAAACAGGGAACGGGAACAAGGAGCAGGGAACCAGGAAACTTTCTCTTAGACTAATGAGCTCAAAGATTCGTGAGTGATGGGAGCCGCCGGTCTTTATGGGAAACCTGGAAGTGCCAGCGCCATCAGTGGTGCGCTGGGCCTTTAAATCTTCGAGCCTAGCCGGGACGGGATCAGGAGCGTGGAGAGGTGAGTGCGGCCTGGGGGATAGAATAGAATATAAGGCATGTGAATAAGTTGATAGTAATGTTGGCGTCTTGTCCCCCATCATATCTGTAGAGAAGCCGGTGATCTCCTTCACCCCAGACTGGAAAGCCTTCTTCTACAATGAGACGGTGACCATATCCTGCCACCAGTCACCTAAGGCTCCGGAGGATGAGACATATACGTGGTATAAGAATGGCGCTAAGATGGATGTACATGCTCAGAACTTCACTATCTCCTCCATTCAGTTCTCTGACCGGGCAAATTACCAGTGCAAGACCAACAGCAGTCCCATAAGTGACCCTGAACGACCCCACGTTACAAAGGGTAAGTCATGTGCGTATGTACTCTTTCTAAATACACACCAGTATATATTACAACACTCAGGAAGCCATGGAAAGGTTGGAGAAATTGGTGGTCATGCCAGCTCCTTGTCACCACAAACTCTGGTGATATCTTTCATCTATACATTTTTACTGGTGCACATTGATGGTGTATTGTTGTGTCTTGTGCCGGAGATATGGCATATTTACATAACCTGTATTTGAGAGACAACAGGTAAGTCCCTTACACCTTATCCAGACTATCATAGGTGTGTGTTTGGAAGTTAGAAATCTGTACTTTATCATCATTAATGCCGGCTGCGGTCTACAAATATCTCTAGTGGTGACCTACCGGGCTGGTAGAAACGTGTCTCATTGAACCTTTATACCTCTGGTGAGGAACTGTCCCTCATATCCCTAGTGGTAACTTTTCACTACCTGTGTTGGGCACCTGCTACTTTTAATTCTCATGCATCTGGTCGTGACCTGACACAACGGGGCACATCTACTTAGGCTTTGCAACGCACTTTTTCCAGACTGTGCCCATTCTTCAATGGAGAAATCGCTTGTATTGTGGATGCATTGCGATTGTGTCGCACACGACCCTTATTATGGCGCAGCCGCGCTGGCTTTCATGTGACAAAATTTAGGGGGTGGACTATCCGACTAAATCAGGATTTAACTTTCAAATTGTCTCGCAGTCCAATGCACTTACATGCACCAGGAAGAAGATGGTGAACTCCGGGGACCTGAGCGGGGAAGCGACACATGCAGGATATTGGGCGCACGATCTTAGTGAATCGCGGCAGAGTGCATGATCATCGGACAATATATTTTCGTGGGAACTCTGGTGACCGGGGAAGTAAATGTGCCCTATTGGGTCTTTTTACCTTTAATGGTGACCTCTAGTGATGAGCGGGTTGGTCAAGATTCGGATTTGATGGGTTCCTCCAAATTTTGCAGCAAAATCCAGTTCGGGACCTGAACTTCGGGCCCAAACTTTGACCCGAACAAAGAGCTCATTGAAGTCAATGGGGACCCAGGTTTCAGAACCCAAAATTGAATTTAAAATGGGGTAAAAATATTATAATAATAATTATAATAATTATAAAAATACAATGCTGTTAAAGGAAATCTACCATGTGATTTGATGCATTGTGAAGCAAACAAACCTTGATAATGCTGTAGCTACACTGATGCAGGATCATATCTTGTTTAATCCTGGAGCTGAATGGTTTTGCTGAAAAAAACTATTATAAAATTATAATAATGAAGCTCTGTCCCTTCTTTGCTGGGGCTCGGCGCTTCTCCTTTTGCATTAGTTATGCACTGCTCAGAGAATAAGTAATCACTGTGTTGTGCCTGACAGGCAGAAGTAATTGCTGCACCATCCCCCAGGTGCTGGGTACGAGTTATACAGCTCAGGTTGATTAGTCCTGTCTGGACAGTTCAGGAAGCTCTGTGTAACGTGCAGGCTGAAGCCAATCCACCTTTCCCAAGATCCTGAATGTCATAATTGTTTGTTTTTTTTCATCAAGCTCAGAGATTAAACAAGATATGTTTCTGCATCAGTGTAGCTACAGCATTCTCAAGGTGTGTTTGGTTCATAATTCATGAAATCTTATGCTACATTTCCTTTCATGCCATTTAGGTTAAATGTGATCTGAGTGTTCAGACCCAGCTAATCATTCTCAGTAAATTAGAAGAATAGGAAAAAATAGGAAAACCCCACACCTTTGCTCTCACTGCAGTTAAAATTCAGTAAATTCACAATTTTCCAACTTCCAATTTAAAATTCAGCTACTGCGCAAATTGAAATTTAAATTCATGTAATGCACAATTTGATCATTTCCAGTTTAAATTTGGCAAATGTTGAATTTAACTATTTTTTAATTAAAATTCAGAGAATACGTAATTGGCAAATTAAAAAGTTAAATTCACTCAATGAGAGAATGGGATCTGTGCTTTGTGTGTGGACAGGTGGATCCTTTTGTTGGTGAGGACACCACCGGTGGTGCTGACCACGTGCTCTGACGGCAGACTTTCTGAGGACAGGTGACTTACCCCTCCTCCTTGTGCTGCCTCCGAGATCTCAATGTCGGATGGCTACTCCAAGGGTAGTGCCTCTACCAATTTGTGCTTGTACTCCCTAATTTTTGGCTTACTCTCTAGTGTAATGAAGGTGGTTATGTTATACCTGGAGCGTAGATCTAGGAGGGTGGCCAGTAATTGGATTGCATATAACCCCTCACATGGCTTGTGTCCTCTCCTGTATATAACCCCCTCACATGGCTTGTATCCTCTCCTGTATTTAACCCCTCACATGGCTTGTATCCTCTCCTGTATATAACCCCTAACATGGCAGCTGTCCTCTCCTGTATATAACCCCTCACATGGCTTGTATCCTCTCCTTTATATAACCCATCACATAGCTTGTATCCTCTCCTGTATATAACCCATCACATGGCTTGTATCCTCTCCTGTATATAACCCCCTCACTTGGCTTGTATCCTCTCCTGTATATAACCCCTCACATGGCTTGTGTCCTCTCCTGTATATAACCCCCTCACCACGTCGATAGCAGTGGTTGGCTGGCCAGATCAGGTGACCCTGCTATCGACGTGTAAGGGTACCACGTCATGCTGGGTGGAGTGCAGAGTCTCCTGGCTTGTGATTGGCTCTGTTTCTGGCCGCCAAAAAGCAAAACGGCGGGAGCTGCCATTTTCTCGAGCGGGCGAAGTATTCGTCCGAGCAACGAGCAGTTTCGAGTACCCTAATGCTCGACCGAGCATCAAGCTCGGACGAGCATGTTCGCTCATCTCTAGTGAACACATAAAAATCAGACAAACACAATGCAAAGTATACAATCCGAGTCAGCAGCAGCGGGGAATAACAATTCAGCATTATAATCAGGTGCGCCTTATAATCCGGTGCACCTTATATATGAACTTGGACGTTTTAGCAGGCATTTATTGATGGTGCGCCTTATAATCCAGTGCGCCTTATATATGAACCTAGATGTTTTAGCAGGCATTTATTGATGGTGCGCCTTATAATCCGGTGCGCCTTATAGTCCAAAAAATACAGTATGTCTATTTAGTTCCTATCTGTGCTCATTTATTCCTGTCTGATCCTCACTGAGATTCTCTTTTGTTTTCTATCTGTATTTCAGAGGATCTCATCCTGCAGATGCCTCCTAACATCCATGAAGGGGACGAGGTGACGCTGAGGTGTAACACGTGGCACAGCGGCTCCGCTGTAAATACCACCTTTTACAAAGACGACAAGATGATAAAGTTTTTGGGTTCTGGAACTGACCTAAATCTTGGAAAAGTTTACAAAAACACTTCTGGAAAATATAAATGTACAAGAGTTATAAACACGGATTCAGGATCCAAAACCTTTGCTGCTGAGGGGTATATATTAGTTACAGGTAAATCTATTATAATTTATGTCTTTATAATATTTAATACGCTTAGTTCTACTTCTACTCATGGCATGTAATCTAATGTCATAGATTTATCTGTAAGGGGAAATATGTGAATATATTTTCTCAGGATGTAAAAAGGAAAATATTACCTCTTAGCAACCTGGTAAGGCAGCCCCCTTAGCATCGAGCATGACTTTCAAACAGCCTAATGACACAGTGTGGGATTGAATAAAAATCAGTATATCTATTCCAGAAGGAACAGATTCCCAGTGTACACAGCGCTGTTTTCTTGCGGATCTCTATGGTATAGTGTATGGAACTGATTTAGATAAAAGAGAGGCTATTGACTAGGCTCGGGAGGTAAGAGCTCCTCATGCAGAGAATTTATCAATGAATTTGTTCCTTTTTGAATATATTTATACCAGGTTGGCTTTAACTATGTCATTAGGCTTCCTTAAAGTCATCATGCTAAGGGGGCTGCCTTACAAGGTAGCAAAGAGGCAATGTTTTCCTTATCTTATCCTGGAAAACATATATGCATTTCCCAGCAATCCTTAGTTGAGCTTCAATTGCTTAATTGACAAAGTCTCGGTAAAGAGAGTAATGTAGATTTGTACCTGAAAGCCACAAGCAGATAAGAATCAGGGCTCATGTGTCGCCTCACAGGTTTTTAGTGTATTTATTGCCATCCTGTTGTAAATAAGACTTCCCTGTATTTATCAATCTGAGGTTTTAGAGGTTTTTTTAATATCCTTTGATGATCACTGCCGGGTGTATAAAATGCTGTGAATTTTCTGTTTCATGCATAACATCATGTCTGACGAAGAGAACTAGTATTCTCCAGAGCTCCACCATCAAATATACTCAGTTAGCCTCAAAAAGGTCTCGCCTGATTTCTTCACTCTTCTTCGGTAAAGAGAGCTCATACTTCCTGACCCTTATCTGTAAGGGCCAGACTGGGAACAGAAGGATGGACACAGTTATTCAGCCCTAAAATTACATCCATCAGACTTTCCCTACCTACTTGTTCAAAACCGCCCTAGACAGTGGCCAGTAACTTGGCGATAGTACCACCTTATTTCTAAAAGATAACAAATCAGGGCAAGACAAACAAATGTATAAGAAAAGCTGCCAAAGCCAATTCAGAAACCTAGAGGAAGATGAACCACAATAGAGATAAATAGGGATAAACAGGAAAACAAGCCAAGGGGGTCAGAAGAAACCAGATATAAGGAGACAGAATAAATGCAAGTGTGATGAAGTATGAACTATAGCACGCACTGAGGATATGTTCCAGGACCTTTCATGTCATGTCAGATCCCTGGTTCTAACCCTGATAGGATAAGTATTCTGTTCATCACAGAAGGTTTACTGTTTGTGAACCATAAAGGAGACTACTGGCTGTGGTGCAAGGAAGCAATAGACCAGTATTCAGACATTACAAGGTTAACAGGTTTATTTGTTAGATGTGGTAATTATTTTATTTTGTTTTAGAGCTTTTTACCTCTCCAGAAATCAGACTAAATCAACATCCGGTGGTGGAAGGAGCTACCATGACGATGACTTGTCACACTACTCGGGGTCTGCTGAGCTACGCCAACTTGGAATTTGATTTTTATAAAGATGGAAAGATTGTGCAAAGGTTTGGTAAATCCAATAAATACAAACTTTTACCTGCCATGCTGGAGGATTCTGGGAGTTACACCTGTGAGGTGTCCAGTGGAACAATGAAGAAAATAAGCAAGGCCATAGATGTTAATGTTCAAGGTGAGTCAACTAAATTGTGATTCCTTCATTTCACTTGAGTTGTTCGGTCACCAGGCTGCATTGCACCATAGTTTAGTTTAATTTTTGTATTCCAATAGATGATTATACGAGATGCTGGTGTATTTCAGTTTATTATACTTATTTTGGTAAAAAGATAGCTAAGGGATGATATCATACCAATATGTACATACAGAGCCATGACGCAAGGAGAAAGAGGTAACGGTCAAAAACTCCAAGGTAGCAAGAAGAACTTGCGGAGAGGGGTGACATGGCCACATCACATCACACAAAGGCCACATCACTTAAACTGCCCACTGGGTTATTATAGTGGCGGATGGTCCCAAGACAGTTATTTACTGGGGTGCAAATACTTCCAAGACCAAGGATTGCGGGACAGCACTCCGTGCCTCCTACTCCACTTCCTTTTCTCCATCCAGTCGGGATCCACCATCAGTTTCAGCAAAGTCACAGGGAAACACGGTAGGTCGTGATCAAATTCATAAATCTGGGCAAAAGACCACATACCATCCAAAGTAGGGAAAATTTCCCTCCTTAAAGTAACTCCATGGATTAACTGAATATTTTGGAAAAAATGTGAAGGAAGAGGTGGAGACAACTCCCACCCTGACAGCCTGTCCTTGTCTCTGGGAAGCCTGACCCACATTAGCTATTACATGCTCCAGTGCCTGTGCAGCAAACGGAGAGTTGCCGATATCAACAGTGCCATTAACTAGGTGGATTCCCGCTACAAGGAAAATATATCATCCTTCATTACATCACTAGAGCATGATAGAATGATCAATAAAATGTGAGAATACAGGCTCACCCTGTGTAGGCATTGCTGGTAAAGTTCCCATCTGACATTGAGGGCTCAGTGGTGGATACAGAGGACTATGCATTGCTCCTGGACATTAGACACTACAGGCTTCATTGCAGATTCCCTGAAAATTTTGGTTTGTTAAGTCTTTGCCTATCTTCTATGATGGATTGTATTCATTCATTTGACAAAATCTCAATGGAGAATGACCACTATTCAAGGGCCAAATCTGTTTTACTAATGACAGAGAAACATGAAAGCTGTGCCACTGATTTATTGCCAATCTCTAGCTCAGGGGTTGTTGCAGGCCTGGGAAAACAAGAAGCAGGATGAAGGAGCGCTGTCAGTATCTTAAAACCTTTGGAAACTGTAGCCAAAACATTTATTCTTGTGCTCATCAGCATCATGGGACCTTCATGGGACCTTCTCCCTCTCTGTATTGGGGATGCAGCTCGATTCTTTGATGCATATTATAAACTTATTGCAGAACTTATGAGTATTGTCGGTGTAAATTAAAAAAAATACAATTCTGGTGTGTACATATCTGCATGCAATACACAGAAACAGATTTTTTCCATTTTTGTTTTTACTATGAAAATTTGTCAAACATAAAAATATACAAAAGAAGGTTTCACGGTAATCACAGAAGATAAAGGGAACATATTATTATTTTCATGGTATGGGGAACATCTGCTCCCCAAAATTGAAAAAATCCAAAACAAGAATTGTTGACTTTCTTTTCCTCCTCTAGAAAAAAAATTAATATAATCTCATTAATTCACTAAAGATACAATGAAGTATCCACAAATGTAAATGAATTCCACAGAAAATGAACTTTTGAACTGCCAAAAAACTGACAATACGAATCTGCTCTGCACTGGCACTTGTGATCCAGGAGAAGCTGGAACTGCAGTTTCGGGTGGCCAAACACTGATAACATTTTTTGGCAAATTTAAGTAAAAAACCTAAATTTGATTTTTAAAATACTAGTTAAAATTTAATACACACGCTTGGGGTATTTAAAGAGAACCTGTCACCCAAAGATTCCCTCTAGGAGCACTTACTAAAGTAAGAAGTTCCCTAACCCTGCCCTGGTGATAGCAGTGTCGTATCAATAAAGCTACCGAACACTGCACTCCATAGCCCTCTGAATGCCGGACCGCTGTGAGCTTGATTGATTTTTGGTTATCATTAATGGAAATCCACCATCAAAATCAAGTGTGATGCATCAGGGGCATTACTCATAGACCCAGGCATCGGGAGTTTGGTAATCGTCTTATATTTGTTATCCCGGCCTCCTTCCTCCTTACATCGGCTTTTAAAATTATGATGATGAGCCAAAGGGCTCTGGGGGAGTTCTACAGGTGCCCATTGGTGCCTTAGTTACAAAACTGTTACACTGATGCCCCCTGCTTTCTCAGCCCTAACCAACTGGTGGTTACTTTTAGGAGGATAACAAATATAAGAAGATTATTACAGTCATTGTGCCTGGATCTATGAGTAAGCGTCCGTGGTTTATCGCACTTGACTTTGATGGTAATGTCCTTTTTTCAAAATGTGACTTATGCCTTGTCTACCTGTAAACATGAGGTACTGGTGGCCATACAATCCAAAATGTGATGCCACGAATAAATGGCCATGTTTTTGGGCTGAGACTATGGTAAATGATCGTATCACACGGTGGAAAATAGTTGTATGGAATGAGTTGACTCCTACCATTCCTTCTCTCCGACAATGGGGGAGATTTACTTACCCGGTCCCTCTGAGTTCCCGAAAGTGCATTGTCCAGTGACAATGCACTGTGCCACCATTCACTAAGATCCTGCGCCCGATATCCTGCATGTGTCGCTTCCCCGCTCAGGTCCCCGGAGTTCACCTTCTTCTTCCTGGTGCATGTAAGTGCATTGTCCGTGTATAATGCGCTGTGCGGGGAGTCACTATGATCGTGCGCCCGATATCCTGCATGTGTCGCTTCCCCGCTCAGGCCCCCGGAGTTCACCTTCTTCTTCCCGGTGCATGTAAGTGCATTGGTTGCAACACAATTTTAATCTTAAATCCCGCGCTCAGTCCAAATCAGTCGGATCTTCCAACTACCCGCCCCCGATTTCTGTTGCATGGAAAAGTCGGAAAGTCTGAAGGAGATGCGATCCGTGGACCTTTAGTAAATAATCCCCAATGTCGGTGTTTTTCAATACATACAAATAGAAAAGTCATTTGGAGCAGGACTGGTAAAGGAAACGAGTGGGTGCAAGCTTCCCCAGCCCTGACAAGTCACATCAATATCCAAAGAAAAAAATTGCGATGAAGAAGCTCTCCTCAAAATTTCTCTTTCTGTTCCATCACATATTCAAACAGAAAGGTTACTCACTATCAATCTCCCAGCTTTCCACCGAGCATCCACCTGGATAAGGTTCTCAGCCCAGAGAACTTCTCTACAGAACTGCTCTCACGGCCGCTGTGACACATGGTCCAAGTACTGTAACAACCCTGAACTCTCCCCTGCCCCCAAACATTGCATTCCCAGCAGTCCCTACATCTCTGGAATTTCTCTTCCATCAGGTCTGGCCGTGGTGTCTTTTACTCCCAATTTTGTAAAGATCTTGACGACAGAAAACATGACCCTGACGTGTAACGTGGATCCTAAACTCAGAGACAAACAAGAGTATTTCTGGTACAAGGACGGAATCCGGATGGACAGAACTCGTCAGAGCTTTACTATTCAGGACGCGGGTGTCAGTGACAGCGGGTATTACCAGTGCCGCTCCACTAATACTCATATGAGTGAGCCCCTCAGGCTGGACGTCTCTAATGGTAAGTCATAGAGAATAAGTCATGTACAAGAGTCTAAGAATTTTCTTACATCATGATACTGTATAAACGAGGTGTCAAACTCAAAAGTGCAGTGGGATAAATATTTTGTCACATTACCTGGCTCCCTGCCAGCAGGGCATGGTGAGTGCCTGGGGAGGAGCAGCTGCAGCCTGTGTGCCTTCTCTCCTCCTCCAATCTTCACGTTGCAAACACAGGTTGTATCGGAGATACTGGATCTCTCTGTTGCCGCACGATCAGTCCACCTTTGAATAATTATTTAGATGTGGATTCATCATGCGGCAACAGAGAGCTCCAGATTCTCCGATACAACCCTTGTTGATAACGTGAAGATTGAATGTGATAGACCCAAATGGGATTTCTGGGCCGCAGAGTAGACCAACATTGATCAATACTTTGTCTGATTTGGCTATAAAAGTAGTTCTGCACAGAGCATAACTCAAAAAGGTGAACGGCACCAACTCATTGGAGCACAAAACATACTCAAGAAAAAACTTGGTGCCTTATGAGCACTTTTTTCCCCTCTTCTTTTTTAGCAAATAATTCTTTAGTGCTTTAGTAGGCAGGAGAGGGAGGGGGATGGTGTGGAGAAGAGGAAGAATGCATGGGGAGACAAATGCAAACAGGCTGGATTGCCCACCACCACAGGACTCACCACACACTGCTGGCAAGGAGCCAGGTGATGTAAATCAAACTATATTAAACTAGTGAAATGATTCAGAATGATGACAAAGGCATTTTTCAAATCAGCAGCACACAGGCTAAAGGAACCAGCTACAAATCACATTGCTGGTAACAGGTTCACTATAAGTTGTAACTGTAACTAAACTTTCGAAAAGCTTTTTCTTTGTCTGCACTGCACATCTGGGTATTTTATCTATAAAACTTAATAAGTCTCTACTAGGATGCGCCTAAACAACACCAAAAGAAGACCAGAAATAAAATAAATCCCAGCCCCCCCCCCCCCCCTCCCCGGTGTTCCCATGAATTATTTTTGCATTATTAAAATGATTTCTGTAATAAGAACTTTTGTAGGACGTTTTATATAAAGAACTTGAAGAGAGGCTATTAGTGTTTATACATTGTTCTCACTAAGTGTAGCTGCTGTTATTCTGTAAATCTAGTGTAGAACCTGTTACAATTTTACTAGATTTTATTTTAGTCATTTATGCAGATTATGTAAAGTGACAAGCAAAAGGGTACAATGTTTTGAACGTTTCCATATCTCCACATCCCCTTCTTTGAACCATCATGTTATAGACAACCATCTTGGATGTCTCATACTTAATTATTTAGCACAAATCTATGTTAGCAGATGCTTGTAATTTAACTTTAATTATTACTGTTTTGCTCCCACAAATGTTTGATTGGGTTGAGGTCTGTGGACAGTGGGGGGCAATCCAGCAATTCTAAGCCATTAACCATTTCTTTTCCAATCTCTGGGGCAGGGGCAGGCTATATACTGGGGGGCAGGTGCTGGCTATATACTATGGGGCAGGGTCCGGCAAGCTCTATACTGGCAAGGCTGTGACCAATGCAATTGGCTTATACTCAATTAGGTTTTCCCATGTTTTTGTGGTAAAATTAGGGGCCTTGGCTTATATTTGGGTCCGCTTATACTCGAGTATATACGGTAAGTAAAAGTTGGATATTTTTTAGGTCTTTTTCATCCTTGTCTATTTCTTTACAGCAGACTTACAGATACTTTATCCTATGGAACGTGTTGAATATTTTTCCATAGTTTAGTTGGATAGCCTCGCGAGCCTCCGGCGCCTTCTAGAAGCTTTACACTTGTTACATTGTCTCATGTCGGAGACACTTACCTCTAGACTAGATTGCTGAGAGGTGGCCGTATCCGTCTGATCTATGCCGTGTGTTTTTCAGGTGACCTCATTCTGCAGAGTCCTCCATATATATATTTCGGTGACAACCTGCTCCTCGACTGTCACATGCGCCAAGGTCTGCCGTTATTACTGACGGAATTTTATGATAACCAAAATCTCATAAGATACCGCAGCCAGGTCTCCACGCTGCAGCTGACAGCGAAGCCTCAAATGAAATCAACATATAAATGCAGGAAAATTTTACCCGTTAATAGTTTAAGCGATCCATCGTATATGGCAGAAATTTTTATCTACCCCACAGGTAAATATTGTATGTTTGTATTTATATTTCATCAATTAATATGACTTGTTTGTTCCCCTGATTTACAATGGTGAGGGGGCATCAGATGGGGTGTACAGAAAATGGGCCTCCCCTAGGATATCTACATGTGGACAAAGAATCTACGACTGCGCTGGGGTCTCTGCGGCCACTTTTAATGGACACCTGGTGCAGTCTGAGCTGGAAGTGACAAACATGGGGTCATATTACCCTAAGCCAGAGGTGACTACTAGTCACAGCCATCCCATGGCAGCCATGACTGTATCTGTATGTACATATCATCGTATAGTGATGTGCTAGTGCCTATAACTGCATCTGTGTGTACATATCACCCTATAGTGAGGTGCTAGTGTCTGTAACTGCATCTGTCTATACATATCATCCTATAGTGATGTGCTAGTGCCTATAACTGCATCTGTATGTGTATATATCATCCTATAGTGAGGTGCTAGTGTCTGTAACTGCATCTGTGTATACATATCATCCTATAGTGATGTGCTAGTGCCTATAACTGCATCTGTGTGTGCATATCATCCTATAGTGAGGTGCTAGTGCCTATAACTGCTAATGCTTGTATAATATTCTCCTATAGGTGAGGTGCTTAGTGCCTTAACTGCATCTGTGTGTGCATATCATCCTATAGTGATGTGCTAGTGCCTATAACTGCATCTGTGTGTGCATATCATCCTATAGTGATGTGCTAGTGCCTATAACTGCATCTGTGTGTGCATATCATCCTATAGTGAGGTGCTAGTGCCTAAACTGCATCTGTCTATACATATCATCCTATAGTGATGTGCTAGTGCCTTTAACTGCATCTGTGTGTGCATATCATCCTATAGTGAGGTGCTAGTGCCTATAACTGCATCTGTGTGCATATCATCCTATATGTAGTGTTGTGCCTATACCTCTGGCTCTGTATGTGTATATCATCCCACTATAGTAAGGTGCTAGTGCCTATAACTGCATCTTGTGTGTAACTATCACCATAGGTGATGTGCTAGTGCCTATAACTGCATCTTGTGTGCATATCATCCTATATGCAACGGTGTTTGTGCTATAACTAGTGCTATAACTGCACGATTTGGTATATATCATCCTATAGTAAGGTGCTAGTGCCTATAACCACATCTGTGTGCAAATATCATCCTATAGTGAGGTGCTAGTGCCTATAACTGCAACTGTGTATACATATCATCCTATAGTGCAGTGTTAGTGTCTATATGCAACAAGAGGTAGACATTAGAGGTCACAATATGAAGGGGAGCTAAGAGGCCACAATATGGGGGAAGATGAGGGTCCACAATATGAGGGGAGATATAAGAGACCACAACATGGTGCAACTAAAATTGTAGCTATGCAAGCTGGTGCACACAGTTTATGCACTTTGGGCGCGATAGTAAGGCATAGTGTAGTGTCCCTTACTATTAGTATATGTGGGCCATTGTCTCACACTTCCCATGGACCACCTTTAGCAATAAATATTTCCCAACACATCCCTGACCCAGCCTCTGGGATTGATTTAAAAAAAATAATAGCTCATACCTTACATTTCTTGGTTTGACCGATCTAATCTCCTACCTCTCACGAGCATTGTCCATCCATCCCACCCAACAATTCTTCTCCAAAATCAGGAAACTTCTGCTAAACTAATGGGATTTATAAGGTGACAATACAATACAATGACACTGACACTTGTTGGTGGAAAATACCTTGGCCACGGCCTTTATTTACTACCTTACATAAACTTGCAAAACCAACTTAGATAAAACTTTATTCACCATAACTTTATTTACAAACATCAGATTCGCCATAAGCCAAACTGAAGTCAACTTAACAGCGAATTTTCCCCGGTACATAAAACAAAGGCCGGCACAAGAAGACAAGAAATATTACAATACAATCATAAGGGAGGGCGGACGGGCAACACGGTGCGATGTCCGGGGTTCAATACTGAAAAAGTGCGCCTTACCACTAGATTGTCAATATATAAAGAAAACCCCGGACACGTGACCTGCTTACTAATAGCCAATGAATCCCTGCCACCAAGATACAGAAGTAAAGACAGCGACCCATTGGCCTTTGACATCAACAAATCAAGTACTTGTTGCCACCGGGCAGACTTCAGCCCAGGTGGCAACAACAAAGAGCGGGAAAATTCTTCCCGCCAAATTATCTCATACAGTTCACCATATACCTGCCCCTAATCCCATGAGGAACCCTCCTTATTGTCCGGGTTCCCCACATTCTGATGAGACGTAGGTCACAGGACACCATGCAGAATCCTATAACTTAGATTTGGACTTGGCGGACATGCGTCTCCCACACACCATACAATTCGATTTTACCGTTGTTATTTTTTCTTTTCTAGATCCCTTTCAACATGTGGAAATAAAAATGTTAAAGCCTCCAGCAATAACGCACTTTCCTCTTACCCTCTCCTGCAATGTTGAGGTAGACCCTGGCTTTAATCTTCTCCATGATAGAAGAAACCTAGAATTTGCTTTTTTCAAGGATGGAAACCAAGTCCAGGATTATGGTACAAGTTCTACGTATCAGATCACAAAAGCTGCAGTAAAGGATTCTGGGAATTATACATGTTACGTCAACTACTTACCTAAAGGCATGAGAAACAGCGAGCAGCTAGAAGTCATTGTGGAAGGTAACTAGAGGGGACATTGACCAGGTTGATGAGTTTTGTCCATCTTCAGGGATCTGACCAGGGAGAGGACAACCCGGACGTGTGTGGCAATAGTTGGGGGGGGGGGGGTGCATCAATAAGCTACTCTGTACTCCCAATATTTAGTCACCACAAAGCTTGGCGTTCTGATGAATTTGGCTGTGTGATCAGAGAAGAGTCTCACCAGTGATGGACGGGAAGCTTTGGGCTTATTACCAATCCCCATAGTTATTGTACAATTAATGATAGGTAAAGGACCTCTTCTGATTTGGGTCCTTATGGTAAAATATAAATAGGGGCAAATCTAGAACTTAATCTTACCATAAATATTGCACCATGATTAGACCCAAAGGATTTCTTTCCAACAACATTCTTTTCCTATAGAGAATGAGGTCAGTATATGGTTTAATAAAAAAAATTAAAGGTTATAAAAATAAAAAACATTTTTGTAAACCAACTATAATCCCCTCAGCAGCCAAAAGGGGAGAGCTGAAAGTTTTACAGCTCACCTAGAATGTTATAACATATTGTTAAGCTCCATAGCTCCCCCTAGTGGTGGCCACCTCCTGGAAGAATTATCTCCTATGAGATTATGTGTGATCTGTGTATTGTTACATATAATATTTTATTTGTTTAATTCTTGTTGGATCCTTGATTTTAGAGATTTTTTCTACTCCTGTTCTAATCATGGAGAGCACCATCATTGAGCAAGGAAAACCAATTAATGTAAACTGTGACTATTCAATCAATCCACACATGGAAGGGGGAATTTTTTTGGCTTATATAATTAAAAATGGCCAGCATTATTCGGAGAACAGCAGTTTCCACATTGCTTCCGCTCAGCAGTCTGATACTGGAGAATACTGGTGTGAGGTATCGGATCACTTCAAGACAGAAGTCAAAACCAGCAGCATCGTGCATGTCCTCGTAGAAGGTAAGACCTCAATTATATATGAACACCCTGCTCCCTACACATCAATGTCCACATGTAGCATCATTACATTGGGATGAACCCTTTAAAGGAAACCTACCACTTGTAGTGGCAGGTTTCCGATGGCAATACCGCTCGGCGCTTACCGTGCACGCGGCTACATAGGAAGTGAATGAGAGCCGCGTGCACGGTAAGCGCCGAGCGCGTACCTGCCTGCGCCGGCTATAACGTTTAAAAAGTGTTTTAAACCGCGATACCGCGGTTTAAAACACTAACTAAAATAAGCTCCGGCACCAGCTCACCCTGAGCTGGTGCCCGGTATTTCCATCGGAAACCTGCCACTACAAGTGGTAGGTTTCCTTTAAAACAAACAGGAAGACACCAATATTGTGCTGCATTGCCCTTTTCTTTCCATAGTTATGGCACTTTCTGTACTGAAGCTACTTGTCAAAAATCTTCTTCCGCAGCAGTAAAGTGGGTGGAGACTAACCTCCTCCTTTATCTGCCCTGAAGGAGAGATGAAGTTAGTCTGCCCACAGTTCCCATGATCCATCCATGATGGCATACTGTAAAAGATTATGAGCAAAATCCATTCAGTATATGGAAGGAGCGATCAGAGCCCCTATGCTTCAAGTACCCTAGGAAGTCTACAAGTACAATAAGGAAAATAATACATTTTCCAATTATCCCTTTTCTGTTGAACTTATTTAAAAAAAAATTTTTAAACATGTTTGACATCAATGCACTCCCGATTTGAGATGAGCAGGTTTGTCTAAATTCAGATTCAGTTGGTTCATCTGAACACCAACTCAATTGATGTCAATGGGGACCCGGATTTTAAAATAAAAAATGGGGGTAGTAACGGATAGAGAGGTGAAAAATGGTGGACATTACAGGGAGATGCCCTGCCCACGATGGGCTTGAATCTGGGGCTCCAAAATTCTTAATTCAGAGAGAACAGTGGGGGAGAGCTCCTTGCTGTAGATGATTAATTTACACAACAAAATCAATGTCAAATCTCGCTGAATTGCTCTCAATGGCATTTGGTTTCATGCTTCTTTTCTTGAAAAACATACTCAGGAAAGCATTCGAATGACAGCTCCCTTTCAGGGTCTTTTCCTTGGGGAAAGCTAGGTCTGAGTTTGAGTTAATTTTGTTTGCAGCTGTGGCTTGAGTGATGGATGGCTGAACAAGTCAGCTGCTGGGGGCAGCGTCCATTACTCCCTTTATTTCCTGCGAAGTTTCATCAGAGTTTGTTGGTTATTACAGTCTTTTCACTTTGTATTTTTCTAGTGTAATTGTTCTGCTTGCTATTTTGAGTATCTGATGTCAGCTACATTTATTCGACCATTCTTTTGCTATATCATTCTGTGCCTCGCCACCATCTTAGATTTTATTCAGATGTGTCTGACTGTGCTTGTCCATCTATTATCGGTTGCTTTTTCCTCTGTTTCTTGTCTCTTCCCTGGTGTGAAACTTCTATTTTTGGAGTCAGACTCGTGTTTGGTTATTGCCTTGACGTATTTGTACTTGTGTGAACACTGATCTGTCTCTGACTTCCTGCTTCCTGTTCGGTCCACTATCTGGTAGCTGCATTCGAGGTCGGTTTTCCCTTTCACGTAGAAGGTTCCTAATAGTGGGTTCACTCTTACCTGTTTATCTGTTGTAGCCACGTCCCAATCCAGCAGGGACTTTAGTTCGCCACCACTTATCCAGTTTGATAGTTTCCACTAAGTCTGGTTACACAATGTTGGACCGGTTCTTGACAATCAAATTTTCAACTCTTCCAATTTTTTTTATACAGAAAAAGTGCTTGATGCAAAAATCAGCACTGTCCAGCAGGATCCCGATATGTGGATTGGAAGTAATATAACTTTCACCTGTTCTATACGTGAAGGGACATCTCTTTCATTTACATGGTTGCACAATGGCAAGGAGATAGACAAGAACTGTGAATCATACAATCTCCGAGAACATGGCAGAGTGCTCTTCATAGGAGCCCTTCAGCAGGAGCACTCCGGGGTCTATCGATGTAACGTCAGCAATCACCTGTCATCTGGTATGAGTGATGAGCTGAAGATCAGGGTCAGAGGTGAGAGACACTTCTAGATAAATATTCATAGATCCCATCCTAACAGACTATTTTTTAGATCTCACTATAGAAAATTTCTCTGTTACAGAATGGGCAGGCGGATTCTTCCTCTCACCAAACAAAGACATTATATTGATGCCTGACGACAGCATCACATTAACTTGCTCATTGACTCAAGGTAATGGATCCAACTTCTTCTGGATACACAACGATCGAAACCTGAAACAGGACACATCTACATACGAGTTCAGGGAAGGCGGAAAAGTTCTGCACATAAAGTCTGCACAGCCTGATCATGAGGGGTCCTACCAATGTGGGGTCAAAAAGGAGATCCACCCAGGAAGAACATTGGTTTCAAAAAGTGGCGTTTGGACCTTCAAAATCTCCAGTAAGCCTCCTGTGTTGTATCATCCTGACATAGATGATCACGGATCACATATAAGATCTAATTTCATAATCTTTCATTTTGTATAGATGGCTCCTACCTCAAACCATTCGTGATTGTCCTCGTGGTGGACCTCATCCTCTTCATCTCCATTTTCATCCTTGTTGTGCACATGTATGAAAACAAGATACATTATCTTCTCCATGGAAGACCACAAAGCGTAAGAGGTAAGGAAGAAATATATTTTCACAACTTAAGGGTCAGCAATTCAGTTCTAGACAAAATCAGATCTCCCAGCAGGCATTTCTCAAGGGATTCTTTTGACCTGCATTTCCCTTAGGTAAGGCCGGCGTTGGGTTCCCGGAGTTTGTTGGAGAATAAAAACGTATTGCTGTAGAAGTAAAGTAAAGGGAACTGTTATCACACATTTTCGGGAATGACAGCATCCCATAGACATTTTAATAATAATAATTCCCAATCTGCTTTTATTACTAACATTACTACTTCCAATCACATTTTAAAGTTTTTAAAATTATACCTGGCTACCTGCCAGCATCAAGTCATGGGCTGTTTGTTACAAGGCTGTAATCGGCATCATTATCTCCTCTCCTCTCTTTAACTGGAGGTCATGACTGGAACGGCGGTCACGGGGATGGAAGTAGAGGAGGTGATGTCCACGCAAAACATTATTTTTTGGGTCATGTTTATTACTCTTTCTCACTCATGCAGCCTCTAGCTGACCCCATGTTCAAACCAAATCTGTCAGCTCTCAGGGAGCAGATAATGATGATGATGATGTTAACACCAGGGACACCAGGCCCCTGTGACTGGATGCAGCTTGCTGGCAGGGAGTTGGGTAACTTTTATTAACTTTTAAAAGTGAGTGGAACAAGTTAGGTTAAATATGTTTGGTTTATATCTGAGGAATGTAACCTAATGGGAAACTGAAAGTAACATCTAACAAACTCATAGTACAATTTTTTATGACTTACCTCCAGTGCCTATGGAAACCATTGAAGATGAGGTTGTTCTCCTGGACAATGAGAAGACATGTAAAAGGTCAGTGCTATACTGGGACATGTGTGTAACTTAGAGAACAGTTTTCCTTTGAGAATTGATGAGACAGTGTAAAGAACATCCAAAGTGAATAGGCAGCACTCCAGATCCTAAATACAGGGGAAACAGGGGACCTTTATCGTGTGACCAGTGTGTATACAAAGCCGTGCCACAAAACGGTCGCGTGTGACACAAATGTGGCGCTGACACTTCTTAAATACATGTGCAAGGACCTTACACTAGAAAGAAAGTGCAAAGTCTGACAGAAAACTGGCGCAAAGCCCTTAGTAGCCTGAGGCTCATTTGCATAATTTTGAAAGCCTTTAACAGGGCATAAGAAGCTGATAGAAGAGCAAATTCTGCCAGAGGGGGCACCTCAGTGTGCTTGGTTTACAGTCCTTCATCCTGGTAGTAGATGTTCTTACACCTGATCTCATGGGACCACAGCAGAAGGACATAATGGGCAGATTTACTTACCCGGTTCCGTCGCGATCCTGCGTTGCGTTGTCCGATGAGGATTCGGGTCCGGTGTGATTCACTTACATCGTGCGTCCAAGTTCCTGCATGTGTTGCTGCTGCGCCGAGGTCCGCCGGAGTTCACCTGCTTCTTCCTGGTGCATGTGAGTGCTTGATCTTTCGTGGTTTGTCCGAATCCGTCGGCCACACCCCCGACTTCTGTTGCGTGCAAGCCGGCGCCGATGCGCCAAAATCCGATCTCGGATAAATCTGAGAAAATCACCACAAATGAGAAATTTTTATCTAATATTATTGTAAAATGAATATTTTCGGGGGCTTCTCTATGGTTCAGTTGGGTTTATGGGTTCAGTGGTTCGATTACAATTGTCTTGAAGGTGGAGAACCCATATCTATGTCATGGAGCTCGTCAATCACCAGAGAGGGCGGAGATTACAAATGACACGCCCCAAATGAGGAGGTCCCATAAGTAATAGTGGGTTGTCCACCCAAAACAGTATTTTTTATGGTGAATCAAACTTTCTTTCATTGGGAAACCCCTTCAATGTCCAAATTTTCATCGTTTGCCACACATAAAAATTTTGGTAAAAAGTTATTATAAGATCTTACAGGTTATGGGTGTCATAGTGATTGGAAGAAATGTGTTTATTTGCTAATATTTTTTTGAAGGTTTGAGAACAGAACAATAAAGTCACAAAATAGAATTTCCTGGATGTTGTCATTTGGACCACACAGTGAGAGCCATAAAGACAAAACCTCTAATATGGAGTAACTTTTTTCCCAGTCATCCACTGCATTGCCCTGAACGCCTTTTCTGTTTTGCGTTTTAATTTTTTTGTTCTCCTCCATTAAAATTTTCATTTTTTAGTTAGTTTTATGTATAAAGCTTTGTGAGGGCTTGTTTTTTGTACTGAGTAGCAAGAAAAACTTTTCAAATGTATTGAAATTTTTTTTTAAAAAATGCCTTTGCACCAGCTTGCTCTTGTGGGCTCTGTTTTTGGGCTTCCACTGTGGGCTCTAAATGACACCACCTCCACTTTAATCTCGATAGGATCAGAGGGATACCAAATTTTAATTAATTTTAATTTAAACTTTTGGAATATAAAAGTTTTTTTTGTCCTATTCTGTTGCCAATAATTTTTTTAATAATGCGTTGAATGGATCTGTGTGAGGTGTCATTTTTAGCAGGACATGATCTTAGACTGTACAAGATTTTGATCACTTTTTAGTTACAGTATATACTCAGGTATAAGTTGAGTTTTTTTAGCACAGTTTTTGTGCTGAAAATTCCCCACTCGGCTTAAACTCGGGTATATATTAAAAAAAATAAACTGACTACAGGCGGTCCCCTACTTAAGAACACCTGACTTACATACGACCCCTAGTTACAAACGGACCTCTGGTAATTGGTAATTTACTGTTCTTTAGCCTTAGGGTGCGGTCACACGTCGCGTTTACTGCATGCGTTTAAAAACGCATTGCTACAGCTGAAGGGGTATTTCCCTAATTAAACAGCTGTTAACGCTTGCGTTTACAAAACGCAAGCGTTAACGCATTGTTAACGCATGCGTTAACATCGCGGTTAACGCATGCGGTTGTTAACGCATTGTTAACACATGCGTTAACCGCGATGTTAACGCATGCGTTTTGTAAACGCAAGCGTTAACAGCTGTTTAATTAGGGAAATATCCCTTCAGCTGTAGCAATGAGTTTTTAAACGCATGCAGTAAACGCGACGTGTGACAGCACCCTTAGGCTACAATAATCAGCTATAACAGTGATCACAGGTGTCTGTAATGAAGCTTTATTGATAATCCTGATTCTTATAAAAATTCAACATTTTTAAAATCCAATTGTCACAAAGACCAAAAACAATTTGGCTGGGGTTACAATGATAAAATATACAGTTCCGACTTACATACAGATTCAACTTAAGAACTGCCTGTACTCACCATTCTGACGCCTTGGGCAGCTACTTCTATCTTCATGTGGGCGGGTGCCGGCTCCAGCTCTGCGACAGCTCCATGGGCAGCCCACCGACTGCAGGCCCGCGACAGTTCTGTGCACACAGCCCGTCCGACCCACAACTGTGATGTCAGCAGTTGATAGAGCGGGACTTTTGGGACACTGCAATACCTTACATTTTTGTTACTTTTTTTAGTTATTTCATATCAGTTCCAGGAGAAAGGGGTGATATCTACTTTAGTACAGACTCCAGGCTGTCATGGAGACAGATCGGTACTTTACAGGTTGTAAAGGGTTTAAATACCACTCAGGTTTTAAATGCCACCAATGGCTTTTAACAGGTTAACACCACTCATCAGTTTTTGTAGTGGGTGTTTGCTGTATAATGCAGCACTAGTATGTCACGTCATTAAGGTATTAAAAGAAAGCACTGGGGAGAATAATGTGTACATACCTCTCAACAGTCCCGGATCAAGTGAGATAGTCCTGGTTTTCGGGTTCTGCCCCACTTTCCTGTCTGGCAGGAGGTCTGTTCCGGGACATCACCTGACAATCATCCTGACAATGACTGAGCTGATTGCAGTGATAATGCAGAGAGCTGACAGGTGCAGTGTGATGATGCCTTTAGAGTTACACACAGCAGAAGGAGAGAAGAGAGGAGCTGCTATAGGGGAAAGGTGAGTATATGTATTAATTATTTTACAGCAAGGGCAAAAGAAGAGGAGGAGCTTCTGGGGGGGGGGCACAATATGAGTGGATATGTGAGCAGACACAATATTAGAAGGCAAATGTTCTGGCCAAGATGTGAGGAGGAGCTGCTGAGGGCACAGTATGAGGGGGCTTTAATATGAGGAGGAGCTGGAGGCACAATTTCAGAGGAGTACAAAGTTAGCTCCTCTTCTTCTCCGGGTTCTTCGTGGTTCTTCCTAGGAGTGCAGGCAGGAAGGAACCACGAGGAGCCGAGAGGAGAAGAGGTGCTGCGGGGAGCATTGGAGGGTAAGTATATAAGTTTATTATTTTTATATACTCAAGTATAAGCCGAGTGGGGCTTTTTCTGCACAAAAATTGTGCTGAAAAACTCGACTTAGACCCAAGTATATTCTGAAGTCCTGACCACATGGTGTGCTGTTAACAGTAAGTATGTGCGTGGACAAGGCATGAAGTGATCCTCATACGGGTAGAAAACAAGACGGAAAATGGCTGTTACCAGTGAATTGAGGATAGGTTTTCTTTGTGCACTAGCTTTTACATCTTTTCACTGCCTGAGATCCAAACTGTGTATTTTCTAAGATTACATTCTGTTTCTTGAATTCACTCTGAGCCTGTATCCGAGGAACCCTGAACCCTGAAACTTGTGTCCTGGCTGAGCCGTGTCCTCATGTCTCTGAGCCACAGGCAGTTCTCTTCTCCTCATGTCTCTTTCTCTTCTCCTCATGTCTCTGAGCCACAGGCAGTTCTCCTCTCCTCTTGTCTCTGAACAATAAAGGACACTTTCTCCTCATGCCTCTGAGCTCTACAGGCAGTTCTCTCCTCCAAATGTCTGAGCTCTACAGGTGCATCAAACCAGCAGGGCCCAACAGAGTTGGTGGGTGGTTAATGTCAGTGAGTGGCTGGTTGGTTAGCCCTGGATGTTGGTCACAGCAGGTCCTTCCTGGATATGCTGCCTCTCCATACACATCAGTGCAGGCAGAGATACAGCAATAAAGATGGGGGTGTGTGTCACATAATTTAAGGTTCCCTGGGGGCAGCTAGCCAGGGGCATACAGTATAACATTACGTTTGAACTCACGGTTGCTTTATTATCCAATAGTCTCAATACCTAGTAAAAAAAAGTGGTGCCCTCTGTCGGAGCAGTGCAGGGTGCGCCAGATTTATGAAGAACGTGCACCAGAAATCCTGAATCGGGCGCCCCCTGCACACTACACAGGACACTGCACATAGTACACACTGCACTGGTCTCAGTAAATGGGGGCCAATCTTTGTGGAATTTCCGATTAAAAGATGAATCCTTTCTGAAGTCTCAGTAAAAACAATACATGTTGGTATGGCCTACGAGTTTTGAGTGGTGCCCTGCTCTTGATCATGACATGCTAATTCTCCATTAAAACATTTAAAACACTATGCAGCCAATACAGTTTTATATAAGAGGGCATCAATTTGGTCATAATGCCCGAAAAAAAATCAAGATCATCTTGGGGCCATACAAGATATTTACTGGAAAGATGGATACAGATTCGCTGATTAGTTGATTGATGTCAAAAGCCTGTGTAGTCGGATACCACACGACCTGGGGGTGGAGAGAATCACACAGCACTAGAGAATGCACAAAAAGAAGCTAATTATACTGATTTCATATGTGAGGGTCTCCGCTTCATACTTACCCATAATGCTTCTGTGACAATAAGTGGTATGTCCCAAAAAACGGTGCAGCTATGAGCACCCTGGTGGCTTGCACCTTGGCTAATATTTTTCTTGCAGTTTTTGAAAGCAGGTTTGTTTTCACACTGAGCAAAGCTTCCGTCAAACACATTAAAACCTTTTTGAGATTTTTGGATGACGTTTTTATGGTCTCTGATGGCACGGAGCAGCAGTTCATGGAATTTGTTAAATATCTGAATAAATCCAATGATATGAACACGCGGTTCACTTCTGTCTTTGGAGAGTAGAATTTCTGGACGTGGAGGTGAGGGCACAAGAGTACGGCCTGGTCACTTCCGCCTTCAGAAAACCAACCACCACAAATTCATTATGATGTGACAGCTTTCACCTAGAGCACACTAAGGAGAGTTTACCATGCGGTCAAATTCTACGAATAAAAAGGTTGAGTAGTACAAAAGTCGGCTTCAAACAGCAGGTCTTGGAACTAAGAGGGAGACTTATGGAACGGGTGTTAGCAGAAGTCACAAAATCACACCGGGTCATGTCCTTCAGAAGGAGCCAAACTATCAGGAACCATTTAGTTAGAAGTCGCTTCACCACATTGCACCAAACCTGGTTGGGAAGAAGTACACCCAGGGGTAACTTTAGATGCAGTAACTGCAACTTTTGTAAGTTTAATAGTCAAGCAAAAACGTAACCCTGGGAGGTGTAAATTGGAAGGTGAAATGGTTTATGCAGAACCTCGTTTGTGGTACGTGCCATACAGTGTCCCTGTGGCAGATTTTACATGAGGGAACAATCCGAAACCTCATTAGATTCAGGGAACACCATAGATCTATCGCTTTGGGCAACGGTTCAGACGATTGGGTCTGAATAACCGGAAGGACCTTTATGCATTCTTATAAATTCTCCGATTGAGTGGTCATATTATTCTGCCAACTTTTATTGTTTAGTGCCTTAATTATACATTCTCCTACTCAGTAAGGTCCACGAATATCTGCCTAAAAGAGTTTAAAAATGGCTTAAAAATGCTCAAGAATAATAGATGTTTAAGAAATTTCTCATACTGTAGTCAATATGAAGTGAATCTCTCTGTTGATAGTTAAGATAGTATCTTAGTGTAGCTGAGCCCATAGTTGTTTTATTTGTATATACATGCTAGCCAATATTCTTGACAATTTGCCGTTTACATGGCCCCATTTGTATGGACACTGTTACCTAGATGACACTCTCAGTGTGTAGGGCGTGCACAAGATGTAAAGCATGTCCCATGTGTGTGTGATGTCAAAGGTTAGAGGAAGCCCTTGTTTAGGGTGAGACGGCCGTCTCCTGCTGCGGCTTGCACACTGTCTGTTATGCTGAAACTATAATAAAGCACGAACACACGGGTGGGTGCTGCCTTACTTTATTCTTATCTAAGTCTGGATTTTACTGATTGGAGAGCGCACCTCCACCGTACATTTGTGATTGTGACCTGCCTACTGGATGTAGTACAGGGACGAGGTAGGTAGGTATCCTCTCTACCTCCTACATCCCATTACCACCATTGTCCCATCAGTTACTCAAGATTCATAAAGGTGGATTCCCCCTCCCCTCAAACTCATTATTTTAGGGATAGGATCCCTCAGTGAGTTGGTGGTTGGATATTTTATTGGCATCACTCCGAGGTTACCTTTGGGATAGTAAAGAGGTACTTAGGGTTTTCAGCAGATTTGTTTCGCAGCCCATGTGCATTGTATATGCGTTCTTCATGATTTGGTGATTATTGTCCTGGCACATCATCTCTATGAGTCCAGTCCATATTCTCCGCAATTATATTATATTATTATATACAGCCAACTCACTTGAGCCCATTGCTAAATTAACAACTGGCTTATTTTTTTCAGTAAAATTTTTTTTCACAAATATTATCATTAGAGAACACTAATTTGAAATGTGATACCATCCATGTTTTTTACAAAAAGGAATGAATCAAATGTAATGTGAAATATGTGGGTTGTACCACTAGGAAGTTGAAAACCAGGATATCTGAAAATCTCAAGAACAGTAGCAAAGCTTTATATTAAGGCTTATCTGGCACATCAATATATTTTGCCTATATCTGTATAGGGGAGACCACATCCTTATCTTTTTATTGTATCAAGCATGGTTTTGGCTACTGGAAGAGCACTGTGACTTGGCTACTGGAGGAGCACTGTGACTTGGCTACTGGAGGAGCACTGTGACTTGGCTACTGGAGGAGCACTGTGACTTGGCTACTTGGAGATATTCGGGGACATTTATCATAAGCTATCGTTTGTGCATATTCGCAGCGGTATACATAAAGAGGTGGAAGCCTCTTGATGTATCGGGGCAGGAGGCCACGCAGTGTGGCGTAGAAATAAACCCAGCCGGCAACTTAAAAGTCACTGGTGGCCGCGAGTGTGCTGGCGCGGGGACAGTAACGTGCCGCGCCAGCCCACTCCCGGCCAGCCGCGAAAAAAACCACACTCTCTTTGTTGGACAGGTCAGAGAACTGCCAAAAAATGGTCTAAAAGCCAACATAAATGTGTCGGAAGGCTTTTTAGACGTATTATCTTTGGTGGAAATCTGTCATTTTCTGGCGCAGGAGCAATAATGAGTTCCCACCTAGTGAGTCTACTGTTGCAAATATTTGCAAAAAAAACCCCCATTATTTCGAATCATTAAGACACCAATAACTTTTGTGATCTTCCATTTACAGAGCAATGAAAAATGTCATTATTGCAGGACTAGGTGAAATTTTGTATTGATGTCATTTCTCTACCTGTTTTTACAGGTTAAAAAAAAATTGCAAACAAAAAGCAATTTGGACATTTTTATGTTGCACCATTTCATCATGCATGTGATTTCATATTCAGATTGATTGGGTATTTTTCGGGCATGTGGATAAATGCATTGTATATTTTCTCTATTTATATAATGGTTCTAGGGAAGGGGGAGATTGATTTTGTACATATTTATAAAGATAAAAGTTAAGAGTCCTCAGTTGAGTTGAAAAAACATAAACTTTTCATTTCAGTTTTTTCAGGCCCCCCCGGGGTGTTTGAACCCTAGGGGCTCTGATTCCTAATACAAAATGGCGAAATACACTACTTGAATGAGCAGCTTAACACTTGTACAAGATAGCAAGCACCTGCCCTGTATGTAGAGGGCTCAGTCTACGAACCTTCTCCGAGCATCTCAAGAGTAAGAAGGATTAAAATAAGCATTTTATAAAATGATTTTTTATTCTAAGCATTTATATTTTATGTTTGTCTAGAGAAACCCATTAAGGCCATGTTGTCTAGTTTGACTAAAAATAGACAAGAGAAAAAAATGGAAGAATTATAGTAACATATAGATTTTTTTTTGTTTTCCTTATAGTTTTGGGTAGAAAGTCCACTATTGCTTCATTTGGGCCTTGTAATCTCCGCCTCTCTGACTCTGGTGGGGGATGAGCTTCATGACTCCTGATAAATACGGGTTCTCCAGCTTCTAGGCAATTGTAATACTGAACCCATAAACCCAACTGGATCAACTAGAATTATTTATTGTTACATTTCTCAGATTTATCAAGTAAAAAGAAATCAAATAAAATGTCATGTTACACATTTAGAATATTAGAAAGAATTGGAAAAATCTCATCATTTTAATATAGTGATACATTTGGACCATAGCAAAGATCATAAAGTCCACGGATGGTCCACGGGAGATGCAAAGAGGCCCCATCTGAGGCATAAGAAAGGCATGCTGGGAAATCAAGGATACAGTAAGGACATATGGGACATCTTATGGGTCCCTGAACAAGTACAAGCCACCACCTGCAGTCCATAGTAAGTAGGTGCCAGTAGGACACATATGGATGGGCATAGGACATACTCCATGTTTTCCATAGTTTTTTTGTCTTTTCAGTTTTGTGAACTGGTAATTCTGTAAGTAAATAACAGAAATTGGGAATCAGAATTGAGTCATTTTCAAATTCAACGAGAAATCTCCCTAGAATGTAAGGGTCTTCTTAGACTCAGCTCGTCGGACAGTGTCCTTCTGTATGGATCTCATGAGATCATCTATAATCTTGTAGGGACCCTCGGAGGAAGTGTTTAACTGCCCTACAGCCAGGGGCGCACCTGCCATGAGGCGAGTTGAGAATCTCGCCTCAGGCGGCACGCCTCCTGCTGAACCGAGGGGGCGGCACCGTGCTCCCACCAGCCGCCCGCACCGTTCTCCTGCCCGCCCCATTCTCCGACCCGCGCTCCGGCCGTCACCAAGGCTCCCTGCGACAGCCGGCACAGAGCTGCTGCCCGTCCCTTCTGCCGGCCGACACCGGGTTCCCGGCCGACACGCACCGAGCTCCCGTCCGCATGGCCTCCGGCCAGCACCATCCTCCCGCCCGTGCTCTGGCCGCCCACTCCCCCTTGCCTGCCGGAACCAAGCTGCCAGCCACACATGCTACTGCCCGTCGACCGTAACCATGCGACCGCCTGCAGGCCACCACCATTCTCCTGCCCGTGCTCCTGCCGGGACCGAGCTCCTGGCCAGCACGCACCGATCTTCAGGCCGTCCAGCACCAAGCTCCAGTCCACACGCTGGCCTGTCCGCTGGCACCATGGGATTGTCCGCTGGCCTGCACCGAGTGGCCGGCCACCGGTCTCCCCCACTGTCAGGACCATAAAGGCAGGTAAAGTAACTTTATCTGTGCTTACATATATGTGTTTGTGTATATATGTGTGTGTATGTATGTGTTTATGGGTATATATGTGTATGTGTGTATATATGTGTATGTGTGTGTGTATAGATGTTTATGTGTATATATGTGTATGTGTGTATATATGTGTATGTGTGTGTATATGTGTATGTATGTGTTTGTGTATATAAGTGCATATGCTGTATGAGTGTTATGTATATTCTGTATATATGTGTGTGTGTGTATATGTATATTTGCTGTATGTATGTGCAGTGTGTGTTTATGCTGTATATACTGTTTGTATATGTTTGTATATATGCTGTATGTATATGCAGTATTTTTATCAGGGCTTCTATTTGTTACTACATGGCGGTACGCTGTATGCATTTTATACTACATGGCGGCATGCTGTATGCATTTTATACTACATGGCGGTACGCTGTATGCATTTTATACTACACGGCGGTACGCTGTATGCATTTTATACTACACGGCGGTACGCTGTATGCATTTTATACTACACGGCGGTACGCTGTATGCATTTTATACTACATGCGGTACGCTGTATGCATTTTATACTACATGGTGGTACGCTGAATGCATTTTTTACTACATGGCGGTACGCTGAATGCATTTTTTACTACATGGCGGTACGCTGAATGCATTTTTTACTACACGGTGGTACGCCAAATGCATTTTATACTACATGGTGACACCCTGTATGCATTTTATACTACATGGCGGTATGCTGTATGCATTTTATACTACATGGCGATATGCTGTATGCATTTTATACTACATGGCGGTACGCTGTATGCATTTTATACTACATTGCGGTACGCTGAATGCATTTTTTTACTACGCGGTGGTATGCTGAATGCATTTTATACTACATGGTGACATGCTGTATGCATTTTATACTACATGGCGGTATGCTGTATGCATTTTATACTACGTGGCGGTACGCTGAATGCATTTTTTACTACATGGCGGTACGCTGAATTTTTTTTTTTACTACATGGCGGCATGATGTATGCATTTTATACTATATGGCGGCACCCTGTTTGCATTTTGTGGTGCTTTATTTTAACACCAAATCAATATGATGGATCTTGTTCTGACACTCCCAGATATATTACATTACATATATGGGGGGGGGGGCGTCTCTCTATGGCTCGCCTCAGGCAGCAGAAAGGCTTGGTTCACCCCTGCCTACAGCGCCCCCGCAGGAGAAATGAGGCATGAGCCAATGTTAACTGTGAAATCCTTATGGTATCTGTGTACTTTGAGCAAATTTTCAGTCCTCCAGAGAAGAAGAGATGTTCCTTGTAAATATTCTTTACACCTTCATACCCCATAGTGGAACACATTGTCCCATATACATTATTGTGTCTGCGCCAGTCGTTTTACATGATGTTAAGTGTCTATGGATCTAGCACATGTATTTATTATGTGTTGGCACCATAAATGTGTTGAAGCTGCAGGGGCGCGGTGGTGCGGGTAACTGATTTGCTCAATGTTTATTACGGCACAACAGCACGAAGCCGAGAGAACCGAGAGAAATCAGGCCAACTGAAAACGGATCGGATCAACCAAGAACGTGCAACACTATTATATAATGTGGTGAAACTGGCACAGAGCAAGTGCAAAGAAAACTAATGCCGAGTGCACCAGTTCTTAGATATCTGGGGCTCAAGAGATTTTGTCTGGCTTTGTATACACCCGGCTTGTATTTTCATTAAGGGAATACAGATCCGCTTTTAGTTTGGACCTCGAAGGCTTCCTTTTCTCTAAGTCAAAGAAGAGTGAAGAAATCAGGCGATTTGATGGTGGAGCTTTCGAGAATACTAGTTCTCTTCATCAGACATGATGTTACCAGGATAATACTGACCTTTGAAAGTTCTCCTCATTGTCCAGGGCAACCAGCTCATCTCCAATGGTTTCCATGGTCACTGGAGATAAAGATAAGAGACACTACTATGCTTATAACACACATCATTGTATAACTCTACACCAACACAGATTGTTGGTTGCCACCGTTTCAAGGACACAAAAACAGCGGGGGTTTCTTAAGGGATTTTTTCTTCTGTTTTGTGCCAGAGGCTGCATTGTTTTTTGTGGGGTTTTGTATTAATAAAGTTCAGGTCATGTCCTTATTTTGAAACTTTTTAAGTCTGTCCCTCTGTCTTGGTCTGTTAAAGCCCACTTTCCTACATCTGCCAAAGCTAATCCTCCACTATAGGTGTAGAGATATTTCTTCCTTTTTCAGTCGCCCCAGAAAATATGTCACACATGAGGGGTTTTCATGGCTAAGATGATTATCCCCAATTACAATCTGCCAGTCAATGATATACTTTGTGTTTTGTCTGCTGTTTGGCTTTTTAACATATGCTCATTAAAGTCATATTTTTCATTTAACTGATCCCAAACTCCTCAGTGATCTATTAGCATGATGTTATGCAGGATTAGTGAACAGACAAGGACAGTGGGCCCTCAGTTTAACTTCCCAACTGTCCCTTTCTAATTTCTCTACCAACCCAAAGTGGTAGGAGACAACTGGTTGACACTGCTTCAAGTGCAAACCCGGATACATGGGCAAGATAATTCAGTACAAAGAGGGGTATTTGCCAAACTCTGGTCACAACCAAAAGGACAAAGCAGTACAAAATCACTAGGCAAGCAGGTTAACAGATTGTTACACTAAAGGGGCAGAAATACCAGAATAGCAGGTAAAGAGCAGGAGTACACAGAACCTTTTATCAGATGCCAGAGCCCTGGATATAGAAGATGATTGTAATAGAGAGTGGGGAAAGAATCTGAATATCACAGTGGATAAAAACTTTTGTTAAACCAGAGGGGTGTAGTGGAAATCAATCATGACTGCTAGGAAAGAAATGCGTCAGTGTTCAGACTTGCAAAGAAAGAATGGAACGTAATTACATTTATCCAGTACCGCACTTTATAGACTGGATAACACAGGTAGAGACGTAACATAACTCTCTGGGGCCACTGGATCCCCCAGGTTTTGAAGGATTCTAAGGAAAGGCTCTGAGGACCTTTTATGTGATCTCAGAATCCTGGTTCAATGCTGAAAGGATTGGGACTCCATCCATCACTACAGGTAAACCACTGATGAACTGCGAAGTAAAACGTGGGGTTTGGGGAGTGAAGAAGGGAGGAGCTCTGGAAACCTTCACGGCACTTTTGTTCTGGCACATATTTCATAAGATGCTAAAAAGGCTTGCACATTGCGTCATCATGAGGACCACTAATAAGACCTAGCCGACACCAGCAATACCAGGGTGTCCCGCTAATATAAATACAATGAATATTTTATGAAGGGACTATGTGGGAAATGTGAAGTAGATGGCTCCACTGATCTCGCCCTTTCAGGGATGCTGTGGAAAACAGGGGAAAGGACTAAGGACATGAAGAAGAGAACGGGTGGGTTGGTGTGTCACCCACAACTGGGCCTGGGTGGTGTAATAACTATATTTTAATTGAAGATGGCCAACTCATTTAAGATGAACCAAGCATGGATCCAATTAGAACCTAGTAGAATAGTCAGAGAGAGGGTAAGTCAAATTCCAAATTAACTGTATTATAAATTGATATCGTCAAATGTTGCGGTAGGTCGATTTCGACCACAGTGCTGAAGGTTGTAGGGTTTTCCCATTACTTCCTTTACCGCTATGAGAATAACTGGGTCTGAACACCCAGAACGCCTTTAACCTCATTAATTTATTTTTTTTATAATTTTTTTTATTTCCTTATTTATCTTTTTATTTTTTCATTTTTTTCAGCCCTCTACACCTGACTACCTCCATTTTACAACCATTTTTGTATGTTAAAATTTGGGTCCCTATTGAGTTCAATCTGGTTTGTGTCTGGATTCAAGTTAGGGATCAAGTCTGGGTCAAATATTTCTTTCTTACCCCTGGCATTTTGTGGTTTTCCTGGCAGAAAGTGAGTCTTGCATATCTTGTTCTGGTAGAGATTCATGACAATGATGAAGATGGCGATCAAGAGAATGAGGGCCACCACAAGGACAACCACAAATAGTGTGAGGTACGAGCCACTTTCACCTTTAAAAATTTAAAGATTAGGAAATTAGGTTAGTAAGGTAGTAATATCTTCCATGTCTGTAGGATACAATACAGGGAACTTACCAGAGATTTTCAAGGTCCAAATATCACTTTTTGAAACCAATGGTCTTCCGGAGAGACTGTACTTTTTGACCGCACATTGGTAGGAGCCCTCATGGTCAGGTTGTGCAGAGTTTACGTGTAGAACTTTTCCTCCGCCCCTGAACTCGTATGTAGCTGTGTCCTGTTTCAGGTTTTGCTCGTTGTGTATCCAGAAGAAGTGTGAACCATTACCTTGAGTCAAAGAGCAAGTAAACGTGATATTGTCTCCAGGCATCAAGACGAGGTCTTTTATGTCAGTCGTGAGGAAGGTCCGACCTACCAGCTCTGCAACAGAGAAATGATGTATATTGAGACGTCTTCAAAATTAGACTCCGCTTGTCGAGTTGGGATCTATTACATCTTATCTAGAAGTGTCTCTCACCTACGACCGTGATCTTCAGCTCATTACTCATACTAGAGGAGAAGTGATTGCTGACATTACATCGATAGACCCCAGAGTGCTCCTGCCTAAGATCTCCTATGTAGAGCACTCTACCATCTTCTTGGAGATCATATGATTTACAGTTCTTGGCTATCTCCTTGTCATTGTGAAACCATATAAATGAAATAGGTGTACCCTCATGTACAGAACATGTGAGCGTTATATTACTTCCAGCCAAAATATCGGGATCCTGCTGGTCCATGCTTATTTTTGCACCGGCCACTAGTTCTGTAAAAAAAAAAATAATATAAAGTTAACTAAAGTAGAAAATGTCCTTCTGTCTTTGTAAGGCAATCATCTGCAGCTGGAGCTCGCCACCACCGTTCTGCCTGTTGCAGGAGTCCGGACAAGTTTACAGGGCTACCCTATCCATTTTGGGGTCCACTGGATTGGCAGATTTTATGTTCCTATCCACTACACATCCATCGTTCACCATGTTAAAGGGCTACAACACATTGAAAACTTAAAGGAACACTCCAGCCTGAAGGGAAACGAATGACTCTAGGTTCTGACAAGGTTCTAAGAAGACAGGCAGTTCTGGGGGGTAACAGACAAGATAGATTATTTAGGTTTGTTCTTAAGTTGCATTGGTATGTAAGTTGGAGCTGTATATTATATAATAGTAGCTCCAGACAAAATTCTTTTTTGCCCCAGTGACAATTGGATTTCCAAAATGTTTAGCTGTCATGGGAACAAGGATTATCACTAGAGATGAGCGAACATACTCGTCCGAGCTTGATGCTCGTTCGAGCATTAGCGTACTCGAAACTGCTCGTTGCTCGGACGAATACTTGCCCGCTCGCAAAAAATGGCAGCTCCCGCCGTTTTTGCTTTTTGGCGGCAAAACAGAGCCAATCACAAGCCAGTGAGAACTCTGCACCTCCACCACCAGCATGAGCTTTCTGGTTGGTATCCCCTTACACGGTACGATAGCAGGGCTGGCCTGGCGCATGATACATGGTGACTCCTGGGATCAGGACTAGCCCCTGCGGCCCGCGCCTGCCGCATCATTACTGGTTGGATGCCGCTATGGAGAGCGCGGCCTCCTTTGGTGCTAGGGACACCAGCGTTAGGCCGTTTCAATTAGAATAGTGGTTAGCAGGAGTGATTCTACAAGAACCCAACAGCCCTTCTTAGGGCTTACAATATCGTTATACTTTTTTTTTTTTTTTATTTGCACTAGTACCATACTGTGGAGGAATTTTTGTATTGAGACTTCCTACCCGTTGTGCTTTAAGCTCTTAGTGAACACTACCTAGTCACTAATACTCACCACATAGTGTGTTGGTAAAATTTATTTTAGGGGTTGGATTTCCAATTAGGCACCAGTCTGCCATTAACTTTTTATTTTACGTTGTATTTTTTTCATATTCTCAGCGTTCTTTCTCATCTGGCAATCAGAGTGTCTTTTCATACTGTGGCTAGAAAATACCATAGGCGAGACATCCAAATTACGTCGTCTTACTTACGCCTACAATATGCATGTTTATATGATTTTTAGTTTCTGTTGATATGCTGTGGCTTACGTGCGCACATGCATACACTAGCAAACCTTGTGAGAATTGTAGTGAGACGTTGCGACCGTCTGTGTTTTAAGGCGCTTATGGACCGCCATATCGAAATCCACGAAAGACCGAATGTGGAAATTTAGTAGGGGTTTGATTTCAATTAGGCACATTCTTGCGCATTTCCCTTTTATTTTACGTTTTATTTTTTATAACTCAGCCGTCATCTCATCTGGCATAGTAGTGGTGCTTTCATACGTGGCTAAAAATACCTAGCAATAGCAATAGGATAGCATCGTTTTGGTTTTAAAAACTAAAAAACACAAAAAAAAAAAAAAACACAAAAAACCAAGTTAACAAAAAAATTAAAGTTATAACTTTCCTTTTCAAAATGTTAAACCCGGGCTAGGGTAGATGAACAGGGCGGGGACGTGGGCGTCCAACTACTGCAGTGGTCAGGGCCGGTCCTGGGCGGGGTGAGACACCACCTGGCTGAAATGAGGGAGCGGGGAACGCCGCGAGCTACATACACTCCTAGGTTCATGTCTGAAAGTTCTGGACTCGTGGTTAGAGCACTGTTGCGGCCAGAACAGTGCGAACAGGTGATGTCGTGGATTGCCCGACAATGCTTCGAAGCAATTTGGTCCACCATTCGTCTTCCACACAGTCCCCCACCCATGTCACCGAATCGCACTCTCCCAGCTCCTGCACCTCAGCCTCCTCCCCCCGTTCCCCCTCCCAGGAAAATTTGCATTTGAACCGGCATACTCTGAGGAACTTTTCTGGAGACCCTTCCCACAGTCCAAACCCCACTGTGCGGTTAGCTTGCTAGAGGCATATTTCCGATGCCCAGGTTTTCCACAGTCCGCAGTCTGTGGGGTGTGATGTGTTAACCTTCTTGACGTAGTGGAAAGAAGTGTGTACAGAGGTGTCCGACGATGGGAGACCGGTTGTCAGACAGGGTGAAGTTGTTGTCAGGGCAGGAAGTCCGGGGGGGGCAGACTGAGGATCGGAGGATGATAGGTACAACCGCAGCTGGGTTGAGAGCCCCTGTGTGAAAAGCAACAGTGCTCTGAGACGAGCGAGAGTCCTCCAACCAGAACCAGTGAGAAGAGGGCAGTGGTGCGCCAGACGGAGAGGCAGGCAGAGCAGGGTGCTCAGCGCCAAATTTCCCGTAGTCAAGCTCCCGTGGCGGGGGGCTAGATTTTCAGAATTCTTGGAGTTCTTTTAAAGAAACACACGGATGACCGACGGTGACTGTTGGTGGGTGCAATCAACCTTTGCCAACCAGTGATAGCAGGGGTTCCACCACTACTAGCTTAACTACCACCAGTAGTGCAGGCATATGAATGCTAAACACCCCCCACTCAGTGGCCCAAGCCCTTCACCTCCGCCGTGCACACCACTGCTTCCTTCCCTGTGTCAGCCTGACTCGTCCAGGCCCCCTGCCCAGGACCCTGGCATAACAAAAACCCCATCGTCGACGCTCCACGATCCTCCACATCAATCCACCAGCGTTCAGCTCTCCATACCCCTACGCTGGAGCGAAACGGAAATATGTGCAACCCCCCCGGTCACGCCCTACAGCCCTTATGTCCAATCTCCCAGATTGCTTTAGCCTGGAGATGCTATGCCCTATAGGGCTAGTAGAGAGAGGCCTTTCGCAACCTCATGGCGGCGTGCCGCCCCCGTATTCGGCTCCCAGCCGCCCTACTTTTCCCGATGTGCCGTCCCAGCCCTGCACCAGCACGTGTCAGACACATCAATCCGGCCCTGATCCAACGCCGTTTCTGACAAGGTTCCACCCTGACCACGGACAGTGGACGAGTGCTTCCGGCAGGGCCACTATATATCGCTTAGAGCCATTGGGTTAACTTGGTGCAGGCTGGGACCCGAGTCGAACCCTGTGCGGCTGAACATCTACTTGCCACATGCCCGAGATTTGCGGGGGCCTACCAGATCGGTCCAGTCTTTTTCAGGCCTACTATGCCTCCTCCTCCTCCTCCTCCCCCCCCCCTCCTCCTCCGAACTACCATCCGTGGGGGCATGGCCGCCCACCAAGTCGCTAGCTAGGCCACAGCCGCAGTGCCGTCGCTAAGCGCACAAGTCAGGCGGTGCTCAAACTGCTTGAGCACTAGGCGATAAAAGGCACACCGCCCAGAACCTATTACAAGGCATCACGGTGCAGAACTGATCTGTGCGCTGCACGATCTTGACCTTGAAGCCAGGCATGTTTTGTGTCGTACAACGGCCTAACCTGGTGGCGGCTCTGCAAACTCGGCAGAAACTGAACGCATTGCCATTCCATGGGCCCAAGTGTTAAATCTGATATTTTTCCATCGTTTCCCTCAAGACCATACCCCAATCTGTCAACGATTGCCTCACGAAGGTGCGCCGCCTCTGTGCGCACTTCAGGAAGTCCAGCAACAGATGCTGCAACCTCATGGCCAGCGCAGCCGCGCCTCCCAACTGACCTGCTCACCCGCGTCTGTTGCGACGTGCCACGAGATGTGTAACATCTCAACATTAACCCTAGTTTCCACAGTTTCAACCCACGCAGACAGCCAATTGTAGAACTGCCAGATGTAACTTCCCACCGACACTGTGCGTCAGCCCTATCTCAGCGCTTCCTCAAGGCTACAATGGAGGAGGGACTGGTTGTCTGATATCTGTCAGTGCTGAGTAACTTTGAGGAGTCAACACACATGGTCAGTTGGCGACGCCTGCCGACACGTCATCAGCCTCACACATATCCTCTGCTCTGCTTGGCCTAGTTTGAAAAACTCTTCTGTCAGCATGAACAGTCGTAGCTTTGTCGCTCCTCACAGAGAGACGGGGAAAAGATTCCACCTTGTTTGATAGCCAAAGCACCCTTAGGACATCTCTGTTTCTCAGCGCATATGAGGAGGTGGAGGAGGATGAGGAGGAAGTAGAGGAGAATGTTGCGCAGACACAAGATGGGGACCATTGTTGAGGTCCTTCACTGTTTTCAGCGTGAGGGCAGAAGAAGCAGGAAGTTGGAGGAGGAGGAACATGGACGTCGGGCCTGTGATCTCGAGTGAATTCTTGCATACTATATATTCTTGCTCATATGCGAGATTTTCATGGCTTGGCTGCCTCATCTCCCGTACCCTCTCCTCTGCTTCAAAAATGTTATTCATCCAGCACAACCGATTACTGGGGTATTCACATCCTCCTGGACCCAACCAGTAGAACCACCAAATCGTTTCCACTCTATCGAGAGCCAGCCCCACACCAGCCCATCGATGACGGCCTCACCCTGACGAAGGCCTGGGTTGCCGAATCTGCAATATACAGAGGCCCTTGTGCCAGCGAACTAATTCATTATCACGAGCGCTCAGCGGCAGATGTGGCGATAGTTCTGCGGGACAAGTAGCGAGGACGAGTAGGCGAGCAGCGCTTCTTGATCCGCACTGGCAGCGGTACGCTTTATCAATGGCTTATTGCCAAGCTTTATGTCACCCCAGCAAGACACTTCACCTGTCCCCAGTCTCGCAGAGTAGGCTGATCTTTACAGAAAGATGGTGAGTGGAGTACGTAGCTTGACCTATAACCAGCCTAGTCCTAAATAGACTGCACACACGCTCCCTACAAACTACTGGGTTTCAAAGCTGGACATGTGGCACGAACTGGCGCTGTAACCCTTGGGGTTCTTGCCTGCCCTGCCGCTAGCGTGTTGCCGAAGCGGGTTTAAGTGCAGCTGGTGGCATCATCAACCGATAACGTACACGCCTGTCTGTCTGACAGCGCTGGACCAGGCTGACCTTTATTAAGATGAATAAAGCCTCTGATTTCCAGAATTTCCAATCTCCACCAGGTGAAGGAAGCTCAACCTGATATTTTATGCACTCCTCACTCCTCCTCATTTTCCTCCTTCTCCTCCTCTTTGTACACTAAGCAGAGGAAACTGGCTATTTTTTGACAGGGCACACTGGCTCTAGCTATAGTACTTTAACTTTATGCATTTAATTTTTCTGGAGGGCCCTACCCGTCCCTGTTTTTAAACAATTTTGGGGAGTGCCACATACAGGCACTCAATCTATTCAACTTTTCTGGAGGGCCACCTACCTGCTCCTCTGTTGAAAACTTTTTGGACTGGCCACATACAGGCACTCAATCTATTTGCATTTTTCTGGAGGGCCCACCTCCTGCTCGTCTGGTTTGAAAACTTTTTTGGACTGCCACATACAGGCACTCAATCTATTTCTTTTCTGGAGGGCTACTACCTGCTCCTCTGTTTGAAAACTTTTTTGACTGCCAACATACAGGCACTATCCAAATTTAAATTGTCTCCATAGCAGCCTCCACACACTGTTGTCTCCATTGCTACCTCCAAAAGTCTCCATATAGCTGCCTCCATACATCGTCCCCTTATCAAACGAGGTGTGTCAGGCAGAAATTTGGTTTGTTTTCATGGTTCCACATTCAAGTTGTTAACTTTGTCGCCACCCTGCTGTGTTATTCACAAAATTACTGGCAAACTTTTACATTTCCGGATATTTTCAGCGCTTCTTGCCTCACCTCCTTTGGTTCCTCTCTGCCACCATTGGTTTGAAGCTGAGTCCATTTAGGGTATGTCGCCATGCCACTCTCTAGCCTGCCGCTGCTGCCGCTGCCTATGCATGCCCGTCCCCTATAGTGTCAGGGTCAATTATTGTAATGTTTTAGATGCTATCTAGCCTCATTCGTCACTCTGTCATTGCCCATTCTGTTGCCCATAATTTTGGCATAATGGTGCGATTAAGCAGCCTCAGAGGCATCCATGCATGGCTGCCCGGCTGTTTTCCTGTCCATTTCCGTGGTGTTTCCATCCTTTTTCTGAGGTTCCCAGGTGTTGTTGCCAGCTTCCTGTGCAGATCCTTGGTCCCCTTGAAAAATGCTCGAGTCGCATTGACTTCAATGGGGCTCGTTAATTCGAGACGAGCACTCGAGCATCGGGAAAAGTTCGTCTCGAATAACGAGCACCCGAGCATTTTAGTGCTCGCTCATCTCTAATTATCACTGAAGCTTCATTACAGCTGATCAATGCAGACTGTGACTAACGTAACATCCAGAGATTTAACCAGGGGGCAGAGGGGTCCCTCTGTAACTAGGGGTCGTCTGTAAGTCGGGTGTGCTTAAGTCAGGGACCACCCTTACAATGAAAATGAGTCTTGCTCCTCCTTTCACTCCCTGCACCATATATTATTTAATGAATTGAATGAAGTGTTCCTTTAAGTTTAAGACTGAAATACTCATCAACTTTAATTGACCATAACCCCGGCAGGAGATAGTTGTCATCTTCACCATTACTGGCCAGAGAAATTCTTACAATTTTGCATTTAGAAATAAAACTAAAATTACAGCGTAAAGAACTATACTGATCCCCATAAAAGCCGACACTTGTTACATTTACAGTTTATAGACATTGGCAACGTCATGCAATTTTGATTCTAAGTTCCCCAAACTGGAAATAATTGTTTTCACACCTATAAAATGTGCAGATTTCAAAGATACTTAATAGGCATAAATTTACATCATCCCAAAAGTGAAATAACCAAAAACCAGCTTTTCAGCTAAAAAGGTTCAGACAGTCACAACCTATACAATATAGCCATTACACACAAGAAAAAGGAAAAATACACCTAAAACTGTTGTATTTTTTGAAAACCAACACCTGGTATTTCCATTTGCCTTTATTAACAGTTGACACCCTCATGCAAATTTGTGAAAAAGACAAATTATTATTTTTTTAAATGTTCACTCCCAAAAATACACAACAAACGCCATGGGCTGTTTAGTTGAAATCTACAAATGTGTATAAAAGTCAACAGGGAGGGGGAGGAGATAAGCTGTGACATCATCTATTACAGTCTATTATAACATTGACCCATCATTACATCACTACTGACAGTAGATGATGTCACAGCTTATCTCCTCCCCCTCCCTGTACAATGACCTCTATATAGATAACACTGACCCATCATTACATCACTACTGACAATAGATGATGTCACAGCTTATCTCCTCTCCTCCTGTACAATGACCTCTATATAGATAACACTGACCCATCATTACATCACTACTGACAATAGATGATGTCACAACTTATCTCCTCCCCCTCCTGTACAATGACCTCTATATAGATATCACTGACCCATCATTACATCACAACTGACAATATATGATGTCACAGCTTATCTCCTCCTCCCTGTACAATGACCTCTATATAGATAACACTGGCCCATCATTACATCACTACTGACAATAGATGATGTCAACAGTTATTCCTCCCCTCTGTACAATGTCCTCTATATAAGAAACACTGACCATCATTACATCACTACTGACAAAGATGATGTCACAGTGTATCTCCTCCTTCGTCGCTGCGTTTGTTTGAGAGTTGGGATATGACCGTCTATGTGTAGATAACACTGACCCATCATTACATCACTACTGACAATAGAGGATGTCACAGCTTATCTCCTCCCCCTCCCTGTACAATGACCTCTACATAGATAACACTGACCCATCATTACATCACTACTGACAATAGATGATGTCACAGCTTATCCCCTCCCTCTTCCTGTACAATGACCTCTATATAGATAACACTGACCCATCATTACATCACTACTGACAATAGATGATGTCACAGCTTATCTCCTCCTCCTCCCTGTACAATGACCTCTATATAGATAACACTGACCCATCATTACATCACTACTGACAATAGATGTCACAGCTTATCTCCTCCCCCTCCCTGTACAATAACATCTATATAGATAACACTGACCCATCATTACATCACTACTGACAATAGATGATGTCACAGCTTATCTCCTCCCCCTCCCTGTACAATGACCTCTATATAGATAACACTGACCCATCATTACATCACTACTGACAATAGATGATGTCAGAGCTCATGTGCACCTTCTATCTGTGCAATGCAGAACTTCAATGTGGCTGACAACAATTTTTATGTCACCCCTGTTGTTCTGATCTCTGGACACGTCATTGTTCTGGGTGTCGGCCTTGTGATGTCATCATTATGTTTACAGGGTCCTCCAGTACCAGAGGCAGAGCTGTGAAACCTTCCCTTTAGCAGAATGCTGTGTGTCTAGGCCATTGACATGTAGGGAGCAGGAGGTGCACGTATATTTCAGGACTTACTTTCCACCAGGACGTGGACGGTGCTGCTGCTGCTGCTTTTCGTGTGACGTGTTATCTCACACCGGTATTCTCCAGCATCGGACTGCTGCGCTGAATGACTGTAATAATCTCTGTACTGTGCAATTTTTTTATCATCTTTGAATATTTCCACACGTAAGAAGAAATATACGCTATTTAATTCGTCTGGATAGTCACAGGTTATAGCCATAGGTTTTCCATGCTGAATAAATGGGGGCTTCACGACGAGAAGAGGAGTAATAAATAACTCTAAAAGAAAGAAAAAATCCACCAAGAAACGAACAAAATATTATATTTCACTCTACACAGATCACACATAAACACATGGAGATTTACAAAATGTTGAGTTCATTTAGACACCACTAGGGGGAGCTATGTAGCGTAACATTGGGGCATATTTACTTACCCGGCCCATTTGCAATCCAGCGGCGAGTTCTCTGCACTGGATTCGGGTCCGGCCGGGATTTATGAAGGTAGTTCCTCCGCCGTCCACAAGGTGGCGCTGCTGCGCTGAAGTTCCCGGAGGCGCGCCGAAATGCCCTGAAATTCACCGGCCCATCCTGGATGAAGGTAAGCGCAATTTTCGCGACACATTTTTTTTTTAAATGCGGCGGTTTTTCCGAATCCGTTGGGTTTTCGTTCGGCCACGCCCCCCGATTTCCGTCGCGCGCATGCCGGCGCCTATGCGCCACAATCCGATCGCGTCCGCCAAAATCCCGGGGCAATTCAGGTACAATCGGCGCAAATCGGAAATATTCGGGTAACACGTCGGGAAAACGAGAATCGGGCCCTTAGTAAATGACCCCAATGTGTTATTCCAATCGTTCAGCTTTCCAGTCGGCATAGTGGCGGATGAGGGGATTACAGTTGTTTTAAAAATTGTAAATTGTTTTTAATTATTTTATTAAACATTGAGCTCATTAGCTACAAACACGTTAGGTTACTGGAAGTAAATCATCTGGGTATATTCATGGTGCAGTAATTGAGCTAAGATTAAGTTGTAGAATTACTAAGGAACCAGAAGGGGTCTACAGCACCTCAGTAAGTGTACAACTATGGTGGTTGGTAATAAGGCCAGAGCTCCCAGTTCATCAATGGTGGGCCCCAATCTAAAGTTTCGGGGCCCACTGGTGTCTTGTTACACTACTGTGAAAAAGTGTTCCGACTAGATACAGTACATTGCAGAGACGTGAAGAGACGGCTATGTACTCTAGCTCTTTGGTACCCCCCCAACCATTGCCACCAGTGATACATGTCCATGTGGTCCTCCCCCCAGCCAGGTCCCTCTAGATGGAAATAACCCATCACCCGGTCAATGTCACCTCTACTTACCTCCCATGATTACCAACTCTTCACTTCTCCTCAGGTATCTAGATAAGTACTTGACGCCACATGAATAATTCCCAGAAGGCTTTGTGTCGCCTTTTGAGATCAGATATGTACGACTTATACCATAATCCTGAACTATGTTTCCATCCTTGTAAATGGCAAATTCTAGCTTTGTCCGGTCTCGGAGAAGGTGATAGGTAGGAATTATTTCAGCTTTGCAGGACAAGAAGAAGAGATGAAGATCACCACCATATCCTGAAATCATTACGTTCCGTATGAGATCTAGAAAAAAACAACACAAATCTATTTGTATCATATAAGGAATCATTTCAAAACGCGAAAGGAAATGGTGTTGGTACCACTAGAACCTCTCGCATATGTAGGATGTTATATTCATTATAACTCTAGAATGGTATTCATTGTACCCAACAGGGCTTATTTACTAAGGGTCCGCGGATCACAGTTCCCTTATTTGGAAGGGGATTGTGTCGCTCGCCGTCAGATTTTGGCGCGGCAACGCCGGATTTCATGTGACGGAAATCGGGGGCGGGCTGTCGGACGATCCGACTAATTCGGACTGAGCGCAGGATTTAACTTTACAATATTGGGGCTCATTTACTAAGGGTCCGAATCGCGCGATTCCGTCGGGTATCATGGCAATTTCCGATTTGCACAGGGATTTTGGGCGCGCGCTCGATCGGATTGTGGCGCTTCGGTGCCGGGTTGCAGGCGTCGGAAATCAGAGGCGTGGCCGTCAGAAAACCCGACGGATTTGGAAAAACCGTGGTATTTTTGTTTTAAAAAAGTGTCGCTTGACAAGCACTTACCTGCACCAAGAAATAGATGGTGAACTCCGGTGAACTCCAGCGACACCTAGTGGATATCGGCGCACGGACCTTTGTGAATCCCGGCAGAACCCAAATCAGCGTCGGAGAACCCGCCACTGGATCGCGACTGGGCCGGGTAAGTAAATGTGCCCCTTTGTCGCATCCAATGCACTTACATGCACCAGGAAGAAGAAGGTGAACTCCGGGGACCTGAGCGGGGAAGCGCCCCCTATGTACAAGAATATAACTACTATAATACTGCCCCCTATGTACAAGAATATAACTACTATAATACTGCCCCCTATGTACAGGAATATACCTACTATAATACTGCCCCCTATGTACAGGAATATATCTACTATAATACTGCCCCCTATGTACAGGAATATAACTACTTTAATACTGCCCCCTATGTACAACAATATAACTACTTTAATATTGCCCCACCTGAGTGAAGTTGGCTCCCCCCACCTTGTTCAAATCTAACAAAATTGGTGTCAAACGTTTGTGCTGGTTTGTCCCGCAAAATTTTCGTTTGTGCCGCTATTGTTTTTAAGATATTATTACAAGTTTTCAGAGGTCATCAGAGGTCAACCAGCCCCCCCCCCACATTGCCTAAATCAAACAAAACTGGTGCCAATGAATTGTGCTACGTTTGTGCTGCTGAAATTTTTGTTTGTGCTGCTTTTGTTTTGATTATTTTAACAAAATTCTTAAAGGTCATAAGTTCAAGCAGCCTCCCCCACATTAACTGAATCAAATAAAACTGGTGTCTAACATTTGTGCTATGTTTGTGCTGGTTTGTGCAGCAAAAATTTTGTTTGTGCTGCTATCATTTTTAATATATTCACAATTTTGTCCAGAGGTCAGCAGAGTTCATTCCTTCCAAAGTACAAATGGGGCAGACTTACTTACCCGGTCCTGTCGCAATCGTTGTCCAACCCGGTCTCGGGTCCGGCGCGATTCTCGTAGCTCGTGCCCCGAGTTCCTGCATCTGTCACTTCTGCCCCGAGGTCCGCCGGAGTTCACCTTCTTCTTCTTCCCGGTGCTTGTAAGTGCTTGATCGCGTATGCCAAAATCCAGGGGCAGTTCGGCGCAAAACGGAAATTGTCATGAAACCCGACGACAAAAATGCGTCTGCCGGACCCTTAGTAAATGTGCCCCAATGTGTTTGCTAGCTCCCCCTGGTGATCAAACCAGAGCAGTGTCACTAGGGTTTTTTTTTTACCAGTTCATCTTAAACACCTAAAACTATGTAAACACCTAAACATACCTTAAAAATGGGAAATGGGGAAATAAATGTATTTTATTCCATCTTGTTAAAAATTCAGGGTACAGAAAAAGTGTTTCCCATTAAAGTTCTACTTATGAGCACAGATAAAATTCATGGCAGATGTCGGATCCTATGCCACCCTCTGGCTCACGCTCTTGTAGACGATGTCATTCAGAGTCATAACCTAAGAAATAACACAAGGTTGTAACTGTGGAAAATCTAGTGAAAAGCATTCAAGCCCACATTTATTAAAACTAGTGCAGTCTGTACTATGTGCAAGTTGCCTGTGGAGTGGGCAGGGGGCGCCAGATTCATCAAAACTTGTGCAAGGTCTTCATGAATCTGGGGCCCCTGCACTGCTCGGGATGTGGGCACAAACTTATTTTTGGTGCACCTTTAACATAGAGGGTGCAACACAGTTCTGCCGAGATTAAAGGTGGCGCACGGTACGACTCTGCCCAGGTACACCACTTTAGGTGCAGAATTTTGTGGCGTGGTGGACACAGTACAGACACTTTATAAATACATTTGCAAGCAGTTTTCACTTAAAAGAACGCGAAAAGTAAAAAAAAAAAACGGCGCAAACACTTAAATGAACGTGGCCCACAGTATGCAACATGAATGCATTTACTAGAAGAGTGGTTTGTCTGATACCTTAAATTATGTGGGTATTCAGTACTGATGTAGCAGGGCCAAAGTATAATACCTCTCCTTACTTGCCCCTGTACTGTCTAATTTACCCCTCAATGTGGTAATGACTGTGTTCCACCCACATCTTGTGGCCACCATACTCTGTAATGTCACCTAATGTCTCCGATTTACTTCTTTCCTGTAGCCCCTCTTATTACCTCTAGCACCCCTATTCATAACGCCCCCTTTTAGGTACCATCGTTTCACTCACTTCTTTCCATTTGCTGCCCCTACTGTGCGAGGCTCATGAAGATGTCACCACTTCAGCAGCAATGGTGAAGAAGGCAGTTGACATCTCCCTGCTCCATTCCTACCAAGCATTGCAGAAAGTTTCTATTTTTTTGGCTTCTCTACAATAAACACTTTGGGGCACATTCACTTCCCGTTACGATCCCGTGGTGTGTTGTCCGACGAGGATTCGGGTCCGCCGGGATTCACTAAGGTCGTGCGCCCGATATCCAGCAGGTGTCACTGCTGCGCCGAGGTCCGCCGGAGTTCACCTTCTTCTTCCTGGTGCAAGTGAGTGTTTGATCTTGCGACACAAATCGCTTTTTAAATTCCGTGGTTTTTCCGAATCTGTCGGGATGTCCGGTGGCCATGCCCCCCATTTCTGTCACGTGAAAGCCGGCGCCGATGCGCCACAATCCGATCATGTGCGGCAAAATCCCGGGGCAATTCGTCGTAAATCGGAAACATTCAGGAAACCCGACGAAAATGCGGTGTTCGGACCCTTAGTAAATGAGCACCTTTGACTTTTACGGGAAAGGAATGTGATTAAGCATGTGAGGCCACCAGCACTTTTGGTAATATGGGTAGAAAAGTATCAAAAGTTTTTTCAGATTGTTCCTCACACCCTGGTGATTTTAATTGTTGGTTATGGAGAGTAGGTCTAAAATGAGATGTTCCATCCAACAGTGGATTTTATTTTTATTTTGTTTTTTTCTTTACGTGAGCTTTTGACTCTACATTATACGTATTTGATCATATTAAGAAGAAAACTTACATTGATGAGGAGATCTCCTGAAATTTCAGTGACAGAGTCAATGCCATTCATGTCCACGACCAGCTTACCATCCACAAGATTCACCGTTGTCTGGAATAAATACAAATCACAGCCCATGAACACCAACATTAAAATAATAGAGCAACACTGGAAAAGTCGGGGATGGGTGGATGAGTAGAGATTATTTTTTTTATGTTATTGCCTACTCTTCGAAATTCCAGAAAAACTCCTTAAAAAGATTTGTAAAATGATGGCGTCTGAACATGGGTTGTGTCCGTTTTTGAAGTTCATCCTTACTTTGTTTTTTTGTCCTGTAACAGAGTTCATTTCGGACTCTTGACCAATGGTGAATTCATTGCGGAGAACGGAGTCTCCCGTTGTCACTGAGATCACAAAGTGATCTCCATTCTGCTCAATCTTGGTTACCCTCTTGATATCTTTAACTTTCTCGATAACATCATCAGGAATACCTAAAAACAAGATTTTTTTTTTAAATCAACCAAAACACTGCGAGGTTCTAGTAAACTTTTTGAGATTTTGCAGTGAGATGGTACTACCACATTGTTAGACTTCATGCACACAAATGTACAAAGCGTGGCTAATTCACGGCTCCATAGACTTCTATTCTACATGCACCATGTCTCACGCTCCATGAATGTGCTGGCTGGTTGGTCATTTCCGCAGGGTGTGCGGTGCTCGGCTGCCAATATCAGGCGGACACAAGAAAAGGTACACGACTCGTTACTTGCAGCCAGGAAATTGCACACGGTCATGTGCATGAAGTCTTAGCAACTGACATCCTACTTTCAAATTTAGAAGACATTTGGCTTGGCACCATTTGGATCTCCAGGTCATCAGTGACCAAAATAGGAGACTTTTGGTTTGGCACCATATAAATTGGCAGTTCACTTTCCACACATTGGCGTCAATTCAATTGGCACAATGAGGCTCATTTACTAAGTGCTCCGTGGCCGCATTTCCGTCGGGTTTCCCAAATTTTTCAGTTTCCGGCGAATTCCGTCAGGATTTTGGCGCACGCAATCGGATTTTCACTCACATGCACCAGGAAGAAGAAGGTGAACTCCGTCGGACCTTGGCACAGCAGCGACACCTGCAGGATATCGGGCGCACAATCTTAGTGAATCCTGGCAGACCCAAATCCACGTCGGACAACGCACCGCGGGATCACGACTGGACCGGGTAAGTAAATGAGCCTCAATGTCGATTGGTGCAACATATATCCACGCGTCACTACTGTTCAAATTAGGAGACATTGGGGCAGATTTATCAAGTGTCTGAAAGTCAGAATATTTCCAGTTGCCCATGGCAACCAATCACAGCTCAGCTTTCATCTTACCAGTGCTCATGAATATTTTAAAGGGGAGCTGTGATTGGTTGCCATGGGCAACTAGAAATATTCTGACTTTCAGACAGCTTGATAAATCTGCCCCATTGTCATTTGCACCAAATATATCCAAAGGTCCTTTCTATCCAAAATAAGAGATATATGAACTGTAACTCAATATACTGATCCTAATCAGCCCAAGCTGTCACAATTTTAGGACAATTATAGGAAGTTTTTAAGTTGAATTTAGAGGTAAGCAGAACTTGTATATTTTTTAAGTGTAACTCTAGACAAATAATTTTTTTGTCCCTGTAACAATTGGATTTGCATAATTTGGGGCTGCTATGGGAACAAGGATTAACAATAAAACTTCAATGCAAACATCTTTGATAACTCTTATTGATCATTGCAGCCTGGGACTAAAATAAAGCATCCAGAGTGCTTCACCAGAGGTCACAGGGGGCAGACAGGTTCCGTTTGTAACTAGGGGACATCTTTAAGTCGGGTGTTCTTAAGTCAGGAACTGTCTATATTATCAAATGGTATTTTAAGGTACCTTAGATGTTCAAGGGGATCATCTGAGGCGATAATAGTTGATGAACTTTACCGGTATGTAAAAACACAAAAAATACAGTCCCTCATGCTTGGTACCATGTATATTCAAAGCAGGTCCAATCCCAACTCCTTCCATAATGCAATTACATAAAGTAATTTAAAGGGAACCTGTCAGCAGAAATTGACCTAATAAACCACTACCACTATGTTGCAAAGCAACTTAACACCTTCAATATCCTGTTTCTTTCATGGCCAAGTGTGGTGGCATCATCCAGAAAATCAACTTTGAAGGAAGATGTAAATTAGTTGTATAAAGTCAAGGAGGTGGAGATTTTAACATTGAAGTCAAGCTCTCTCTTCCTCAGAAAACCACATCATTGTAATTGATGGTCCTGCATCCAGAGAAATCACTAACCAGATCCCCTAAAGTCTGATGCATGATGTCAATCACAGAGGACGAGGCGATCAGAGCCCCCACTATGACTTCAATGTTAGACTCTCCTCCTCCTTGACTTTATACAACCAATTTACATCTCACTTCAAAGTTGATTTACAGGGTGATTCCACCACACTGGACCATGAAAGAAACAAAAACTGGAAGGTGTTACACTGCTTTACAATATTCTGGTAATGGTTTATTAAGCCAATTGCTGATGACAGGTTCCCTTTAAAGAGAATTGGATGTCAATCATTACTTCTGTTATTGTTTACAGACAACTCCTTCTCAAATAGTCTTTTTTAGGATAAGTGCATCTATGCAAGTGCCACCTTCAGGCCATCAGGATCTGTTTGTATCCATCTGAATCGGGATTTACTTTTTTTTGTTCCTATAATGGAACTAAAATAAACAAACTGATACACAATGTCCTATCTTTTCCCGTATTACGGCGCCCTGTGACATGTATCCCTATGGAGAGGGGCGGGGATGAGCTGCGCTCACCTCCTCCTCCTCTCCCCGTGCACTGCCGTTGCCCGCTACAGTACAGTATGGAGGGCAACGGCAGTGTGAATGTAGCCTTAGTGTTATGTCATCCAATACACCCCAATTCCATTTCCACTCACCAAAGGATTTCATGAAAGGCTCAAAATTTTCTTGGGATTCCAACTCATAGGTTCCATTGAATGCCATTTTTGGGGAGAAGTCTTTGCTACAAAGTAAGTGAAGAGAGAGGATGTAATGAATGAGTTTGAAATCTAGAACTTATATAGTTTCAGGCTGAAGGCAGGCGAGGTGATGTCACAGCTTCTTGTTTGCCATACAGGGATATAGCCTCCCTGACCGTATATTCGCTCTCAGTGATAAACGACTATCTGGCCGCTGCAGGCAGATAAAGCCACTTGTTACCATATAAAGGTAAGAGGAAAGGCCAGAGTCTTGAGTGATGTCATCAGCTTCAGGTGACTTTATTGACTTATAAGGACTGTGTAACACTATTAGTATTAGCGTGTATTATCAGATGTTTTTCATTCCTGGATACAGAGTATGATGAGAAATATGTCAACACTTGGAATTATGGAATTATTTACTAAGGGTCCGCACACTGCATTTCCGTCGGGTTTCCCGACTATTTCCGATTTGCGCCGCAACAGGGTTTTTGGTGCACCCGATTAGATTTTGGCGCAATTGCGCCGACTTTCATGCAACACAAATCGGGGGGGGGGGGGGGGCGCAGCGGGGCGGCATTGGACAACCCGGCTGATTCGGACTAAGCACGGAATTTAAGCAAGTGTGCCCCTATATCTATATGAGCTTTGTAATCGTAACATGCCATGATCATGTGTAAAATTCTGAAATTTGATGATTTTGTACTTAATTTTGGAGAATTAATAGGTGAACACATACACTATGACCACTCCTATATAATCTGCTACTTACCTCTTCTAAGGTGTCCTCTCTATACTTCATCATATACCTCTTCTATACTATGATATCCCTATATTCCCAACGTTATTATCTTCTATATTATCTATCTTCTATATATGTATATTATCTATCTTCCATATATCTATATTATATATCTTCCTCTTCCTATAAACTATTACTTTCTGTGCTTCCGATAGAATATACTATGACCCCATTGACAGGGCCGATTCTAGACTTTTTGCTGCCTGAGGCAAAAAATGTAATAATTTATACCCCTAACAACACAACTGGCAAATACAACATCCTATATATAGTCCCCAGAATAAATTAAAGTATAACAGCACTCACAATTTATTCTATTTAATTTATCCTATACTTCCAGACCCCCCCCATAGATAGTATATACAAACAGGACCCCACAATATATATTATATACAAGTAGTCCTCACCCCCATATATAATATATACAGGCAGGACACCCCCATAGACAGTATATACAGACAGGACACCCCCTACAGGCAGGACACCCCCATAGACAGTATATACAGGCAGGACACCCCCATAGACAGTATATACAGGCAGGACACCCCCATAGCTAAATAGAACATTTCAACTAACTCTAAATGCTTTATTCACATCAATAATAGTAGTTTACTGTCTATAAATGGATCCATCATTAGGGATAAGTGAACCCTTTTAGATTCAGGGCTGGCTACCAGTCCTGAAGCCCAAACAGTAACTCTCCAAACCAAGTGTCATTTATTTAAAGGGAACCTGTCAGCAGAAAGTAACCTAATAAGCCACTACCAGTTTGTTGCCAAACAGATGAACTTCTTCCAGATCATGTTTTTTTTCATGACCCAGTGTGGTGGCATCATCCAGAAAATCCACTTTAAAGTGAGATTTAAATTGGTTGTAAAAAGTCAGGGAGGTGGAGATTTTAACACTGAAGTCAAGCTCTCTCTTCCTCAAAAGGCCTTCTTCACTGTAATTGATGGTCCTGAATCCAGAGACATCACTAACCAGATCTCCTGTAGTCTGATGCATGATGTCAATCACAGAGGAGGCGATCATAGTTTTCAACCTTGACTTCAGTGTTAAACTCTCCTCCTCCTTGACTATATTCAGGCAGTCCCCGGGTTACGTACAAGATAGGGTCCGGAGGTTTGTTCTTAAGTTGAATTTGTATGTAAGTTGAAACTATATATTTTATAATTGTAGATCCAGACAAAAATATTTTTGGCCCCAGTGACAATTGGAGTTTAAACATTTTTTGCTGTAATGGGACCAAGGATTATCAATAAAGCTTCATTACAGACACCTTACAGCTGATCATTGCAGTCTGGGACCATAGTAAAGCATTCAGAGAGGTCACCAGAGGTCAGAGGGGTCTGTCTGTAACTATGGGTTGTCTGTAAGTCGGGTGTCCTTAAGTAGGGGACCGCCTGTACAACCAATTTACATCTCACTCCAAAGTTGATTTTCTGGATGATGCCATCACTCTGGGCCTTGAAAGAAACAAAAACTAGAAGGTGTTGTGTTGTTTGAAAATATAATGGTAGTGGTTTATTAGACCAATTTCTGATGACAGGTTCCCTTTAAATGTCGAATTCACTGACAAATACTGTTAGTAGCAAAAATTATTAGAGATCTCTCAAACAAAAAGAGGATTCACTGATATATAGAGAGGGATCTGACTGTGGATATTCTAAAAAATAACTTTTATTCACAGTTGCATTAAAAGTAGACCACTACATGGTCAAACCCATTAAAATTGTGTCATTTCCCACAATGCCGCAGGAAAAAATTCATATACACTCAGGGTCAATTAAGATAATATTAGACCCTAAGGGCAGATAACTGTCGGTGTGTATTCCAGAGAGGATAAACTAGGGCACAAACCTACACTACAAGAACCACGGGCTTGCCAATGATATAGTCAGGCAGCCAACTAGTCTAAGTGTGTTTATTCGTCCCTGCTCTCCATGACAACACCATTCACACTATATTCGACCCAACGCGTTTCTAGTACTCCTATCATCAGGGGTCACACACATTCACTGTCATTCATGATTTTATAAGACAGAGCGGCGTGGGCTCACGCTGTCGCATTGATATCAGCGGCAGCGAGTGAGGAAAAACACCAGGTATTTATTGTGGAATCACCTCCCATAGGGCGTGCCAAAGGTGACCAACAGACCAACCACAGTATGCCCCAAAACCTGTAGGTCCACCCACTGGGCGGGGCCCACGGCTCATCCCCGCTGGGCAACTGGGGGGAGAGAGAACCGCCGCCCATCAAAGATGAGGTGGCCGGAAAGGTCCGCCCCCGCTGCAGGTCACATGCCTCCGGTCATGTGATCATGCCGAAAAGTCATGTGACTTTTGGTCTTGTGATCACGCCGGAGACCAGCGTCACGTTACCATGGTAACCCCCGTGTCGACCCCCAAGAACCAGAGGAGAGCTCCAGGAGGACAACCTGCACCCCGCAACCCAATGGAACCAGATCACCAAGGTGACGGACAGCCCCAAGATGTCACCCCACAGATAGATAAGGGGGGGGGGTTTAAGGGGGGGTATCTATGGCAGAGGCAGAACGGAAGCTGGAGTGTCCAGATCCGGCCTGCACTTTGCCAATGGTTGGTACGTGTCTCCAATTCTGGAGAAGGATGAGCCAAACCGGTCCATGAGGTCGCACACCTCAGAGGAACCGGGAAGTCCCAGACTGTCAAAATGAATCGACAATCAGCCCATCTCTAACCTTGGGGACAAGAGAGTCCCCCAGGGGGACCCCCGGTCAAAGGCCGGGGAGAGAGAAGGGGTGGCCAGAGGAAAATAGGGGCAGGGGCTGGGAATAGGTCACCAGATAGAGGCCAATGCCTATGGAACCTCAAGGGGATCCACGCTGTTACTGAATAGGAATAGAGGCACTTGTCCATGGTGCCTGGCAGGAAATTTAGTACTGGTAGCCAATACACATATCAACCGACCCCAAAACAACTCACGACTAGGGGGTGAGAAGGGCAGAATCAGGACATCTCAAAGGACTTGATGTCCCATCATCTTGAGAAAGGAACCGGGGACATATTGAGTAAGCTCGAAAGGGGGCATATTAAGTAGAAATCATGTGTCAATGAAACTTGCAAAGGATAGGACATCATTAAGACCTCTTGGTGATACGCAGTCCATTCTAAAGATCCACTGTGTCTCCTTACGTAAAATCAAGTTGTCCCAATCACCTCCCCTTTTTGGGGGTCTCACCCATTCAATCGCCTGGAAGCGCCCAAGTTATAGTCACCATTATGTTGTTCCCTAAAATGTTTGGCGATCGGGGTATCCTTGTTGTTTTTAATGTCCCTGATATGTTCCCTGATACGATTTTTAAAGGGGCGAAAGGTTTTGCCAACATAGTTAAGGGGACAGCTGCATGTCAAGAGATAGATCACACCCGCTGTAACACAGGTAACATGGTCCCTGATGTCATAGACCATACCTGTGCTTACACTATTGAAGGTAGATCCCCTGGTAATATACGGGCAGGCCTTACAGCTACCACAGCTGAAAGTTCCCGGTCGTGGTCTACCCAACCAGGTCTGGGGACGTTGGGCTGGTTCCAGATAGCTGTGGACCAATCTATCCTTTAGATTCTTACCCCTCCTGAAAGTAACCATGGCATTTTCAGAAATATGTTCCCTAATATCCTCATCGTGTTGGAGGATGCGCCAATACTTGTCTAGGATGCGTTTGACCGCACCATTCTGTGCGTCAAAAGTCCCTACTAGTCTTGTGATGCCCGGTACTGTTATCTTGGGTTTCTGAATCAAAAGCGTATCCTTTACAGTTTCTCTGGCCATGGATTCCGCCTTTCTAATGACCTGTTTGGGAAAACCTCTGTTCACAAACCGGTGGCTCATTTCTTTAGCCTGTACGGTATAATCAGAGAGATTGCTGCAATTACGGCGTAGGCGCAAGAATTGACCTCGCGGTATTCCACGTTTTAGGGGAGTCGGATGACAGCTCTCCCACCTCAACAAACTGTTGGTCGCAGTGTCTTTTCTGTGAACCTTTGTGCGGAGCGAGCCATCTTCCTCAATCGAGATTGCCAGATCCAGAAAGGTTAAAGATTAGAGATGAGCGAACATGCTCGTCCGAGCTTGATGCTCGGTCGAGCATTAGGGTACTCGAAACTGCTCGTTACTCGGACGAATACTTCGCCCGCTCGAGAAAATGGCAGCTCCCGCCGTTTTGCTTTTTGGCGGCCAGAAACAGAGCCAATCACAAGCCAGGAGACTCTGCACTCCACCCAGCATGACGTGGTACCCTTACACGTCGATAGCAGTGGTTGGCTGGCCAGATCAGGTGACCCTGGGATAGACTAGCCGCTGGCCGCGCTGCTCGGATCATTCTGTCTCTGGATGCCGCTAGGGAGAGAGCTGCTGCTGCTCAGGGAAAGCGTTAGGGTGTTCTATTAGCTTACTGTTAGGCAGGAGTGATTCTCAAAGAACCCAACAGCCCTTCTTAGGGCTACAATAACGTTCTACTTTTTTTATTTTAATTTGCATCTTTTACCATTTTGTGAGGAATTAGCAGGGGGACTTGCTACCGTTGTGTTTAGCTCTTAGTGGCACACATATCCATAGCAAAGACCGAAGTGGGAAAATTCAGTAGGGGTTGGATTTCTATTAGGCAATAACTCAGTGTCAATACTGCCCCCTATGTACAAGAATATAACTACTATAATACTGCCCCCAATGTACAAGAATATAACTGCTATAATACTGCCCCCCTATGTACAAGAATATAAATACTATAATTCTGCCCCCTATGTACAAGAATATAACTACTATAATACTGCCCCCTATGTACAAGAATATAACTACTATAATACTGCCCCCTATGTACAGGAATAGATGATTTTCTGGGTATCATTTGTCTTTCATATTTTCTCAAATTTTCAGATTTTTCCAGCGGTGATTGGGGGATCCAAATCTATTGAAGTAACAGAACTCCTGGCGTTTCCATCTTGTGAAACTATTTTTCTTGAACATTCATGTGCGGCCGGTGCCAAGCTTTGCATCATTAAAAAAAGCCTTGGCCCAAGTAAAATGTGTCAGAATCGCCAGCGTTCCAGCAATCGGAGACATCCTGCGAGGAGCAGGAATTTCCTATGGTCGGGGTGAGTGTTGGTTGTGCCAAGTTGAGCTCACGGCTATGGGGATTACAGAGCAATAGCAGAACTGCATCCAGGCAACGGTCCTGGTGATACATAACATGGCGGTAATATTCTCGTTTATAAGGAGCCGGTATTTTTAACATCATTTCCTGTTCCAAGTTCGGAGTTAATATAACGTCTTGTATAACCCCCTGTACAGCCTGGCTGCGGCACATGGCAAATACCTGACGTCGTGTGGCTCTGCCCATTGGCACGAGCCCACTACACTCAATATAAGAACATTGGGGCTTATTTACTAAGGGTATGCGGATCGCATTTCTGTTGCTATTCATGGCTTTCGGGATTTGTGCCGCTGTGGCAGGGATTTAGAAGGGGATTGTGCTGCACGTGATTGGATTGTGGCACGGCTGCGCTGCTTTCATGTGACAGAAATCGGGAGGGGGCGGGCCGTTGGACGATCCGACTGATTCGGACTGAACGTGGGATTTAATATCAAATTGTGTCGCATCCAATGCACTTACATGCACCAGGAAGAAGAAGGTGAACTCCGGGGACCTGAGCGGGGAAGCGACACATCCAGGATATCGGGCGCACGATCTTAGTGAATAGCGGCACAGGGCATTATACACGGACAATGCACTTTCTGTCAAGTCCTCCAGACCGGGTAAGTAAATGTGCCCCAATGTACCAAAACTTAAAGGGAACCTATTAGGTAAACTAACCCACACCAAGTAAACATATCTTTAAAAGTTGCTATAATACAGCAGTATAACTATCCTTATATTGTTCCTCTCCATGCTTGCAAGGTTTCACGGTCCGTTCATAAAATTGACTCACCATCTATGCAAATAACCCAATCATCGTCTTTCCTTTGAGCTGAGTCCATCATATTCATGTCCTTGCTTCTCAGCCGCGCCTCCAGCTCATTTCCCCTTCCCTCAGGATTGAGAGAAGCACCGACTGTGAGACTCGCTGAGGATAACCTGAAGGAGGGGTGAAGGAGGGAGCTGAATATTCTTCAGTGAGTCACACAGCCAGCGTCTCTCTCGTTCCTGAGGAAGGGGGGGAATGTGCTGAAGGCGTGGCCGAGCCTGAAGGACATGAATATGCTGGACTCCGCTCAAAGGAAAGACAATGATTGGACTTTTTATATCTAGGCCTGTGACCAGGACAAGGGGGCACCCTCTACGCCTAGAGGAGAGGCGATTCTACCATCACCATAGACAGGGGGCATCCTCTACACCTAGAGGAGAGGAGGTTCAACCATCACCATAGACCGGGGGCATCCTCTACACCTAGAGGAGAGGAGGTTCTACCATCACCATAGACAGGGGGCATCCTCTACACCTAGAGGAGAGGAGGTTCTACCATCACCATAGACAGGGGGCATCCTCTACACCTAGAGGAGAGGAGGCTCTACCATCACCATAGACTGGGGGCATCCTCTACACCTAGAGGAGAGGAGGTTCTACCATCACCATAGACAGGGGGCGTCCTCTACACCTAGAGGAGAGGAGGTTCTACCATCACCATAGACAGGAGGCATCCTCTACACCTAGAGGAGAGGAGGTTCTACCATCACCATAGACCGGGGGCACCCTCTACACCTAGAGGAGAGGAGGTTCTACCATCACCATAGACAGGGGCATCCTCTACACCTAGAAGAGAGGAGGTTCTACCATCACCATAGACAGGGAGCATCCTCTACACCTAGAGGAGAGGAGGTTCTACCATCACCATAGACAGGGAGCATCCTCTACACCTAGAGGAGAGGAGGTTCTACCATCACCATAGACAGGGAGCATCCTCTACACCTAGAGTAGAGGAGGTTCTACCATCACCATAGACAGGGGACATCCTCTACACCTAGAGGAGAGGAGGTTCTACCATCACCATAGACAGGGGCATCCTCTACACCTAGAGGAGAGGTGGTTCTACCATCACCATAGACAGGGAGCATCCTCTACACCTAGAGGAGAGGTGGTTCTACCATCACCATAGACAGGGAGCATCCTCTACACCTAGAGGAGAGCAGGTTCTACCATCACCATAGACAGGAGGCATCCTCTACACCTAGAGGAGAGGAGGTTCTACCATCACCATAGACAGGGGGCATCCTCTACACCTAGAGGAGAAGATGCGGTTTACATCCAACCATAGACAGGGGGAACCTCTACACCTAGAGAAGAGAAGGTTCTCCCATCACCATAGACAGGGGCATCCTCTACACCTAGAGGAGAGAGGTTCTACGCACACCATAGACAGGGGATGGCATCTCTACCACCTAGAGGAGAGGGTTCACCATCACCATAGACAGGGGGCATCCTCTACACCTAGAGGCGAGGCGTTCTACATCACCATAGACAGGGGGCATCATCTACATTCATAGAGCGAAGGAGAGTCTACCATACCAGGCAGGCATCCTCTACACCTAGAGGAGAGGAGGTTCTACCATCACCATAGACAGGGGGCTCTCTACCCGAAGGAGAGAGGTTACCATCACCATAGACAGGGGAGCATCTCACACCTAGAGGAGAGGAGTTCTACCATCACCATAGACAGGGGCATCCTCCCTACTCTACAGCAGGCCATCTACCATCACCATAGACAGGGGCACCTCTACACCTAGAGATAGAGGTTCTATCACACATAGACAGGGCCGATCCTCTACACCATGAGGAGAGGCGTGTCTCTACCATCACCATAGACAGGCGCGGCTACTCTACACCTATAGAGAGAGCGGTTCTACCCATCACCATAGACAGGGGGCATCCTCTACACTAAGGAGAGAGCGTTCTATCATCCACAAGACAGGGGACATCCTCTACACCTAGAGGGAGGAGGTTCTACCATCACCATAAGACAGGGGCATCCTCTACACCTAGGGAGAGTAAGGTTCTATCCTACCATAGACAGGGTCACTCTACACCTAGAGGAGGAGGTTCTACCATCACCATACAGGGGGCAAATCCCTACCCTAGAGGAGAGGCGGTTCTACCATCAAACTATAGACATGGGGCATCCTCTACAGCCTCAGAGAGGCGAGTTCTACCATCACCATAGACAGTGGGCATCCATCTCACCTAAGGAGGGCCTTCTAACCATCACCATAGACAGGGAGCCATCTACCCTGAGAGGATAGATCAGTTCTACCATCACTCTCGACAGGACTCTCTACCTAGAGAGTAGTAGTGTTCTTACTCCCATTGACAGGGGCAGCCTCTGCGGCCTAGAGGCAGGCGCTCTACCATCACCATAGACAGGGCCATCCTCGCCACCAATACAAAGGTCTAACAGCCCTATGTACAAGAATATAACTACTATAATACTGCCCCCTATGTACAGGAATATAACTACTATAATACTGCCCCCTATGTACAAGAATATAACTACTATAATACTGCCCCCTATGTACAAGAATATAACTACTATAATACTGCCCCCTATGTACAAGAATATAACTACTTAAATACTGCCTCCTATGTATAAGAATATAACTGCTATAATACTTCTCTTTTTATAAATAGTTTTGCACAGTAGCTTTTACGTTACATTCTTTCTTAGCGTAGTAGATAGTATGGCGGTAATATTTCATGATGATGATATTGTGTCGCCTGTGAATGCGCCTTGGATTTATGAGTCTCTCCATAAGCAGTAAGGAGGGAATACATAAAGCCATTACAATGTGGATATAATTGATAAGATGTATTTTTTTGTGAGTCCTCATTGATTTGCTGCGCCAATTTAGGATGCGCGGCTGATTTAAGGCGATGAAACATTTATCTTGTAATTACCATGCGGGATAATGGATTAGGAATCATTCTTGTCCATAATGTTGGAGATTAACTCAATAATCCCATTTGCTCGGTGTCTCTGCCTCTCCCTTTATATCAGCAGTAAATCAATAGAGATGAACGAAGCGAAGAGAAAACGGCGCGTGAGCAATAAACACCGGGAAAAACTCACCGGCGAACCATTCCGGAGGATTGTATGCGGTTAATCGGAATTGTAAAGCTGAATTGGTGAGAATTAGGAACATAGATTGATGCAGTGATACTGACAGTGATAAAATGGAAGTAATGTCTTCATGCCGCTCTTAAAGGGATACACCTCTACAAGCTTATGTACATTGGGGCACATTTCCTTACCCGTCCTGCGCGATCCCCGAAATTGCATTGTCCGTGTATAATGCCCTGTGCCGTGATTCACTAAGATTGTGCGCCCGATATCCTGCATGTGTCCTTCCCCGCTCAGGTCCCCGGAGTTCACCTTCTTCTTCCTGGTGCATGTAAGTGCATTGTCCGACCGGAATGCCCTGTGCCGCGATTCACTAAGATCGTGCGCCCGATATCCTGCATGTGTCGCTTCCCCGCTCAGGTCCACAGGAGTTCAACTTCTTCTTCCTGTTGCATGTAAGTGCATTGTCTTGTGACAAATTGAATCTTAAATCCCGCGCTCAGTCCAAATCAATCGTCTCGTCCGACAGTTAAATATCTGTCACAGCGGCGCAAATCCTGAACATTTTTGAAAATCCGACGAAAGTGCTATCCGCGGACCCTTAGTAAATAAGCCCCACTGTATAAAAAGACACATATGCAAGTTATAGGCAGATGTTCTATGTAATGTCCTATGTAGAAGTGTGTTTTATGTGAATCAAACTGGACACTCCAATACAATGCTAAGCTGTAATACTAGGAACAGCCACTATCAAATGCATGGCGCTGTGGTGCTGCACCCTATCGTCCATGGGTTGGCACCCAAAATGAACCCTCCAAGATGAATATTCCCAATCATGATCAGTAGGAGTCCCGGCATACATTACTTGTGAATAAAGGGTAACATTAAATCTTAGGACAACCCCTTTAAGAGAGCAATGTAGTGACATGTACATGTCTATATATGTTATGTTTTCTGTTTTTTTGGGTTTTTTCTTTGCTATGACCCCCCTATAATCATGTATAGCCCCGCAGCCGGATCCTATAAGGCTTTTCTCCAGGTCTCCCATCATCCCGCGCCCTATGAGCGGTCATGGACCTAATATCCCTACATAAGCAGCAGAACAGACTCGGAGCCCAGGATTGCAGCGTATAATCCGTAATTCCATCTGCAGTGATTTCTGGTCGCTTTGCAGATGTTTGGTTGACTTGAGGTTACTTGTATTTTTTTCTTAGGATATGCATAAAAAATCCAGTTCTCTCCCAGCAGGAGCAGCGTCCATGTCCCACCGGGCTCCAAGGCTGATCCATTTTCCACTAAATTAACTTTAGATTTGGCTGAATAACAAAGTACCCAGGAGCTTCTGTACGGTCGTCCAGGCATGGGGTTAACCCCTTCCACCGTGGATACATTCATAGCGACATACTGCGCGTTCCTGTTACTTATCGATACAAATAGAAATCATTAACCCTATCAGAGGTCGGACTTGCGTCTGTTGGTATCTATGAGGGCTTTAGAATATAACTACTATAATACTGCCCCCTATGTACAAGAATATAACTACTATAATACTGTCCCCTATGTACAGGAATATAACTACTATAATACTGCCCCCTTGCTGTGAGGACGTGTGTGAGCTGAGCTCCTGACACCTCTGCATGTCAGGAGCGAGCCCAGGGCGGGGCCACCCTGGGTGGGGAGATTCCCCAAGCAAGGCCCAGGCTTCCAGGCCTACAACGGGAGTGAACTCCCAATCAATTCTACAGATGGATTTAAATCTAAAAGTTTCCAGTCAGCAAGAGAATCGACAGAATGAATGTAATGTTGATGCTACAAAGAAAGTTGAAGTGAAGAAAATGAGTGCAGCAAAGAATGAAGGAAGTTCCTCACCAGCCCAGCGTGGAGGAGCACAGGTGAAGCAGATTGTCAGACCAGCAGCAGGTGCACAGCCCCCCACTCCTGCACCCAGACAGAGGAGAACGTCCATAGAGAAGCAAACCCTGCAAGAAAACCTGCAGCAGAGGGATGTGGTGACCAGCATGGCCGCTCCAGGCCGCACCAGATCTGCTGTGAAGCCACAACATGTCCCTGCAAAGGCCGGTGCAAGCAGCAAGCCTGGAGATGTGACACACAAGGAGACAGGTGGATGCACTCAGCCTGGAGGACTACAGCGACCAGCACGGCAGGTGAAGGAGACAGGTGGATGCACTCAGCCTGGAGGACTACAGCAACCAGCACGGCAGGTGATGGAGACCACCCGAGCGCCTGAGCTGCAGTTGGCAGAGGAGATCCCAGCACTGGTAAGGAGGATGGGGGAGCTAAGTCACCACAAACAGATGCTGCAAATGCAAATAGACTGCATGTATTCACTAAAAACTGCGCACCCTGAGAGTAGCGCCCTGTATAACTCCAAGCTGCACTCACTGAGCAAAGAGCTGGCGGTGGTGGTGGGAGAGATGGACTGTGTCCTGGAGAAGATGGGGCCGCTGTCTGAGTCCTATAGGAATAAGGAACGCTTTGCCAGACAGAACATTACATCTATGTCCAGACCCTCTGACGCTGCGTCAGTGTTCAGCATGTCTCCTGATGAGAGAGGAACACGTCCCATACTACAAGCACCAAGTTTTGTGTTTCAAGAGGGCGAGAAGGGAAAACAGCAGCTGCCAAGGTCTGCAGCCATCCATCGGCAGGAGCATGCACAGGCACCACAAGTCCCAGGAGGCACTACACCGCCTATGGTACAAGAATATAATACTATAATACTGCCCCTGTACAGAATATACTACTAAATACTGCCCCCTATGTACAAGAATATAATCTACTATAAACTGCCTCCATGTTACAAGAATATAAACACTATAATACTGCCCCCCCCCCCCCCCCCCCCCCCCCCCCCCTATGTACAAGAATATAACTACTTCTAATACTGCTCCCCTATGTACAAGACATATAACTACTATAATACTGTCCCCCTTCATATGTACAAGAAGATAACACATAATACTGCTCTATGACAAGAAATAACTACTAAATACTGCCCCTCATGTACAAGAATTAAACTACTATACTACTGTCCCCTATGTACAGGAATAACTACTAATACTGCCCATTGTGTGGGACGTGTGTGTGAGCTGAGCTCCTGACACCTCTGCACTGCATTCAGGAGCGAGCCAGGGCGGGGCCACCCGTGGTGGGGAGATTCCCCAAGAGGCCCAGGCTTCCAGGCCTAACGGGAGTGAACTCCCAATCAATTCTTACAGATGGATTTAAATCTAAAGTTTCCAGTCAGCAGAGAATCGACAGAAATCGAAGAATGAATGAAGTTGATGCTACAAAGAAAGTTGAAGTGAAGAAAATGAGTGCAGCAAAGAATGAAGGAAGTCCTCTCACAGCCAGCGTGGAGGAGCACAGGTGAAGCAGATTGTCAGACAGCAGCAGGTGCACAGCCCCCCATCCTGCCCACCCAGAACAGAGGAGACGTCCATAGAGAAGCAAACCCTGCAAGAAAAACTGCAGCAGAGGGATGGGTGACCAGCATGGCCGCCTCAGGCCGCACCAGATCTGCGTGAAGCCACAACATCCCTGCAAAGCCGGTTGCAAGCAGCAAAGCCTGGAGATGTGACACACAAGGAGACAGGTGGATGCAATCAGCGGAGGACTACAGACCGACAGCAGGCAGGTGAGGAGGACAGGTGGATGCACTCAGCTGGAGGACTACAGCAAAAGCACGGCAGGGTGATGGAGACCACCCGGCGCTGAGCTGCAGTTGGCAGAGGAGATCCCAGCACTGGTAAGGAGGAGGGGGAGCTAAGTCTCCACAAAAAGATGCGCAAATGCAAATAGAATGCCTGTATTCACTAAAAAACTGCGCACCATGAGGAGTAGCGCCCTGTATAACTCCAAGCTGCACTCACTGAGCAAAGAGCTGGCGGTGGTGGTGGGAGAGATGGAGGACTGTGTCCTGGAGAGAAGATGGGCGCCGCTTTTCTGAGTCCTATAGGAATAAGGAAAAGCTTTGCAGACAGAACATTACATCTATGTCCAGACCCTCTGACGCTGCGTCAGTGTTCAGCATGTTCTCGTATGAGAGAGGAACACGTCCCATACTACAAGCACCAAGTTTGTTGTTTTCAAGAGGGCGAGAAGGGAAAACAGCAGATGCCAAGAGTCTGCAGCCATCCATCGGAGAGCATGCACAGGCACCACAAGTCCCAGGAGGCACTACACCGCAGCAGGCACAGGCACCACAAGTCCCAGGAGGCACTACACCGCAGCAGGACAGTGGACATACACCTATGTGTCCGGGTGATGTGGTGATCCAGGACGGTTCTACTGCTGGAGCAGACACTGGGGACACTGGTGGTCATCATGATGTTCCTGAGGGGTCGGGGGATGGAGGGGACCCTCAATCTGTATGGGATGTGCAGTCACCTGAGAATAACATAGAGGTGGATGGGGGAAAGGGGGTTGTACAGGATAATGTAAGTGACTTCCCCCCTATAACATCGAGCCCCCCAGTTGAGTCAGGTCGCTCTAGCTCAGACCCTCCCCCCAATACCCGGAGTGAACCCCGTCATGAACCTCCCAGAAATGCCTGGAGCCGCGGCGCTCCCTCCTTCACCTCTAGCGCACACTACACAGGGCAGGCGTTTAAGAGGAGGAACGTGGTGCGCTTTAAAAACAGGGGCGCAAAGGAAGATCTCCCAGATAGGAGGTTTGTGGTGCGGGATCTCCTGTGCAGCCAGATGGGGTTCTCCCCAGATGACATCCTGGCGGTCATAAACCTTCCAGACAGACAGGGCTATGATGTCAGCTTTAAGCTCATGTCTAGTCTGGATAGGCTCTGGGACAAACTCCCCCGGTTCAGGGACAAGGACGGCTGGAATAAATTTACATTTGTCCCCATATACAGGCCAGGTACCGTGGTGGTCAATGTGATATTTTGGAACGAGTCTGTTCCCCCTCAGGACATTCTAGTGTGGCTCAGGCGCCATTGTGATCCTGTGTCAGACCTCACTAAGAACAGAGACGCCGACGGCATCTGGACTGGTGGGTGGAAGGTTCTGGTAAAACTGAGGCAGTACAATAACATCACCCTGCACCTCCCTAACTCCTTCTTCATAGGGAGAGAGAAAGGCGTCTGCTTTTATCCCGGGCAACCAAGAAAGTGCTTCAAGTGCGGAAAGATCGGTCACGTGGCCAATATATGTACAGTGGTGAAGTGTAACCTGTGCGGGGAGGTCGGTCATCTCAGTGCCACCTGTGAGAAGGTGAAATGTAACCTCTGCGGAGAGATGGGCCACCCACACAAGGATTGCCCGGAGGCCTGGCATAACATCGCCAGGGACTTCTCAGATAATGAGATGGTGCAGGAGGCAGATGCCTTAGAGGAGGAGGCCTTGGTGTCAGGGCAAATTTTGACCAGGCGGGAGGTACAGGGGTCAGGTGATGCTGTACCAGCACCTCAGATGTCGGATGGTGCTCAGGGGAGTATGGGGGTGGTAACTCAGGAGCAGCCTCAGGCAGCCACTTCTGTAGCACCTAGTGAATATGAGGAGGTAAAAAAAAACAAAAGAAAGAAAAAAGATAAATCCTCCCGTAAACCAGAGGAAGAGTGCAACTTAGGTCCAAAAACCAGGAAAAAGTCCAGTGGTGATACCGGGGTCATGGTCCTATCTAACAGATATGATGTTCTGTCTGAGTCAGAAGGTGATTATGAGCGCGAGTTACAGCGCATTGATAATGAGTGTGAGGTGGACACAGGAGACCCCCCAACTAAGAAGAAGCCCCCTCCTCTAGAGGCTGCTGAGGAGTCGGACATGGAGACTGGTGGTGTACAGGGAGACTCTGACTCTGACATATGATGATGGGGGTCGCTGCTCTGCTCTTTATCATTGTAATGGCTGGATTCTCTCTAAAAGTTGCTTCCAGCAACGTCAACAGCATTAAAGTAAGAAGGACTAGACACGCTGTGTATGACCACCTGAGATATCTGGACGCTGATATCATCTTCCTGCAGGAGACCCGTTTGACCACCTTAGGGCATCTCCGTGAGGCTGAGCGTGAGTGGCGGTCTGGTCCTTCTTACTGGTCACTGGCTGTGGAGCCGTACGCCGGGGTCGCCATATTATTTAACACCACAGACGTGACGGTGCACAGGCTGACGGAGGTCGCTATGGGGAGGTGCCTGGTGCTGGAAGTGACCATCCATGGTAGGCGGCTCCGGCTGATCAACATCTATGGCCCACAGACAGTGACAGAGAGAATCCAGCTGTTTAATGAGGTAAAACAATATCTTTTCACCTCAATCCCTGTAGTATTGGCGGGCGACTTTAATGTTACCATGACATCGGGTGACAGGTCCTCGGGCAGAGCAGTGGTCAGAGACTCCAAAGTCCTACAGAACATCGTATCACAGGCCGAATGCTGGAATTAAGCCTCCATAACCCCCGTCCAATATCAGAACGGTTAGTGGCGCCTAGGTGAAACAATAAGACAAGATGGTAAGAATTAGGACGAACCCTCTCAATCATCCCACTAACAGTCTCTGAAGGACTTACAAACGCCATGTCAATTCTACTGTTACCTGTCAGCAACAATGTGTAGGTACATTTGGTTTCCTCCCATCCCTGGACGGGAGGAAACCTAAATATACCTAACACTATGCTGACAGGAACAGTAGAATTGACATGGCGTTTGTAAGTCCTTCAGAGACTGTTAGTGGGATGATTGAGGAGGGTCGTCCCATATTGACCATCTTGTCTTATTGTTTCACCTAGGCGCAACTAACCGTTCTGATATTGGACGGGGGTTATGGAGGCTTAATTCCAGCAGTACTGAATGATATGTCTATTCAGAATTGTGTTCACTCCCTTTTTCAGGACCAGCTCCAGAGACAGGACTTCTATGACAACATATCTGACAGGTGGGAGAACGTCAAGGAGGAGATCAGGTCCCTCTTAAAGAGACTGTCAGTGAAGAAGGGGAAGAGTAAGTACAGCCAGTATCTCAAGCTGCGGAAAGAATTGGAGTCACTCTATTCGGCGGGTGGTGATGACAAACAAAAGATTGACCGACTGAAGTCTGAAATAAAGCAGTATCAGTACAGCCGCTACACGTCCCTGGTAATAGAAAGAGATTACGGGACTCTAGGCGTCCCTGATCCGTATGAAAATTGCCGGTAACGTGTGGCAAAAAAATCAATCACAGGTCTCACTGACTCCTAGGGAGTTTTACAGGAATCTCGGGAGGGTATCCTGGGGGTGGTGAGATCCTACTATGATGACTTATTTCAGAAAAAGGTTTTGGATAAAGAGAAAATGGCTCAATTCTTGGAGGAAACTCCAGGCCCTGACACTAGAGATTTGGACATTTTTCTCCTTTGACAGCAGGAATAACAGAGGAGGAGGTTAAAGAGGCCATTGATAAGTTAAATCTGAAGAAGGCACCAGGTCCTGATGGTATAACATGTGAATTTTATAAAAAGTTCAGAGACCTCTTAGCCCCGATCCTTGTGGATGTATTTACAAATTGTCTAGAAAATCACCTGATGCCTCCATCCATGAGAGTGTCCTCCCTTATTCTGCTGTCCAAAGGTAAGGAGCCTAGTGACATCAAGAACTGGAGGCCGATCGCCCTCTTGAATGTCGACAGGAAAATTCTGGCAAAAATTCTGTTTTCTAGGTTAGTCTGTTTGTCCCCGGCACTGTTGGCAGGCTCTCAGTACGGCACGGTAAGAGGGCGGAACATCTCTGGAGCAGTCATCTCGATTAGAGAGATGTTTGAGAGATGTAAAGCTCTGAGGTGTGGGAGATATGTTGTAGGTCTGGACCAGGCTAAAGCCTTTGACAGGGTTGATCACGATTATCTATGGGCCACTTTGTCAAAGTACGGTATTCCGGGACAATTTATAGATTGGCTGAGAACTTTGTATAGAGAGGCGAAGAGCTTTCCTCTGATTAATGGTTGGCAGGGGGACACTTTCGGGGTAGAGGCCGGGGTGCGACAAGGCTGTCCCCTGAGTCCACTGCTGTATGTGTTTGCCATAGACTTGTTTCTGCGATCACTGCAGCGGTGTGATTTTCAGGGGGTGCCGGTCCCCCATTGCTTGCCTTTGAAGGTAGTCGCCTACACGGATGATGTGACTGTGGGGATATCTGAACCTCGTGAGGTGGAGATGTTATCTGCAGCCATCAGAAGTTACTCAGAGGCCTCCTGGTCTCTGGTCAACCTTGAGAAGAGTCAAGCTTTCTGGACGTTGGATACTGCTCCTGGCTTTGATCGGCTACAGTTCGCCAAGGCCTCCACCCATATTAAGATCCTTGGGGTTAAATTTGGGAGGGAAGATATTGCCAAACTAAATTGGGAAGAGAAGTTGGAAACCGGAAATGCAAAGGTTCAGCGATGGAAGAACTGGAGGCTGACCTATAGAGAAAGGGTCACTCTGCTGAAGACTTACCTGGTCCCTGTCTTCCTCTACGTCTCTGTCGTCTTTCCTTTGCCAGAATCTTTCTCCGCTAGGCTCTTTAGCCTGTTCTTCCAACTTTTATGGGGGAACAGGTTGAACCCAGTAAAAAGAGGGATCACCTACCTGCAGAGGAGAGAGGGTGGGCTGGATATGTTAAATCCAAGGGTATTTTTTGACTCCATGTTTCTGAAAGTCAATTTTGGTTGCCTGGACTCAAATAATGGTCTTGTGTGGGTAAGTAGTGTCAGGGACTGGATATTGCCTTTTGCAGAGTCTTGGGTGCGAGGCGGCAGTCTCAAGAGGGGCCGATGGACTCCTGGCTTCCTCCCCTAGTATCTGGAGTATGGTCTCAGGTGCATGAAAAAGTGGAGAATAGATAAGACATATCTGGAGAGTAGGACCAGGAAGGAGCTGTACACTAATATCTGTAAGACCTTCTATACATTACAGCCAGCTCTGAGGGACTGCACAACGGCCATCCTGCAGGAGAGTCTGAGGTTCCTTAATGGACCGAGGCTTCCAGCCAAATTCTTTGATATTGCCTGGTTGTCTCTGCATGGGAGGCTCTTTGTTAGGCGCAATTTAAAATTTCTGAGCGTCTCTGAGCGTATGTGTCCCCTAGGATGTCACCAAGAGGAGACTATGGAGCACTTTACCACCAAGTGCCAGGGAGGGAGGCAGATATGGCAGTAGGTGTCCCGCAGGCTGAATATACCACGTCTACAGTCTCTCAGATACCCAGAGATCATCTATGGGGTAACATCACATGTAGATGGCATCAACAGGGAAACCATGTACCTCGTTATCACCACCATAAAGTATTATCACTGGCACAACAGGACCCGAGTCTCCATCCACAGCGAGACCTTCCAGCACATGACCGCAGTCACACTCATCATGTCTGAGCTCAGATGGATCAGATACATAGAGATAGGGAAAAGAGATGGGAATAGGAAGTTATGGAGACATATATGTTTGGACTAATGCATCTTGTAATTATGTTTAATCATTTTCCCTTTAACCAATGATGGACATTTAAGTTACTTATTATACATTTATTTTTTAATTTCAATGTATGATTTCTGTTAAATTCTGATTGGAATGTACCATGTATTTTGTTTGTTTCTACTAATAAAATTGCCCCCTATGTACAGGAATATAACTACTATAATACTGCCCCCTATGTACAGGAATATAACTACTATAATACTGCCCCCTATGTACAGGAATATAACTACTATACACGGAGTGTGGACGTGGGGATATCTGAACCTCGTGAGGTGGAGATGTTATGAGCCATCAGAAGTTACTCAGAGGCCTCCTGGTCTCTGGTCAACCTTGAGAAGAGTCAAGCTTTCGGACGTTTGGATACTGCTCCTGGCTTTGATCGGCTACAGTTCGCCAAGGCCCTCCACCCATATTAAGATCCTTGGGGTTAAATTGGGGAGGGAAGATATTGCCAACTAAATTGGGAAGAGAAGTTGGAAACCGAAATGCAAAGGGTTCAGCGATGGAAGAACTGGAGGCTGACCTATAGAGAAAGGTCACTCTGCTGAAGAACTTACCTGCGTCCCTGTCTTCCTCTACGTCTCTGTCGTCTTTCCTTTGCCAGAATCTTTCTCCGCCTAGGTCTTTAGCTGTTCTTCCAACTTTTATGGGGGAAAGGTTGAACCCCGTAAAAAGAGGGATCACCTACCTGCAGAGGAGAGAGGGTGGGCCTGGATATGTTAAATCCAAGGGTATTTTTGACTCCATGTTTCTGAAAGTCAATTTTTGTTGCCTGGACTCAAATAATGGTCTTGTGGTGGTAAGTAGTGTCAGGGACTGGATATTGCCTTTTGCAGAGTCTTGGGTGCGAGGCGGCAGTCTCAAGAGGGGCCGATGGACTCCTGGCTTCCTCCCCTAGTATCTGGAGTATGGCTCAGGTGCATGAAAAAGTGGAGAATAGATAAGACTATCTGGAGAGTAGGACCAGGAAGGAGCTGACACTAATATCTGTAAGACCTTCTATACATTACAGCCGCTCTGAGGGACTGCCACAACGGCCATCCTGCAGGAGAGTCTGAGGTTCCTTAATGGACCGAGGCTTCCAGCCAAATTCTTTGATATTGCCTGGTTGTCTCTGCATGGGAGGCTCTTTGTTAGGCGCAATTTAAAATTTCTGAGCGTCTCTGAGCGTATGTGTCCCCTAGGATGTCACACAAGAGGAGACTATGGAGCACTTTACCACCAAGTGCCAGGGAGGGAGGCAGATATGGCAGTAGGTGTCCCGCAGGCTGAATATACCACGTCTACAGTCTCTCAGATACCCAGAGATCATCTATGGGTAACATCACATGTAGATGGCATCAACAGGGAAACCATGTACCTCGTTATCACCACCATAAAGTATTATCACTGCACAACAGGACCCGAGTCTCATCCACAGCGAGACCTTCCAGCACATGACCGCAGTCACACTCATCATGTCTGAGCTCAGATGGATCAGATACATCAGAGATAGGGAAAAGAGATGGGAATAGGAAGTTATGGAGAACTATATGTTTGGACTAATGCCATCTTGTAATTATGTTTAATCATTTTCCCTTACCAATGATGGACATTTAAGTTACTTTATATACATTATTTTTTAATTTCAATGTATGATTTCTGTTAAATTCTGATTGGAATGTCCCATGTATTTTGTTTGTTTCTACTAATAAAATTGCCCCTATGTACAGGAATATAACTACTATAATACTGCCCCCTATGTACAGGAATATAACTACTATAATACTGTCCCCTATGTACAAGAGTAAACTACTATAATACTGCCCCCTATGTACAAGAGTATAACTACTAATTACTGCCCCCTATGTACAAGAGTATAACTACATAATACTGCCCTATGTACAGGAATATAACTACTATAATCACTGCCCCCTATGTACAGGAATAACTACTATAATCCTGCCCCCTATGTACAGGAATAAAACTATATAATACTGCCCCTATGTACAGGAATATAACTACTATAATACTGCCCCCTATGTACAGGAATATAACTACTATAATACTGCCCCCTGTGTACAAGAATATAACTACATAATACTGCCCCCTGTGTACAAGAATACCTAAACTACTATAATACTGCCCCCTATGTACAAGAATATAAACTACTATAATACTGCCCCTATGTACAGAATATAACTACTATAATACTGCTCCTATCTACAGGAATATAAACTACTATAATACTGCCTCCCTATGTACAAGAATATAACTACTATATACGCCTCCTAGTACAGGAATATAACTACTATAATACTGCCCCTATGTACAAGAATATAACTACTATAATACTGCCTCCTATGTACAGAATATAAACTACTATAATATGCTCCCTAGTACAGGAATGTAACTACTATAATACTGCCCCTATGTACAAGAATAACTACTATAATACTGCTCTCTATGTACAAGAATATAACTACTAAATACTGCCCCCTATGTACAAGAATATAATTACTATAATACGCCCCCTAGTACAAGAATATAACTACATATAATACTGCCCCCTATGTACAGGAATATACCTACTATAATACTGCCCCCTATGTACAAGAATATAACTACTATAATACTGTCCCCTATGTACAGGATATAAACTACTATAATACTGCCCTTATGTACAGGAATAACTACATAATACTGCCCTCTATGTACAGGAATATAACTACTATAATACTGCCCCCTATGTACAAGAATATAACTACTATAAATACTGCCCCCTATGTACAGAATATATAACTACTATAATACTGCCCCTATGTACAGGAATATAACTACTATAATATGCCCCCTATGTACAAGAATATAACTACTATAATACTGCCCCCTATGTAAAGAATATAACTACTCTGAATCTGCCCCCTATGTACAGGAATATAACTACTATAATACTGCCCCCTATGTACAGGAATATAACTACTATAATACTGCCCCCTATGTATAGGAATATAACTACTATAATACTGCCCCTTATGTACAAGAATATAACTACAGGTAGTCCTCGACTTACGACGTTGATCCGTTCTTGCGCGGCGTCGCAAACCGAATTTTGACGTATGTCGGATCATACGTTCATTGTATCATACTTAGCCTATCCTACCCTACATAATTATCAATAAACATAGGTACAGTAAAATATTGTGCAGTATAGTACGTTTAATAATGAAATACTGTACTGTGCTGTAACAGTAATAAACAGTGTACTGTACTGTAATAAACAATGTAACAATTCCAAAGAGAGAACAGGCTTACTTATTGGGAGGAAGCTACAGAAGGTGCTGGAGATACTGGGGCAGCTGAGTCAAGAGGGGCAGCTGAGGTAGAGGGTACAGGATCTGTTGCAGGATTTGTTGCAGGCAGGATCTTGAAGTACTGCTGCAGGTTAGTTTGGAAGGAGACCATCTTCTTCTCCTCCAAGATCTCCTTGTAACAGCTAAGGGAATCCATGACTCCTCTGGCAACCCTAGTGTACCTTTCCATGTTGGGATCCTCAGCCTCAAACCTTGACAACCCTTCCTGTATCAGGGCAAAACCTGCTGCCAAGCCCTGCCTTGTAAATCTCTTAGGTTCTGGGGTTGGTTTGTCTTCCTCTTCCTCTATTATCTGCTTCTCCAGTTGAATAAGGTCCTCAGCAGATAACTCCTCTCCATGAGATGCCAATAGCTCTGTGACATCATCCTCCTCCACCTCCAGATTCATTGTCTTACTCATATCAACAACGTTCTTTATGACGCTAGTCACTGACTCTTGGACCTCTGTGACATCATTCACAAACTGGTGACACAGTTTTTTCCACACACCATTCATACTGGTCTGCTTAACCTCATCCCAGGAATCAGCAATGTTATTCACAGCATCAAGGATGTTGTATGTTTTCCAAAAGTCCTTGAGAGTCAAGTTCTTATCCTTTTCAGTTGCTGCTAAAGCATTACCAATGACCCTTTGTAGGTAGTAGGCCTTGAATGTAGCAATGACTCCTTGGTCCATAGGCTGTATTAGGGCAGTGGTATTAGGTGGAAGGTAAACCACCTTGACATTAGGGTTAAAGTCATCCAGATGGGCAGGGTGTCCAGGGGCATTGTCCAGAATTAGCAACACCTTAAAGGGGATATCCTTGGAGGTACAATACCGCTTCACGTCTGGCACAAAATGGTTGGTGAACCAGTCATCAAACACTGCAAGTGTCACCCATGCCTTCCTATTAGACTTCCAGATGACTGGTAGATGACCTTTTGAAATACCCTTGAGCGCCCTTGGATTCTCAGCCTGATATACCAGCATGGGCTTCAGTTTGTAGTCGCCAGCAGCATTGCCCCCAAGAAGCAAAGTCAGTCTTTCCTTGCCGACTTTATGACCTGGTGCTGTCTTCTCCTCCTTGGCAATGTACGTACGGTTAGGTAAACGTTTCCAGAACAAGCCTGTCTCATCCACGTTGAATACTTGTTGAGCACAGTAACCACCCTCCTCAATTATCTTAGCCAATTCTTTAGGAAACTCAGTTGCTGCTTTCTCATCAGCACTAGCAGCTTCACCTTGCACTTTAATGTTATGGAAATTGGCACGATCCTTAAACCTCATAAACCAACCCCTACTCGCCACAAATTCTTCACTTTGACTTCCTTCCCCCTTTTCTCTTTTCAAAGCCTCAAACAGTCGCCTAGCCTTCTCCTGAATAACCATAAAACTCACAGGGATACGGCGTTGATTTTGGTCTTCCAACCAAAGCACCAATAATCTTTCCATCTCAATAATAAGCCCACTACGCTGCTTTGTTATCACTGTTGCTTTCATAGGAGCAGATCCTTTCACATGTTCAAGGATACGATCTTTATCCTTGATAATCGTAGCAACAGTAGAACGACTAAGTCCTAATGACCTGCCAATTTCTGTTGCTGTTTCCCCCTTCTCTGATTGCCTTATGATACCTACTTTCACCTCCATGGTGATGGCCTTCCTTTTCTTTGATACACTATCAGATGAGTCTACCTTTCGTTTGGGAGCCATAATGAAGGGTGTTATGCCGTGCAGGAGACTCGTTTTTCTCATGTACAGTAACCGGGTACAGTGTGCAGTACAGTACTCTATGACTTCCGGCGCACGTACGGTTCGACTTACGACGCAAAACCGCGTAAGTCGGAATGAGACGTATAAAGCGTCGTAACCACGAAACGACGTAACCCGAGACCGTCGTAACCCGAGGACTACCTGTACTATAATACTGCCCTCTATGTACAGGAATATAACTACTATAATACTGCATGTATCCACCCAGTGTACAGCCAGACAGCCCATAGCCCCGGTATACAGCCAGACAGCCCATAGCCCCGGTATACAGCCAGACAGCCCATAGCCTTGGTATACATCCAGACAGCCCATAGCCTTGGTATACATCCAGACAGCCCATAGCCTTGGTATACATCCAGACAGCCCATAGCCTTGGTATACATCCAGACAGCCCATAGCCTTGGTATACATCCAGACAGCCCATAGCCCCAGTATACAGCCAGACAGCCCATAGCCTTGGTATACATCCTGACAGCCCATAGCCCCGGTATGCAGCCCATAGCCAAGGTGTGCTGCCCATAGCCAAGGTGTTCAGCCCATAGCCCTTGTGTACAGTCCTGCCCCCGGTGTACAGCCCCTGCCCCCGGTATACAGCGCCTGCACAGTACATAAAAATAAAAACAAATGAAACTCACCTCTCCGATACCCCGACGCTGCTCCCCTGCTTGATCCCACTCCGGCCGCGGTGTCAGCTCCGTAAGGGCCAGCGTCGCAGAGACCATGACGTCAGCCGCTTGCCGACGCCGGCGCGTACGTTGTTGTCACCAAGCAGGGGAGCAGCGTCGGGGCATCGGAGAGGTGAGTTTCGTGTGTTTTATTTTCCCACCGGCCCCACCAGTACCAGACCGGCCCTAAACTAATCGGCCCATCGGTATTTCTCCTGGTGGGTCTTATGGCCAGTCCACCCCTGCCCAGTAAAGACCCCTTTCTTCCTACCCCTACTGCTGCCCTCCACCATTGTCACGCAGGGGAACAAATAAGAAAAAATAAGTTTTTACCTTTGACCGAAATCAAAAGTTCTGTGGAATGTAATATTTTGGTAATATTGTCCTCGGGGAGATGTTTCACACATTTATATATTCCATTCATACTGGGTTCAGCTGATGTGAGCTGCAGATCGGAGCTTGTTTCCGGAAATCTTATGAGAATGTTGTTCTTATAAAACGCAGTTAGTGGTAAACCGTGGTAGCCTTGGCGATGGTGACAGCTGAAGGTCACGTTGTCACCTTCTAATATAAAAAGAGGACCCTGCAGAACGACATCACCTGAAAAACAGAACACACAGTATAGATCTGATGGTACGTCCAGCTCACTGCAACATTTCGCCTTCTAGTTGTCATCGGAATCAGTTAGCGGGCTTGTCCTTCTCTTGGAAGCTTACCTGGACTCCGAGCATACCTGAGGAGAGGTAAGTGTCTCTCACATGAAATAACTCTAACAACTAACTATAAAACTTATAGAAACCATAGAAAAAAAACTTATAGAAACCATAGAACTTATAGAAAGTGTAGGTGGCTCAAACTAAAACTAGTTCTGGATCTAAAAACAAAAAAAGCTCTAGATCTCAAGTTCCAAACCCTTATAAAAACACAAAAGAAAGCAAATCGTAATGATAAACAGTTTTAAGATCGACTAAAAATTATAAACTAAAATCCGGCTCTTCTTGGTGAGCTGGATCATTTGAGCCGGCTCTGTAGGTTCCTAACTGTGGGTGAGGCCTTTGAATAATTGGCTTTACCTTGACTTGAGGCCGATTGGGGTGATCAGTGATCACTATTCCCTAGGTAAGACTACAATCAGTTATTTGTGTAATGGTCCAACCCCAGGACATTACAGAAGTTTTCCCAGTGGGCTGCAGGTCACAAACAGTTGATGGGGTCACAGCTTAAGTTCTGGGGAAGTTTTGAGTGATGGATGGGGGGCCCTGTTTGCAGTGAGTAGGGCAGGAAATGCTTGTGTGATGTGAGTGGGGGAGGGGCGCTTGTATGTTTTGAGAGGAGGATGGGGATTTATTTGTTGTGGAGTCGGAGTTTGTTGTCAGTAGGGGAGGGGGGACTGTGTGTTGTGAGTGGGGAAGAGGAGCTTGCTTGTTTTCAGTGTGGGAGATGGAGATTGTTGAGTTGCTAGTGTGGGAGCTTGTGTGGTATCAATGTGTCTATATCCGGTCTCCTAATGTATCTGGCAGGTGGTTGCACTCGAAGAGAAGTGTGGATTAAGGTTTTTTTTTGTTTTTCTGTGTCTGGTGTAGAGTTGTGCAGTGTCCTGCACTGCGCCAGCAATTAATGTAGGGCTTGTGAGCCAGAACAATCCAGGAAAAGTAATGCCAATAGTTCTTAGCGGCTGCACCTTTTATATATGTGCTCTGGCTGCACCTTTATACATTTATCGGTGGACCCTACGCATAGGTTTATAAACAAAGAATTAAAATGATGAATTATGACAAGACTGGCTTTGAAATACAGTTTTTAGTCCCAAGGTATCTTTTTAACAACATGAGACACAACACATGGGAAGGTGCCTCAAACTCTTACCATTTACAGGGGGCGTAGGGGAGAAAAAAACATCCACAATTGTACAGTTTTTATTCAATATCATGGTTGGCCTGCATGTTTGTCCAAATTAATATTTGCCCCTCTGTATATCTAAGTTTGCCACCCATCTTGTACATCATCATGATGTAAGAAGACCTTTGCCCAAGCCCCTGACTTACCATTAGAGACGTCCAGCCTGAGGGGCTCGCTCATATGAGTATTAGTGGAGCGGCACTGGTAATACCCGCTGTCACTGACACCCGCATCCTGAATAGTGAAGCTCTGATGAGTTCTGTCCATCCGGATCCCGTCCTTGTACCAGAAATACTCTTGTTTGTCTCTGATTTTAGGATCCACGTTACACGTCAGGGTCATGTTTTCTGTCGTCAAGATCTTTCCAAAATTGGGAGTAAAAGACACCACGGCCAGACCTGATGGAAGAGGTAACACAGACATGAAGGGACTGCTGGGAATAAGAAGCTGGTGGAGTCAGAGCACAAGCAAAACAGCTGCACAAGCGGTTCTGTAGATAAGTTCTCTGGGCCTAGAACCACATCCAGGTGAATGCTCGGTGATCGATAGTGACTGGTGGAATTATGCACAGCCAAACCAATAAGCTGCTGGGGGCGACGTCTAGGCAGTGCATTTAAATTCACTTGTGATATCATTTTGGCCTACTAACCCCTTAAGGACTCGTCTCATTTTCCCCGGTAAGGCTTATTTCTCACACCTGACATGTGTCAGTGTATGCGGTAATAACTTTAGCAAGCTTTAAATGACCCAAATAATTTTTTTTGCAAAATGTTGTATTTCATATAGGTGGGTTGCATTGGTTGATTGTGATTTTCTGAATTTTAAATGCTAATCAGACATATAGGGGCACATTTACTTACCCGGTCCCTGCACGATCCCCGATCCGGACTGTTCAACGAGGATGAACTCTTTATGAAGATTGTGAGTCCGATATCCTGCCTGTGTCGCTTCCCTGATCAGGTCACCGGAGTTCACCTTCTTCTTCCTGGTGCATGTAAGTGCTTGGCTTGCGACAACATTTTGAAGTTAAATCCCGCGCTCAGTCCGAATCTGTCGGATCGCCCCCCCCCCCCCCCCGATTTGTGTTGGATGAAAGCCGGTGCAATAGCGACACAATCCGATCACGTGTACCAAAATCCCGTTTTAAATCCCTGTCCCAGCGGCGCAAAATGGAAATTGTTGGGATGTCTGACGAAAGTGCGGTCCGCGGGGCCCTTAGTAAATGAGCTCCATAGTCTAACCACTCACATTAATTACTAATTAGCATTAATTATATGTGTGCTTTAAGTTGCCATGTTTTTTTATGTTATTTTTTCATGTTTTATTTATTTTTTTATTTCTTTTCATGTTGGCATGTTGTTTTATGTTATTTTTTCTTATTAGGATGTTAAGAGGCTTAGAAATAGAATAAAAATTTATAAAGGAATTTTATGCATTTCAGAATCAAGATTTTTGAGTCATATGTATTAGAAACTTGCCACACATCACCCCATTTAAAAAACAAACAAACACACAATTAAAAAAAAAAATCTTTGGTTAACCCCTCAACGACCAGGCTTTTAATATGGAAAAGGGGCTATTGCAATATATATATATATATATATATATATATTATATATATATATCCAATCAAATATATAAAGCAGAGTATATGTGTGTGTATGCACCGGCACGGTTGCAGTCACCAAGTTTTGCACAGATGCTCCCAGTGACACAGGAAGTGTCATAGAATCGGTATAGAATCAAAATTTACACCCTGCACTTTCCCGAAATTATTAAACACCATATACAGGAGCCATTGTCTGCTGCTGCTGTGGCAGTTGGAAGCTGAGCGGTGATTGGCTGCTGTCCTGCCACAGGTCATTAATATGAGCTCTGAGCTGTGATTGGTTGCTGTTCTGCCACAGGTCATTAATGTGAGCTCTGAGCCGGGATTGGTTGCTGTTCTGCCACAGGACATTAATATGAGCTCTGAGCCAGGATTGGTTGCTGTTCTGCCACAGCACATTAATAAATGCCACCGGAGAGGAGCCACAATACCCCTGAAAAAGTTGATTTTAGAATGAAATATGTCCATGGATGATTATTATAAGATGATGACCACATCATGCCTAGATCTCTGAGTAAGTGTCCCTGGTTCATTATGATGGATTTTGATGGTAGATTTCCCTACCAAGTTCAGGCCCACATGATTTTCAATGGAGTTTTCAAGTATGAAACCACTGAGAAACATCAAACACTATAATCAGAGTCCTTCAAAAACATTTCAACCAAAACACCAACAAGACGCGAAGCAATGACCCATATATATATTTAAAAAATTATATATTGTGTATATTTTACAATAAAATTTGTCCTTTTTTTTTCATTTATGGGTCATTTCTTTGTGTCTTGTTGGTTTTTGGTTGAGTTGAGCTCAAGTCTTGGTCTCTGAACCAAACGTTTTTTTGAAAGTTTGCACGAACCCAAATTTTGATGGGCTCGTTCACCACTAATGATAAGTAGAACTCCTACCAATTTATCATTTTTCTGCTACTGACTCCCATTAATAAACTAAATTTGACAACCAGATATCAGGGAATATATAGCAATGTGTCACAAAGCCAGTGTGATTCCAGGGGTACAACAAACATTTGGGAGGTGCCAAACCCAACCTCTAATATGGTCACATCCCTGACCATTGATTCCTTATTTTCTCGTTTTCAAAAACACTTGCAGTTCTTCACACTGCACTTGAGGAACGTAGAAGTTTATGGATTTATAAAATAGGTCTGCTATTTTGAAAAACAGATGCACACAATACGGACTCTACAATTTAGTAATGTACAGGAACCACAATTTTACTAAACATTTCCAAAGCCATGAATGACACATTTCTTTACCAGACACATGGCTGACTCACCTTGTACAGATACAGGCTTACTTATCTTCTTCACTGTCCCACTGGACACCTCACAGGTATAACTCCCAGAATCCTCCATCCCGGCGGCTGTAATTATGTATTTATTGGATTTACCAAAATCTTGCACAATTTTCCCATCTTTATAAAAGGCAAATGACAAGGTGTATTTGGTTTGACTGCGTGTAGTGTGACAAGTCAGCGTCATGTCAGCTTCTTCCATCACTGGTTGTAGACTTAGTCTGATTTCTGGAGAGGTGAAAAGCTCTGAAACGAGATGATACATAAAATAAACTCCAGCCGTGAGCACCAGGAGAACTAAGTACATCCCCCAAGTATCATAAAGGCATAAATTATAGAATTATAAAATAAATTTACCTGCAACTGAAATATACTCCTCAGCAGCAAAGGTTTTAGAGCTGGATCCCGTGATTATAACTCTTGTACATTTATATTTTCCTGTGGCGTTTTTGTAAACTCTTCCAAGATCCAGGTCAGTTTCAGATCCCAAAAACTTTATCATCTTGTCGTCTTTATAGAAGGTGGTATTTACAGCCGAGCCGCTGTACCACGTGTTACACCTCAGCGTCACCTCGTCCCCTTCATGGATGTTAGTGGGCACTTGCAGGATGAGCCCATCTTAAATAAATATATAAAACAGAAGATAGAAACTCGGGGAAGATCAGATGTGATGGAACATAATACAGAAACTGGAGGGCAATGCCAGGAGGGGGTCTTTGAGCCCAGCACATTATCATAGTATCATTGTTTATATTGTTGAAAAAAAGACACCTGTCCATCAAGTTCAACCAAGGAAGGGAAAGGATTGGGTGAGGAAGGGATTTATGGGAAACAATTCTATATAACATAACCATCAATGTTATTTAGGTGTAAAAAGGCATCTAGACCCTTCTTGAAGCTCTCTGCTGTCCCTGCTGGGACCAGCGCCTGAGCTCTCTGCTGTCCCTGCTGTGACCAGCGCCTGAGCTCTCTGCTGTCCCTGCTGTGAGCAGCGCCTGAGCTCTCTGCTGTCCCTGCTGTGACCAGCGCCTGAGCTCTCTGTTGTCCCTGCTGTGACCAGCGCCTGAGCTCTCTGCTGTCCCTGCTGTGACCAGCGCCTGAGCTCTCTGCTGTCCCTGCTCTGACCAGCGCCTGAGCTCTCTGCTGTCCCTGCTGTGTCCAGTGCCTAAGCTCTCTGCTATCCCTGCTGTGACCAGCGCCTGAGGCAGGCTATTCCACAGATTGACAGTTCTCATAGTAAAAAAGCCCTGTCGCCTCTGGTGATTAAACCTTGTTTTCTCCAGACGGAGACAGTGCCCCCTCGTCTTTTGATTTGATTTAATTTGAAACAACTTACCACCAAGACTTCAATAAATAAGAATCTGATCTCATTACATAGGGTTAGGATTGACTATCAAGTATTTCTTTTTAGATATTGGATCATAAAAGTAGAGCAGTTAGTAAACGTATCATCGTGCTCAATGAACCAGAATGGCAGAGTTTGGGTACCCAGCACTTGACTCCGAATTTAATTAAAAATTTAAGTCCGGGTCTGGTTTTGGTTCAGCCACTCCCCTCCTGTTAATGCCCACAATCGGTGCCGGGTTCACTCATCTCTACTCACCGGTCAATTGGTGAGTAGAACAATCAGGCATAAGACTTATCTATCGCATAAAGAATTGTGTGATGGTTCTCCATCTCCTGCGGAACTTACCGTAGGCAATGTCCAGAAAAACACGGTTGCTGCGTCCACCATAACTGCCCAAGCACTGGTAATATCCAATATCGTAATCAGAACGAGCCTTTATACTTATATTAGGAGCTGGATATGGAAACTGGACATCATCTTTATACCAGAAAAATGAGTGACTCCTGGAGTCACTGCAGCTCATATTTACGGTGTCAAATTGGAATATTTTGTCCCAGGTAGTTGTCAAAACTGTTCTATAATTGTCTATGAATAAACAAATCCAAAATATAATTACTTAAAATATACATCCGACTTATGGAAACCTCTGCTAAGGTAACACGGGGTCCAATGCTTTGTTTCCTATCGGGCTGGACACATGCTTATGGCCTGCAGGAGCGGGGGCCATGTCTTACCTCTGTCCATTGGCCGCTTCCTCGTTCTAGGGATAGTAACACTTACGGTAGTAATTTTACCAATCACCGCCAATTCTCTGGTAATTTACAGTATCTTCTGCAATGGGAAGATGCCTGAACAATGATGTAGCTAGTTCCTCGAACCCTACAAGGGTGTTTTGTATAGATTTAGTTCTCTAATTCAGCAGAAATTGGCCCAATAAAACACTAGCAGTATATTGTCAAGCGGCTTCTAGATGATGTTTATTTCATGTCCTGGTGTGGGGTGATCATCCAGAAAATCTACTTTGAAGTGAGATGTTAATTGGTTTTCTGAAGTCAAGGAGGCGGAGAGATTAACACTAAAGTCAAGGAGGTGGAGAGTTTAATACTGAAGTCAAGCTCTCCCCGCCTTAAAATCCCCCCTTCACTGTAATTAATGGTGCTGTGTTCAGGGACATCACTGATCAGATCACCAAATCGGGTGCATAATGTAAATCGCATGGGAGGAGGTGTCCAGAGGCAGGGAGAGCTTGACTTGAATGTTAAACTCTCCACCTCCCTGACTTTATTCATTTAACTTACATCTCACTTCAAAGTTGATTTTCTTGATGAAGCCACCGCACTGGGTCATGAAAAAAAACATCATCTAGAAGCTGTTCAACTGCTCAACAACATACTGGTAGTGGTTTATTAGGCCAATATCTGGTGACAGGTTCCATTTAATGTATGTTTCTGCCCTATTCTATGTGTGAATTAACGTTACTCGTGAATATCGACTGCACATACTTAGGCCTGTCCTTCTTTGCCAATCCCTTTAGTGCCAGGTTCTCGAAAACTTTTCCCAGGTCATCAAAGTTGTAAACCGGAGCCTATTTAGCTCCGTATTTCTCTGTCCTTGCTAGTAAGGAACCCAAAATACAGAGGACAAGCAGAAAACCTTCATTCTACCCAACATTATGCTAAGAGGAAGAGCAGTAACTACATCTGTGTAATGTCATTGGGCTTCTCTCTGGGTAACATAAGACCAAATCAAATATTAGTGTTGCTGATAGTTCTACTCTTGGTTATGTTTGATACAATGGATGATGGTGACTTACTGTATATATGTAGCCATTGCCATGAACTCATCTTCCTCACACTGTTCATCATTGTTCTGACTTCACATGAATAATGCCCAGAATCCTCCAATTTGTATTTATTGGAGGAACCAACTTGTACGAGCCGGTCTCTGTTTTCATAGAAAGCAAATTGTAATTCTGTGTCTGCCCTTGATGGATGAAGAGACGTCTCACAAGTCACAGTCTGGTCCATTCCTATGTATTTTATCTCCGGAGGCGCGAAGAGATCTGGAAGACACAGAATATGGGAAGTATCACCTTGTAGGATCAGTTATTTAGACCTAGGTCGTAGCAGTCGGGGGCACACAACACGTTACCTGTCACTTCAATGGTCTCACCGGCTTCCGATTCCTTCACTTCATTATCCAGGAAAACCTTTTTTGTACACATATAATTCATGTATGAACTTCGATGCACTTCTCCAATATAAAAATAAGTTTCCTCGGTCATTGGTTTTAGCAATTCAATAGTCAATGTTTTAGGATTTTGTAATCCCAAGTTTTCAGAAAATGAGGCTTGAGCGCCGGTTGTGTTCATGTCAGGACGACTGTCACACGTCAGGTTCAGGATGTCACCTTCGAAGACACGTAGCGGGACTCTCAGTATAGTAAGGTCTGGAGGAGGGAGACAAGACATGAGACCCATGAGGAACATTGGATGCTAAAATATTACCCACTTCCTCTAATTGACTCTCCATTACCAACCCAAATCCGGCTAAAGGTGTATGGACATTGCTGCTTATCACTTGGTTCTTCAAAGTGACCTCAACGCTTGTAAGACTCAACAAATTGGCAAAATTCCAATACAACATTTCAGACCCAATGGAGCTCATTTACTAAGGGGCCCGCAGACCGCAATTTTCGTGGGACATCTCATCAATTTCTGTTTTGCGCCACTGGGACAGGGATTTAAAAGGGGTTTTTGCTGCATATGATGGATTTTGATCAGGCCGGCTTTCATGTGACACAAACCGGGGGGTGTGCCGTTGGACGATCTGACGGATTCAGACTGAGCACGGAATTTAACTTAAAAATGTGTCGCAAGCCCAAGCACTTACATGCACCGGGAAGAAGAAGGTGAACTCCAGCGGATCTGATCGGGAGTTCATCCTCGTTGGACAGTCCAAATCAGGGATCGCGCAGGGGCCGGGTAAGTAAATGTGCCCCAGTGTGTCAGGTCACCACCATAGACATGAGGACCCAGGAACAATATTGAAACATTACCACCAGGGATATGAAGGCCTATTGTGACAGCTCTGCACCCAAGGGTATAAAAGTTCCATGTGACAGGTTTCTACCAGCCCGGGAGGTCACCACCAGAGATATTTGTAGGCCACAGCCGGCATTAATGATGATAAAGTACAGCTTTCTAACTTCCAAACATACACCTTATTCAGACTATACAACATGGAGGTGACTTACCTGTTGTAACGTGGGGTCGTTCAGAGTCACTTATGGCACTGCTGCTGCCGGTCTGGCACTGGTAATATGCCCGGTCAGAGAACTGAATGGAGGAGATAGTGAAGTTCTGAGCATGTACATCCATCTTGGCGCCATTCTTATACCACGTATATGTCTCATCCTCCGGAGCCTTAGGTGACTGGTGGCAGGATATGGTCACCGTCTCATTGTAGAAGAAGGTTCTCCAGTCTGGGGTGAAGGAGATCACCGGCTTCTCTACAGATATGATGGGGGATAAGACGCCAACATTACCATCAGGGGATGCATAAACTTTATATCCTCGTTTCTATCTATCTTCCAAAAAATTGTTCCATACAACATTTTGGCTATTGCTAAAAGAATCTAGTGCTCATATCTATCCAACCAGTTGTCTGTCTCATTTATCCGTCCATCTACTATTGGTATAAAATACACTCCTTTATGACATACTTTATGGGGGTCATTTATCATTATTTTTCTTCCAGTTTTTCCTTTCTTTTTTGAGACATTTTTGGCGCATTGCCTTTTTGGCGACATTTTGAAATGGCCGCCAGACATTTGTTTTTCTTCAGTGAGACACATTAATCTTCTATTCCTGATGTGATAAATGACAGGTATCGTTTAAAATTGTCTCATATTTACGACATTTTTTGACGCAAAAAACTCCAGACAAAAACAAACTTAAGGAAAACTTAGAAAATGGAAAGAAGTGACTTGAGACATTTGTGTGACATTTGTTACAAATGTCTCAAAAACAGATCTGAAAAAAAAAATTAACACAAGGAAAAAGTGAGATCGATAAATGACCAAACAAGCAGACGGAAAAAAGACAAAACAAACTGATATAAGATAAATGACCTCTTATGGGGCCACTCACCGGGGCTGTCAGTGTCTCGAGCTGTACAAATACAAAGAGATGGAAAAAATATTATCTATGATGATGTGCATTTTTTGTAAATATAAATTATATAATCACAGGATTTTACATTTATTATAAAATCTGCTGCCATGTCCTGATGTCAGACCCTCTGCTGGTAGTTCCACCTCTGTATTATCATTCAACCCCCTTCCCTCCACCCCTCATTTCTGAGTTTTCCTCCCATAAACTCCAGGGTATTGATACAAGCAGACAGGGCCAGATTAAAGGGGAGGATGAATGGGGTGCGTGCCCCGGGGCCTCCACCACTTTGCCCTTAAAGGGGCCCCCAGCAAATGTGGGTGATTTGGGAGGTCGCATGACCGCCTGAATCCCCAACAGTGTATTTGGCTCCAGGCTCCCTGGACCGAATCCCTCCGATGTGCCCTGAATAAGTCCATGGCAGAGCAAGGGAACAATAAGTTCCCTGCTCTGCCATGGACGATCGGATATAAACAAAAAGCTGGGGGTAGCAGGGCGCCGCCATCTTTGTTTACATCTGATATACACTAGTATCCTGACACCACGATAGAAGGGAAGGAGGATGGCGTGCATCTAGGGAAGGCGAGTACAATTTTCAGATCTTACCCAGGACTAAATATAGTTTTTATAGGGGGATTGTATATATTTATTATGGGGGGTGTATATAGTTGTTATAGGGGACTATATGTAGTTAGTTATTATAAGGAGGCTGTATATAGTTATTATAGGGAGGCTCTATAAAGTTATTATAGGGGGTGTATATAGTTATTATAGGGGGACTGTGTATAGTTGTTATAGGGGGTGTATATAGTTATTATAGGGGGACTGTATATAGTTATCATCCTGTATTATACCCCAGTACTGCAAGGCTGTAATGCTAACCACTAAGCCATCCTGAATTACATCCTGTATTATACCCCAGTGCTGCAAGGCTGCAATGCTAACCGCTGAGCCATCCTGAGTTACATCCTGTATTATACCCCAGTACTACAAGGCTGTAATGCTAAACACTGATCCACCATGCTGCCCCTAATCAATGTTTGTGAAGACACATGAATGGGAAGGACATCTCTTCCTACCTGCTTGTTGGCTGCGATGTTCTCCCACCGTTGTCTGAGTCTTTTATCATGTACCACCAGGGGGCGCTCACTGCCCACAGAAATGAGTCTTACTGGCATCACATTTATGTGTACGGAGCGGTGTAAGGGCTTATTCTCTGCATAACAAATTGTACTTCCTAGTTGTACCATTTTATATTCTATGCCCTGTACTGGGAAGCAGGAAAAAAAATTCCAAATTGAATGAACTTGATGAAAAAAGTCTTTTGGCCATTTTCTTCTCTGTTTGTATGTTTTTCACTGTTCAAATGACACTTCACCTTTATTTTATGGGTCGGTGTGATTTTGGGTACCAAATTTATATAGTTTTATTGTGTTTTAAAAAAAATTAAAACCTTTTGTTATAAAAAAAAATTCCTTAATTTTGCCATATTTTGTCGCTAATAACGTTTTCATACTTTGGCGTATGGCGCCGTGTAGGGTGTAATTTTTTGCAATATATGATGATGTTTACATTGATGCCATTTGTGGGAATATACAACCTTTTGAACACTTTTTATGAAATTTTTTATGAGTTGAAAAATGCATTTCAGACATTTGGGGGCTATTTTCAATTACGGGTTCACCACCAGGAATAACCTTTTTGATATATTGATAGATCTGGAGATTTGGGGTGCGGCAATACCTAACATTTCACTGTTTACTTATTTTTATATAATTTCTAGGGCATTAGGGGTGACTTAGTTTTTAGTGTCCCCTAGGGTATTTTAACCCTAGGTTGTCTGATTGATCCTTTGATATAAAGTCAGTCCCTTGGTTAAGTACAAGATAGATTTTTTGGGTTTGTTCTTAAGTTGAATTTGTATGTAAGTAGGAACTGTATGTTTTTTAAATATAGATCCAGAAAATTTTTGTTTTGTCCCAGTGACAATTTGGATTTTCACAATTGTTTGCTGTAATGAAAACAAGGTTAATCACAAAAGCTTCATTACAGACACCTTACAGCTGATCACTGCAGTCTGGGACTATAGTAACATCCAGAGAGGTCACCAGAGGTCACAGTGGGCAAAAAGGTCCGTCTGTAACTAGGTGTCGTCTGTAAGTTGAGTGTCTATAAGTAGGGGACCGCCTGTACTGCCATACTACAGTATGGCAGTTCTTGAGGATTTTGCACATGATCCGTTACAGTGTGCCACTGGCAAGGGAGTGACAATCACAGCCAAGTTGGCGTCTACCATCTGTTACATGACATTGGCAGCTTTTCCAGCACTGACTATTGGTGTTAACTGAAATATACAGCAAACACCCAGTCTGTATGGAGAAGGTTCATCCTGTGAGTCCTCTCCATACACCCCTTGCTGCAGGCTGATGTACTATGATATTGGTTTTACGGATAGGGGTTAAGTTTGTTTCTTGAGTAGTGATGTCAGCAACTTTGCCTCTACTGTGAGGGGTCCTGCAGAAAAAATGGTTATTTTTTTGTCTAAAAGTACTTGTTCTATACCGGTCCTTAGTCTCCAGCTGGCTATATATACAGTATATACAGACGGAGACCTTGTGAAGAAGTCTGAAGTTACTAATCATGTGTTCTGTCCTTCTCCTCCGTCCTTCACCACAGTGTCGGACTGGCCCACCAGAGCATCGGAGAATCCTCCGGTGGGCCCCATGTTCTAACACTTTATAATGGGCCCCAATGATCTTCATTTGGAAATGAGTGGAGTAATAATTTAATATTCAATATTATACAGTAGATTATTACATCTTGTTGATGATACATCTTAAATGATATGATTTGTTTAATGGTATTTTATGGTTGAAGGGTGGGTAGATCACCGCCTCTTGTAGGACCAACCTATGTCAATCCAACTCTGCTTCACCATACTTACCGTTGAGTGAGTGCTATGTAGCATATAAAGGCAGTGATTACCAGGTGCCATAGGGAGAAGCAGATCCTCCGCTCTACTCAAGACCCCCCAAAAAGGGGCTGTTTCCTCCTGAAACTACAGTGCTTTTAAATGTCCCCCAGAAAAAAACTAATAAAAAACACTAAATAACACACACACGCATAAATTTACATATATATTAACATTTGAATAATCAAAAAAATCTCCCTGCCCACAAGAAAGCCAAACATCAACAAAGCCACCCCCATATTACACATAGCGACCATTAGAACACAACACCAGATCCATTAATTAGGTTCAACGAAGCGCAAAATCGTCATGTGACTTAGATCTTTAGAAAACGACTCGGCCCCATGATAGCAACTCACGCGTTTCACATCAACGAGATCCTCGGTCACAGCTTGATGCCCTCTATGACTAAGAGTCTCACGTGGGCGAAACGCGTCAGTGGCTTTAATGTCCATATGTTTCATCTTCCCTTCCATGTTTTGCCTGGATGCCGGATTAGTTTTTTTTTGTTTTGTTTTGGATATACATGACAATCTCTGGTCCCAAGTCAGCGCCGCGGCGTGCAGATGGTTGTATGACGCAGGGGAGCCGCCATTTATTCGTTTCTTTCTCTTCTTCTAACAAACCAATAGAAAATGTTAACTACGAACTAGTCCTATGTGTAACAGGAAAACAAAAAGTTTTAGGAAGAGCATCCAAAAAATGGTGGGAACGTTATACACCAATGTCTCCAATAGCTAAAGATACTGGGGCAGATTTACTAACCCGGTCCATTCGCGATCCAGCGGCGCGTTCTCTGCACTGGATTCGGGTCTTCCGGCGATTCACTAAGGCAGTTCCTCCGACGTCCACCAGGTGGCGCTGCTGCACTGAAGAGCATCGGAACGCACTGGAGTTCACCGAGCTGGGCTGAGTGAAGGTAAGGGCGTGTCCAGCGACAATTTTTTTTTAAAAATGCGTCGGTTTCTCCGAATCCGTCAGGTTTTCGTTCGGTCACGCCCCCCGATTTCCGTCACGTGCATGCTGGCGCCGTTGCGCCACAATCCAATCGTGTGCGCCAAAATCCCGGGGCAATACAGGGAAAATCGTCGCAAATCGGAAATATTCGGGTAACACGTCGGGAAACCGCGAATCGGGCCCTTAGTAAATGACCCCCAATGATGTCATAAACATCTTTCTACCTCTGGTCTTCCCCGAGTTACGGTCAAAGATCTTAATAATTTAATAATAATTCTTTATTTATATAGCGCACACAGATTACGCAGCGCTGCACAGAGCTTGTCAAATTGGTCCTTGTCCCCATGGGGCTCACAATCTAATCAACCTACCAGTATGTTTTTGGAGTGTGGGAGGAAACCGGAGTACCTGGAGGAAACCCAAGCGAACACGGAGAGAACATACAAACTCTTTGCAGATGTTGACCTGGGTGGGATTCGAACCCAGGACTCCAGTGCTGCAAGGTGCTGCCCACTCAGCCACCGTGCCGCCCTATCTTTTCGTGTAACTGATGTCTTACTACAACCCCCCTGGGTTTATGTTTGTTTTAAAATTGGTTTAAAATTTGGGTTTTTTTTTTTTTAAATTAAAAATATCTCAGAAGTAGGACTGGAGGTCGTCCTAACCGCGTGGATGAGGATTTACCAATAAGGGTCTGGGCGGTGCCTGGTCTTGTTTCGATTATTCTTGGAGGCGGGACAACACAATGGGGCACATATACTAAAGGTTCGAATCGTGTTTTTTCAGCCGGGTTTCCCGAATGTTTCTGATTTGCGCCAAATTGCCCCGGGATTTTGGTGCACGCAATCAGATTGTGGCACATCGGCGCCGGCTTTCACGCAACAGAAATCGTGAGGCGTGTCAGTCAAAAACCCGACGGATTCGGATAAGCCGCGGAATTAAAAAAAAAAAAAATTGTGTCGTAAAAATAGCACTCACATACACCGAGACGGAGGAGGTGAGCTCCGGCGGACTTCAGCGCAGCAGCGACACCTGGTGGACGTTGGGTGCACGACCTTAGTGAATCCTGGCCGGACCCGAATCAGTGTCGGAGAACGCGCCGCTGGATCGTGACTGGACCGGGTAAGTAAATCTGCCCCATTGTATTTAAGTCTTCTCCGCAGATATTCCTTTCTTCCTTCAGTTCCATCAGCTCGGTCATCTCTGGATTGTCCATTATTTTGGTTTTGTGAGGATTCTTATCTCCAAATGTGACATCACTCGGGAGTTCAGAAAATCTCTGTCTTGCAATGATGGATAAGTATGGAGAGAGCGGCCAGCAGGATGGTGACCGACAGCCCCAGGCGGATGACAGTCTGAAGATCTGAGATGCTCGGAGGGTTTTCAGAACTTCCTGGAGAGAGAGAAATATTTTACTTTTTACTAGTAATAAAATTTGAGATTTATCTACAAGATTGTTCATTTTCTTATCTACAGTAATGTCCTGCAGACAGGACAGACCATCGCAGATGTTCTCCTCCTCACTAGGTATCTCCCTCCCTTTACACATGGCCCCATATCTCACGGCTGAATGTAATGCAGAGAACTCCTTGTGTTCATAGTATCATAGTTTATACGGTTGAATAAAGAGACAAATGTCCATCAAGTGCAACCAAGGAAGGGAAGGGATTGGACAAGGAAGGGATTGGATGAGGAAGGGATTTAGGGGAAACAATTCTATATAACATAACCAGCAATGTTATTTAGGTGTAAAAAGGCATCTAGACCCTTCTTGAAGCTCTCTGCTGTCCCTGCTGTGACCAGTGCCTGAGCTCTCTGCTGTCCCTGCTGTGACCAGCGCTATGCTGCGTCCCTCTTGCGGCGGCGTTCCCTGCTGGACCAGCGCCTGAGCTCTCTGCTGTCCCTACGTGACGCCGCGCTGAGCTCTTGCTGTCCCTGCTGTGACCAGCGCCTGAGCTCTCTGCGGTCCCTGCTGTGACAGCGATCTGAGCTCTCTGCTGTCCCTGCTGTGACCAGCGGCCTGAGCTCTCTGCTGTCCCTGCGTGGACCAGCGCCTGAGCTCCTCTGCTGCCCTGCTGTGACCAGCACCTGAGCGCTCTGCTGTCCCTGCTGTGATCAGCGCCTGAGCTCTCTGCTGTCCTGCTGGACCAGCGCCTGAGCTCTCTGCTGTCCCTGCTGTGACCAGCACCTGATGCCTCTCTGGTCCTGCTGTGATCACGCCGGAGCTCTGCTGTGCCCTGCTGTGACCAGCGCCTGAGCTCTCTAGCTGTCCCTGATGTGACCAGCGCCTGAGCTCTCTGCTGGTCCCTGCTGTGACCAGCACCTGAGCTCTTGCTGTCCCGCTGTGACCAGCGGCCCTGAGCTCTCTGCTGTCCTGCTGTGGACCAGGCCTGAGCTCTCTACTGTCCCTGCTGTGACAGGCCTGAGCTCTCTGCTGTCCCTGCTGTGACCAGCGCCGAGCTCTCTGCTGTCCCTGTGTGACCAGCGCCTGAGCTCTCTGCTGTCCCTGCTGTGACCAGCACCTGAGCTCTCTGAGTCCCTGCTGTGACCAGCGCTGAGCTCTCTGATGTGACACGCCTGAGCTCTCTGCTGTCCTGCTGTGACCGGCCCTGAGCTCTCTGGCTGTCGTCCTGCTGTGACCGGCCCCTGAGCTCTCTGCTGTCCCTGCTGTGACCAGCGCCTGAGCTCTCTGCTGTCCCTGCTGTGACAGCGCCTGAGCTCTATGCTGTCCCTGCTGTGACCAGCGCCTGAGCTTCTGCTGTCCCTGCTGTGCGCCCTGAGCTCTCTGGACTGGCACTGCTGTCCAGCGCCTGAGCTCTCTGCTGTCCTGCTGTGACCAGCGCCTGAGGTTCTTGCTGTCCCTGCTGTGACCAGCGCCTGAGCTTCTGCTGTCCCTGCTGTGACAGCGCCTGAGCTCTCTGCTGTCCCTGCGTGACCAGCGCCTGAGTCTTGCGTTCCTGCTGTGCTCTGAGCTCTCTGCTGTCATGCTGTGACCAGCGCCTGAGCTCTCTGCTGTCCGCTGTGACCAGCCTGAGCTCTTGCTGTCCTGCTGGACCAGGCCTGAGCCTCTGCTGTCCTGCTGTGACCAGCCGCCTGAGCTCTCTGCTGTCCCGTGTGACAGCGCCTGAGTTCTCTGCTGTCCCTGCTGGGACCAGCGCCTGAGCTCTCTGCTGTCCCTGCCGTGACCAGCGCCTGAGCTCGCGTGTCCCTGCGGACCAGCGCGAGCTTTGCTGTCCCTGTGTGACCAGCCGCCTGAGCTCTCTGCTGTCCCTGCTGTGACCAGCGCTGAGCTCTCTGCTGTCCCTGCTGTGACCAGCGTCTGAGCTCTCTGCTGTCCCTGCTGTGACCAGCGCCTGAGCTCTCTGCTGTCCCTGCTGTGACCAGCGCCTGAGCTCTCTGCTGTCCCTGCTGTGACCAGCGCCTGAGCTCGGCTATTCCACAGATTGACAGTAAAGAAGCCCTGTCGCCTCCGGTAATTAAACCTTGTTTTCTCCAGACGGAGACAGTGCCCCCTCATCTTTTGATTTGATTTAATCTGAAACAACTTACCACCATAATTTTTTGTATGGACCATTCATATATTTATATACATTAATCATGTCCCCTCGTAGTCGTCGCTTTTCCAGACTAAATAAATCTAGTTGTTTTGATCTTTCCTCATAACTAAGACCCTCCATACCCCTTATCATCTTTGTGGCTCTATGATGAACCCTCTCCAGCTCCAGAACCTCCTTTTTATGGACCGGTGCCCGGTACCAATGCCTTGTACAGTGGTAATATTACATCCCTATCACGAGAGTCCAGACCACTGCTGATACATGACAAGATCCTACTAGCTTTAGAGGCAGCTGATTGACATTGCATACTGTTATTCAATTTATGATCTACTAGTACCCCCAGGTGTTGACCTGGTTTGGCGCCCTAAGCTTGACCATAGTGAAGCAGTAAAATTAGGAAGCAATTATTTTACTTACATAACATTGGAATTTATTATCCATCATCACTAATGTAAGATTAGACCTACATGGACCTACCATGGGTGATGCCACTGAGGTCCCACCATCCATCTGTACAGTGCTTGTGGATGTACATGTAAGATGCTTCATCCATAAGAATAGATCATAAAATCCATAATATTTGTGAACCGTCTGAGAAGGAGCTGACCCTAGTTTCAAGGTGTTGCTCTCAAGTTGCCTCCTTATGAAACCATTTTCTGCAAGATTTTTAGGCTCCATTATGATGGGACCTTTAGAGGATCCCCATTGGCTCTGGACGACTCGTACAATCCTGATCCCCATAGTTTGGTGTTGTATAAATAACCATTGGAGATACCTAAATCCTCTCTTAGGACCCATGACATTCACTACTATCGATCGTCTAGATAAATTGTATCGTTACGATAGAATCCTCCTTACTTTTCAGTCGGACTTGGTAATGTTGAGTACATAGGTGGCCCCATTGGCTGGTGAAGAGTTCCGCTTTGTAGTCGTTCTGATCTTTACTGGTCAGGTTGATAAATCTTAGCGATCCATCGTCCATGGCGGAGACTCTCCCGAGATAGCTGGAGCTTTGGCGATACATAACGCCTCCTGGTTGTGTTATTGCTATGTGATCGATGTTATTAATGTCCCAGGTAACTCTTACAACGCTCGATCGTCTCGCCAGGTTCAAAATAACATCCTGTCCCAGACGACTAGATAATTGTAATAATTGTATGGTGGGACTGCAGGCTTCTTCAGGAACTATAAAATACAAAGGTAAGTATCAGCATAGCAACTCACAACTACACAAAACCCAGGCCTAAGACCAGAGCTAAGATCTTAGCCAATCATCTGAAAGAGATCACAAGGCGAGTCAACGGGTATTTGTGATGGTACATGAGCCATGTGATTCCTCCCAGCCAATCCCTGAGGATCTACAGCAAAGTGCAACGGAAAGGAGAGCAGACACTAGGGGAGGAGGTGGAGGAGCTCCTAAATTGTGGTTCTCAATCCTGGGGATGGTTGATTTGTGGAGTTTCAAGGAGGTTTGAACTGTTCCACTTGTGAGGTAAGGCGAGCCTTAGTATAATGGTTTGGCCCCAGAGTAATTCAAGATGGTACAGGGCAAGATTGTCCATTTTCCGAAACCTATTTTTGCTAAAGTGGCGGAGCCACTGAGCCCATGAGAAGACATCTATACCCTGACCACCATGTGTCAATCAGAAATCAGGTCATTAACCGAGGGCTATATAAAGGTGGCAGAGTAAGTTAGGGAGACGACTGAAGGGGCGGATTCTAAGGAGGAGTCTACAGAAAAGAGGAATTTTAACATTTTTCCTTTTTCCATGTAGTGACCAAAAATTGTTCCAGGGACAGGACTCCAATCATCATAGTTATATAAGTAGTTATATAAGATGCAAGGAGTCCCTTCTTCCCCTTGGAACAGCAGTGCTGCATAGCACAACAGCCCTACTGATGTTCTGCTGGGAAGAAGGGACTTCCATTTATAACTATTACACTTAGAGTACTCTGAACAATTAAGTTAATTTGCACCATGAAATTCGGCCACCACATGGTCCGAAATTCGCAGACCAACCATGACCGTAGAAGAAATTAAAGTCACAAAAAGAAGACTTTGTATTAAAAAAAATATAAAGAGAGATCAGTGGCTTCCAATAAAATTGGCTCTAGTGTGTGCATAGATAGATAGATACTAGTGATGAGTGGACCCAAACCGCAAAGTTCAGGCATGTACAAAAAATTTGGGCTTTGGGTTAACTCATCACTAAGCACAAAGTTTGGGTCCCCCAGCACCAGGTTTGGGTTTGGATCATCCCCCCCCCCCCCCCACACACCCTGTTGGCGCCTATGATCAGTGCTGGAACTAATTGTGGGTGTTAACTATTTAAATGCAGCTGTGAAAGACCCCATCAGCATTTAAATACCTAAACCCCATGCCACCATTGGCTCCGTGTCGGTGCTGACTAGATGTCACTGGTGGGGAGTCCCGGACCACAATGAGGTTTTAAAATTTCGATTTGGCTGCACCCAAACCCGAATATTGATGGGTCTGCTCATCACTAATTGTGAATCAAATAGATACATTGGTGGCGATTATGAAAGAGGAAGTAAGTGAATCCAGACTTACCAACACTTGGGGAGATTCCAGGGCGCTCTATAAATTGGAGAAGCAAAGTTTAGAATTTTTTATGAAGTGAAACTTCCTTTTTTTTTATAGTACACACAACGAGGCTGCCGCTTTATGATATCACACTAATATTATAACTTTTTATGTTCCCCCCTCTATTAGTCCGTGTAGACCAGGTCCCCTCAGATCTCCTGACCACTACATCCCGTTTCCGAGGTTCAGCTCGGTTTGGCCATAGTCATCAGCAGGAAGGAGAGTTTTTAAAATACAAAGCTGTCTATAGATGACCAATAAGAAGTGCAGATCAGCTCATGGACCAGATTAGGAGAATTGTCTTGTGCCACCTTTAAAATTTGTAACAGAAAATAGCAAAGTTTGGGTTCATATCAAACTTTGTGGCTCCGGTATAACTGGCAAAGTCGCCAGCAGGACCGATTGCAAGTGTTACTGCTTGGAGAACCGAAACCCAGACCCAAACAGGTTTGTTAATCATCCAAACCCCGATTCTGACGGTCCCGCTCTTCACTACTCACCATCAATCCTGAGATCATAGAGTTGTATGCAGAGAAAGCGCTTGCTATCATACAGCTCAGCTCTGTAGACCCGCACATCCTCCACCCTTAGCTGTGCAATCACTAAGGAGCCATCGCTTATGCTGAAGAGTCTTCCAGGGTATTTGTAGCTGTATTGCCCCAGCTCTAGTTTTTGTCCTGGTCTTGTAACCGCAATGATATGATTCTTAAACTCCCACACGACGTACGAGAGAGTCTGAGTCCGGTTAACTCGTAGTACGACATCTTCTCCTTCATCCAAAGTGAGAGACGTTGTCGATCCACAACCGGAAATATCTAGAATCAGAACATTGGTTTAGGTAAAACTTCAGGACCTTCAGAATAGTGTGAGTGGTGGTGATGGGGTTATCTGATGCCAGTATTCTGGAATAATTGTGGGGTAGGATCAGGGGCACAGTCATCTTCTACAAAGCAGGACCGGATACTTAAAACAAATGGGGCAGATTTACTTACCCGGTCCTGTCGCGATCCCGCGGTGCGTTGTCCGACGAGGATTCAGGTCCGGCGCGATTCACTAGGATCGTGCGTCCGAGTTCCTGGATGTGTGGCTTCTGCGCCGAGGTCCACCGGAGTTCACCTTCTTCTTTCCGGTGCTAATCTTGTGACACATTTCCTTTTTTAAATTCCGCGGATTATCCGAATCCGTCGGGTTGTCCGGCGGCTACGCCCCACGATTTCTGTCTCATACAAGCCGGCAACGAAGCGCCACAATCCGATTGCATGCGCCAAAAACCCGGGGCGATTCAGGGCATAAGAGAAATATTCGGGAAACCCGACATAAATGAGCCCCAAAGTCTCTTCACATCCGATTTCAGGAGTGAGACATTGCATGAAGGACCCATCCACTAATTTGATATAACTACTGGATGGGACAGAGGGGCAGAAGAAAGTTAAAGTTTATCCCTGATAACATCCTGTGAAGCTACAGCATGAAGGGGCTCTGATAACACACCCATAGCCTTTCTGTCTCATTAGCATAATTATACAAGTTGATATTAGAAGGGAGGAAGCCATGCATAACAGATAGAAGAAGATTCCCACAGTCCCGGTGCCGGGATCTATGAGTAATGTCCCTGGTTATCAGGCTTCATTTCCTTTCAATGGTCACTGCCCCCAGGTCAGGGATCGGGTGACAAAGGCTTCCACTACAGAAATATTCCATTCCACTGTATAAAATATATACATGGTAAAGTCTGGGGACCCCTTTTTCCTAAAAATTGTAAGAAATTAGTGCAACTTTTATGATTTTTTTCAATTTCAAGACATTTGGAATTTTTTTCCAGCTTCCTAGTACATTGCACAATATATTGAATAGTGATATTAGGAAGTACATTTAGTCCCACAAAAAAATAAGCCCCCATGCAGTTCTGTAAAAGGAAAGTTAAAAACAAATGAAAAAACATGAACATTTTATAGTGAAAGGGGTCGTCTTCCTTGGTCAATCCCTTTCTTCTTAGACGTGACTCCCAACAATGATCTTACCACTGGACATCTACCATCTTTGTCCCCTTCCCCCATCCCTTGGGATATCTATTATCCTAGTGTCCAGTTTGTCTGCAGTGCCCCCGCAGGACAATCTAAGTATAGCACAGTGACCAATGAAGTCTATAGTTCGATGCTTCGCCTTTGATGAAGGATTTCTTTCTAGTTACTTCCCTAAAAGGTGGTTTCACAATGACTTTTCTTAAGCAGACGTAACACAGGCAGCGTCTTCCTAATATGAAACACTCGGAGACAAGTTATCACCGACTAATATTCCTCACAAAACAACATGAAAAATTCTAAAATAAAAAACTTACATTTCATGAAACACAGAAGGAGAATCCAGCAGTAGAGCGAGAAGACGTTACTCATCCTCTGGAGAGACATCTCCACCTCCAGGAGCCGCCACTTCCCTCTGGTTTATATATTACACCTAAACGTCACCAGCCCAGATGATCCTGCCCCCCGGCTGTAGGGACCAACCAAATGCTCCATCACAGATGGCATCAACAACGTCATGGGGGATTTTTATAAAAACATTCTTGAGATTGAATCAGCCCAAATGGTTGGCTCTACCAAACACAAAACTCTAGATAAGGGAATGTACCAAACACATGCACATCTCTCTAGGTACAATCTGCTCTATAACATGCTGCCTGCAGATAGGACACTATGCATTTCTAGTAATCAACACTTACATCAGGGATCAGGGTGACGAGAAGGGTCTCTTAATGATAGTTATGGTCACGAGTGCCCAGCCGAATGCTGCCCAATACTGGGTATCTAAAGCTGTAGCCACTTCTTTGTACAAGACAAAACCAATGTCCTAAAACTATTTAAGGGGATACTCTAGGGCAGTGGTGGCGAACCTATGGCACTGGTGCCAGAGGCGGCACTCAGAGCCCTTTCTGTGGGCACCCAGGCCATCACCCCAGCATGAAGTTCACCAGATAGGACTCAAAGAGTTCCTACAGAATTTTCCTACAATGATAGGCGAATTTGCCCTCCTCCTTCCAACTGCGTTGGTGTCCTTAGGAGGCTGAACGATTGAAAGTTGTCAAAGAACAAGGAGAAATAAATTACTGCTTAAATTGCTGTGCTGGCACTTTGCAATAAATAAGTGGCTTTTGGTTGAGGTTTGGGCACTCAGGCTCTAAAAGGTTCTCCATCACTGCTCTAGGGACACTGCTGCTGGCTTGGATGTGGAAGCCTTTTGCTCATCAGTTGTGCACTTCAAGGGTTACACCATGTAGCACACAACAAGCTGATCCTGTGTCTCCTTCTGGTGAGAGGTACTGCCATGGGGTCCGCGATGACCCCACATATTACATCTTACCTCTGCTGGTGGATGCCACATGCTATGGATATAGATGATGTCCTAGAGCTAAACATCAATGAGCTTGGACTTAGGTTCACCAGTTAAACTAAAAAAAAGACTCACTGACTTTCCTGGACCTCAAAATCCACAAGATGGAGGATGGTACATTATGGACTGTACAATACACTCGTAGTGAGAAAAAACTACATACAGCCTTCTGCGGTGGGAGAGTTGTCCTCACCAGAGCGACCCTAGAGGGCAGTTTCCTCGAATGATAAATGTAACAAATTGCAGAACTTTGTTAGAAATGTTACACAAACATAAAATAATATGTAATATGTAGCCAAAAACCATTCGCCTGGTTCTCCACCACATTAGAGATCACAATAAACCTGACACTCCAGTTGTGTTTCCTGTTCGGGAAAAACATGGAGGAACACAAAACCCTTCCTTTCTAGGAACCAGAATGAATCAGACGTCCAAAACCAGGGCTCCCCATTGGGATGATTTGAAGCTTAGTGGATCTATAGATCTATAGGTTAGACTACATCCATCCCAGTGATCATAACAATCATTTCTCCTGCTTCATTGGACTTCTCTATAAAGGAAACCTGTTGCCAGGTTTTACCCCACTAAACTACTAGTCCCCTTAGGTCAGGTATAAAATTTCCTTTCTAGAATTCATTATTTTATGTAAAATCTCCCCTTTTACCTATAAAAAATCTCTTCCAAAGTCAGTGAAAAATGACTCTTCTCACCTCTTTCTCACATGGGATGAGTCAAGTTTAGTGGTTAGTTAAGTGGTTGCAGTGGGGTGTTACTTTACAAGCCTCGATCTTCTGTTCTATAGCACCCAGAGACATGTTCCTGATTCATATTAAAGATAAAGGGGCACATTTACTTATCCGGCCGATGGAGATCACCCGAAGTGCATTGTTCCGACGATCATGCACTGTAGCTCAGGCGCCTGATATCCTGCATGTGTCGCTTCCCCGCTCAGGTCCCCGGAGTTCACCTTCTTCTTCCTGGTGCATGTAAGTGCATTGGTTGCGAGACAATTTTAAAGTTAAATCCCGCACTCAGTCCGAATCCATCGGATCATCCGACGGCCACATCCCCTGATTTTTGTCGCATGAAAGCCGCTGCGATTCTGCCCAAATCCGATCGCGTGCGACACAATCCCCTTCAAAATGCCTGTCCCAGCCGTGCATTCCCTGAAAACATCGGGAAGTCAGACGGAAATGCGATCCGAGGACCCTTAGTAAATAAGCCCAAAAGATCTCATCTTTCAGAGCACATCAGCCTCATAGGGGCTCATTTACTAAGGGCCCCGCAGACCACACTTTCGTCAGACATCACGACGATTTCCGTTTTGCGCCGCTGGGACAGGGTTTTAAAAAGGGTTTTTTGGCGCACACGATCGGATTTAGGCGCCGACTTTCATGCGGCACAAATCGGGGGTGCAGGCTTTTGGACTATCTGACGGATTCGGAGAAACCGCAGGATTTAACTTAAAAATTGTGTCGCAAGCCAAGCACTTACAAGCATCGGGAAGAAGAGGGTGAACTCCGGGGACCTGAGCAGGGAAGCGGCACATGCAGGAGATCGGGGGCACGATCTTCAGGAATCGCAGCAGAGTTCATCCTTGTCGGACAGTCCGGATCGGGGATTGCGCAGGGACCGGGTAAGTAAATGTGCCCCATAATGTTTCTGTGAGCTACGGGACTGAAAATACAGAGATTCTTTAAAAAAACGGAATCTTTATCTGCTTCTTGCATTTCCAACGGTGCATTTAGCTGCCTGTATCTCAGGATCTGTATCTCACAGACCCATTAGCCTTATGTCATGTGACAGACGAGATGCGGCGTGATCCGCGCAGGTGCAGTGGATTCCAGCCCAGGGCCAGCGCATTCACAGGTGACATGGACATGCAGGAGGCGTCTCTGCAGAGGTTACTCAGAGCCCGTAGCTCACAAGGGCTACTCCACACCCTGAGTAGCCCCTGCGGGTAATTTGCATAAACATGTAATAATGTTTAAAAACCAAATGACAAGATTCCTGAAAATAAAATAAAAAATCTCAGGGATAAGGAACACATCGGAAATCTAGCTCTGGATCTACTAAGAAATGGTAAATTCTAGATGGTGGATTAAACAATAAGAGATGAAATATTCGGTATTCGGTTTCATCACGGGACCTGCAGAGAGGCCTGAAAATGTTGTTGTCTATAAGTACATAGTAATGACAAGGGAAGGACGACATGTACCGCTATGTGTCATGGTGGGGGAGGGGGTTATCAGGCGTCCGGCGCAGATACAGGAAAGTCTCGCTCACAACAGGATGGAAACATATACAAGGGAAGCCGATGGCACAGATCTCAGGGAAAGTGAGAAGAGCAAAAATAACAAATAATAGCAAAAATTGTAACAGATGCAACACGGAAAACGGAAGCCGCTTACTCCGAATAACGAAGCGGAGGAGACTCCGAGAAATACAGAAACAGGGAAGTTTCTGGGTAATTTAACCCAACAACGAGAATCTGGAGACATCCCCTCCCCCCTTACCTGTAGATGTCATTAAAATATACAAAATGTACCCCCAAATTTATTAAACTTATTATACAATAATCAGAGCCCCAGGGCCGGTTCTAGACAAAGTGGGGCCCTGGGCAAAACTAAAAGTGGGGCCCTGAAATAAAACTATTTTATGACCAGTCACAGTCAGTAAGAGGCTCCATTCAATATGGTAAAACAATCTGCAATATGGGAGAATTTAATAGGAGATGATCGGGAGATTGATGGGCAGCACGGTGGCTCGGTGGTTAGCACTACAGCCTTGCAGCGCTGGTCAACATCTGCAAAGATGGATATTTTGTCGCGTTATTGGCCAGAGCAATTTTTGTCATTTTGACGTTTAAAAATTAACTCGAAATTACAGAAGAAAGAATTAAAGTAAACCCAAACAAACCACATATTTCCTGAAAGCAGACACTTGCCCCATTTACAAAAGAGTTTATAGACATAGGCGCCTTCATGCAATTTTGAATCAAACTGAAACATTTTATAAAAAAATACTTAACATTTGACTTTGATGACAAAAAATGTGCTCCAAACAGAAAATATTTACCTTCACATCTCCAAAATGTAATAGATGGACGTGTGTAGAGCTCACAAATGCCTCATATTGATATGTTCACATAAATAAATCCACATAATATCACTAATATGTAATAACTAGATATCTGCTTTTCAGCTACAAATAATAAGACAGTCACAACCTGCTAAATATATCAATAAAACAGAATAAAAAGTAAAGGCGCCATAAAACCTATAGAATAGAAAGCAGACAACCAGGCGATGCATTCGGCAATCAACATTCAAAATTTCCTCTAAAATATGTACAAATCCAGATACTTATATAAAGAAAATGTACTTTCCTAAACCAGTAAGATGTGAGGAGATCATACAGACCCCACACCAATATACAGTATTCACCAAAATATGCAGCAAAGGGAACGTTACATCCACAGGGGGCGCCAAAGTATTTGTGCAGAAAATTGCACTGAGCGTCACAAATATCTATCATGTATGATCCCTTACACAATGGTGACCCTAATAATAACTATGTATCCATAAACCAATATAATGAGATAATACAAGTCACTTATAGATGTGCGCCAATGTATTATCCGCACAATAACAGAACCCTCCGCGCTTCATAAGGATGAGAGTGAGAACGTCATAACATGGGTGTAAGTAATGGGGGATGATGGGAAATAAAACTTTATTCCAGAACATGTGTGTGTATTTGGTGTTACATATAACTTTATGGACATTGTTCTGGGTCGTGGTGTTAATATATAATAGCGACATCAGGCGAAGAGGATCGGATGTTCATCGTATCAGTCAATTTTCACAAAAAAAACTAAAAGGCAATAAGAGAGAAAGCGTGTTCTCAGATAGTTCTTAGATAGCCAGGCACCTGTACATGCTTGCTATGGAATCACCTTGTTTGTCATACGCTATTTTTTAATTGCATTGAATAAAATTGCGGTTTTATTACTATTACCATTAGTGCTCAGTCTGTTCTCTCTTTATTGGTATGGTCAGTTCTCTGAGCGGATGCTTGTATACTGATGTGTGCCCTGTTATCTTATGGCACTTGCTTTTCTATGTTATGTCATTTACTTGTGCTTAGATAGTTCTGCACAGAGAAGGGTTAAAAACATGAATATTAGGTGATATTATCCCTTCTCAGAATGTAGTAACATATAAAGTGAATATTTCCATTATCTGTGAGGTGCAGCAGCTCCTGTGTGCAGCAAATTCTCCCTGCAGCCTGATGGCTAAGAATCTGGATTGTGGGGGGGGTGCATATTTCAGAGGACTGTATCTCTGGCTCTGTGATGCATAGAACCGCACTTATTTTTTCCTATGAAAGAAGAGATTCTCCTCTTTTATATGAATCTATGTTTCTAAGTGTCAGGAAAATGGAGATAATAACTGTTAAATGTCCATCGGGAGTGATTTTTATATATAAGAATGGCACCTGATATTCTCACTTTAAACCTGAATATCTCTGGATCCATGGCACCTAGAAACACAATTCAAGATTCATCTAAAAGAAGAGAATCATCCCTTTCAGGGAGGGGGGCAGTTGCCCACTTTGCCTACCCATAGCGCCGGCCCTGACGCAGAGCCCCCCCTCTAATTGGTTTATAAATGCAGCCACATAACCCGGAGCACTTTCACCAAATCCATGTTATTTTCTAGTGTCCACCATTGTTGTTATAATATATACAGCACTGCACCCAAATTATAATATAGTGTGTACCCCATTAATATATACAGCACTGCCCCCAAATCATGATATAGTGTGTACCCCATTAATAAATACAGCACTGCACCCAAATTATAATATAGTGTGTACCCCATTAATATATACAGCACTGCCCCCAATCATGATATAGTGTGTATCCCATTAATATATACAGCACTGCCCCCAAATCATGATATAGTGTGTACCCCATTAATATATACAGCACTGCCCCCAAATCATGATATAGTGTGTACCCCATTAATATATACAGCACTGCACCCAAATTATAATATAGTGTGTACCCCATTAATATATAAAGCACTGCACCCAAATTATAATATAGTGTGTACCCCATTAATATATACAGCACTGCCCCCAAATCATGATATAGTGTGTACCCCATTAATATATACAGCACTGCACCCAAATTATAATATAGTGTGTACCCCATTAATATATACAGCACTGCCCCCAAATCATGATATAGTGTGTACCCCATTAATATATACAGCACTGCCCCCAAATCATGATATAGTGTGTATCCCATTAATATACAGCACTGCCCCCAAATCATGATATAGTGTGTACCCCATTAATATATACAGCACTGCCCCCAAATCATGATATAGTGTGTATCCCATTAATATATACAGCACTGCACCCAAATTATAATATAGTGTGTATCCCCATTAAATATACAGCACTGCACCCAAATCATGATATATTGTGTATCCCACTAATATATACAGCCCTGCCCCCAAATTATAATATAGTGTGTATCCCATTAATATATACAAGCACTGCACCCAAATCATGATATAGTGTGTACCCCATTAATATATACAGCACTGCACCCAAATTATAATATAGTGTGTATCCCATTAATATATACAGCACTGCACCCAAATCATGATATAGTGTGTACCCCATTATATTATACAGCACTGCACCCAAATCATGATATAGTGTGTACCCCATTAATATATACAGCACTGCCCCCAAATCATGATATAGGTGTACCCCATTAATATATACAGCACTGCCCCCAAATCATGATATAGTGTATACCCCATTAATATATACAGCACTGCCCCCAAATTATAATATAGTGTGTACCCCATTAATATATACAGCACTGCACCCAAATTATAATATAGTGTGTATCCCATTAATATATACAGCACTCCCCCCAAATCATGATATAGTGTGTACCCCATTAATATATACAGCACTGCCCCCAAATCATGATATAGTGTGTACCCCATAATAATACGCACCCGCCCCAATCATGATATAGTGGTGGTACCCACTATTAATATATACAGCACTGCCCACCAAATCAATGATATAGTGTGTACCCCATTAATAATACGCACTGCCCCCAAATCATGATATAGTTGTACCCCATTAATATATCAGCACTGCCCCCAAATCATGATTAGTGTGTACGACCCCATTAATATATACAGCACTGCCCCAAATCATGAAAGTGGTGTCCCCCTATTATATTACAACACTGCCCCCAATCATATATAGTGGGTACCCCATTAATATATACACACTGCCCCCAATCATGATATAGTGTGTACCCTATTAATATATACAGCACTGCCCCAAATCATGATATAGTGTGTAACCCCCATTAATATACAGCACTCCCCCCCCCAATCATGATATAGTGTGTACCCCATTAATAATACAGCACTGCCCCCAATCATGATTAGTGTGTACCCCATTAATATATACAGCACTGCCCCCAAATTATAATTAGTGTGTACCCCATTAATATAATACAGCACTGCCCCCAAATCTATATAGTTGTACCCCTTAATATATACAGCACTGCCCCCAAATCATGATATAGTGTGTACCCCATAATATAACACACTGCCCCCAATCATGATATAGTGTGTACCCCATTAATATATACAGCACTGCCCCCAAATTATAATATAGTGTGTACCCCATTAATATATACAGCACTGCCCCCAAATCATGATATAGGTGTGTACCCCATTAATATATACAGCACTGCCCCCAAATCATGATATAGTGTGTACCCCATTAATATATACAGCACTGCCCCACATGCCCCCAATCATATATAGTGTGTACCCCATTAATATATACGCACTGCCCGCCCCCAAATTATAATTAGTGTGTACCCATTATATAACAGCACTCCCCCAAATCATGATATAGTGTGTACCCCATTAATATAACAGCACTGCCCCCAAATCATGATATGTTTGTACCCCATTAATATATACAGCACTGCCCCCAAATCAGGATATAGGTGTGTAACCCCTTAATATATAACACACTCCCCCCAAATTATAATATGTGTGTACCCATTATATATACAGCCTGCCACCAAATCATATATAGTGTGTACCCCATATATATACAGCACTCCCCCCATCATGATATAGTGTGTACCCCATTAATATAACAGCACTGCCCCCAAATCATGATATAGTGTGTCCCCCCATTAATTATACAGCACTGCCCCCAAATTAATAATATAGTGTGTACCCCATTAATATATACAGCACTGCCCCCAAATCATGATATAGTGTGTACCCCATTAATATATACAGCACTGCCCCCCAAATCATGATATAGTGTGTACCCACCATTAATATATACAGCACTGCCCCCAAATCATGATATAGTGTGTACCCCATTAATATATACAGCACTGCCCCCAAATATAATATAGTGTGTACCCCATAATATATACAGCACTCCCCCCAATCATGATATAGTGTGTACCCCATTAATATATACAGCACTGCCCCCAAATCATGATATAGTGTGTACCCCATTAATATATACAGCACTGCCCCCAAATCATGATATGTGTGTACCCCATTATATATACAGCACTGCCCCCAAATCATGATATAGTGTGTACCCCATTAATATATACAGCTGCCCCCAAATCATGATATGTTGTACCCCTTATATATCAGCCTGCCCCAAATCATGATATAGTGTGTACCCATTAATATATACAGCACTGCACCCAATTATGATGCTCATCCCCCATCCGACCGCCTTCATATACAGGTACACAGGAGTCCTTGTGGGTACAGATGGTTCTTTGGTTTGTACCTAGTTGAATTTGTATGTAATTTGAACGGTATATTTATAATTGTACTCCAATTGATGGACAGTATTGGGCACCAGTGTAAAAAAGAACATATGTAAACTGCAAACAGTGCAGGAAGAGCAACCAAGATTATCAGGGGAATGGGGGAACTACTGTAGAATACAATGATACAATGATTTAGATACAAATTTGGGATTATTCATTTTAGAAAAAGATGACTGAGGGGAGACCTCATTACAATGTACACATACTGAACAAGCTGCACAAGGATCTCTGCAAAGATCTTTTATACTTAGGCCTATGGGTAAATGTTATTTATAGTGCTGTGTGCAAACTCTCCATGAATCTTGATTACAAGGTATTTCCTTATCTGCGGTAACCAGCACAGCTGATAATATATAAATAATATATAATGACAAAAAATTTATAACTTGATGTAAATGTAATATTTTGGTCTGTCTGATGATGTCACAATGACATAGAACTACCTCACATGGCTGAGAAGTCACAATGACACAGAACCCCAGCATGGCTGATGATGTCACAATGACATAGAACCCAGCTGCTGATATGTCAATGACAAGCATGTCTGATGATGTGACACATGACTAGCATGCATGATGACATCTGCTCAGCATGTCTGATGATGTCAATGACATAGAACCTCCAGCATGGCTGATGATGACATGCACAGAACCTCACAGGATGCGCACTGAAGAACCTCCAGTATTCAATGAATGAACCTCCAGCATGGCTGAGATGTCCAATGAACCTCCAGTGTGATGAAAAGAAACTAACCAATCAGGAGCAAGAATGCCAGGGGGGCGGGACTTGCCAGAGTATAAAAGGCAGCGCGCGCAGCACCTTCCCCTCATTTGCTCTGGAGACATCGAGTGACAACATCTACCATGGATCCTATGGATGGAAACCAGAGAGAGAAGAAGACTAAGAAAGGAGAGTGGCGCCGAGTCTTATCCTGGCTCTCACTCCCTCTAAATGGATTTCTTATCTCCGCCCTCCCAGAGGTAAGAGGTCGCCTTCATTTCGGAGATCAATCTATCTGTACATAGCAGCCAATCACAGCTCAGCTTTGATTTTTTTAGCCACTTATTGGGCTTTTTTCTATTTTTGAGTTTCTGTTCTCTGCTCCCCTCCTTCCACAAGCCGGATCTTTATTATTTTATTTATGAGTCTTATTATCTGACGGACAAATTGTTTAGTTTTTACATCTTTTCCTCTGCCGTCTAAATAATATCTCCCCTTTATTCCTGGTCTGTGCGGTCACGGAGATACCAAATTTATATAGGTTTTATTTGTAGATCTTACAGTTCTAAAAAATGTTTTAATGTTTTGTCCCTAAAGAAATTCTTAGTTTTGCCGTATTCTGAGGCCAGTAACGTTTCCATGGCTCAGTGTGTAAGGTGCCAGGTTTTCATTTTGGTTTTTATTGACACCACGTTGGGGACTGTACGACACTTTTCATTACTTTTTATGACGTTCTGGAACGTAAGGTAAACATATAAAAACCGTCCAGGAACTGTCCAAGACCGCGCCTTGTGACCGCACCCTAAGAGAGGAAACATAAGGGCAAAACATATGTGATAGGGAAAGCAGGGGGTGTTATACATTACCAAGAGGGCGGAGGCAGCAGGGAATAACATGGGATTATTATTCTGAAAGGCACATAAAGGGTTTGATGGATAAACTATGATAATAACAAGTGTGTCTGTTTAGCTCCCCTTACAGAGAGTGATGACCGGAAGAAGCGTCTGGAAGACCTGACAGGGAAGGGAAAGACCCCATCAAAGTATCAGGTAAGTCAGTCGAATAAAACGTATTCTATGTGCTGAGCTTCTATAATGTCACTCAGTTACGTCACTGGGGTGTATATAGCTATTATAGGGGGCTGTATATATTTATAGAAAGGCTGTATATATAGTTATTATGGGGAGACTATAAATAGTTATAGGGGGGCTGTATATTAGTATTAGGGAGGCTGTGTTATATTTTTATAGGGGCTGTATGTATAAGGTAATGCTGTGGAACTTTTATAATTATTTTGCTGGGAGCTGTATAAGTGATTACTGCAAGTGTATTAGTGATGCGGGACTAATACAGATCTAGATAAACAATGTGGTGTTTTAGGCTCCCCCTACAGAGAGTGATGACCGGAAGCAGTCTGGAAGACCTGACAGGGAAGGAGAAAGACCCCACATCAAGTATCAGTGGTAAGTCAGTCGATAAAACGTATTCTATTGGCTGAGTTCTATAATGTCACTCAGTTACGTCACTGGGGTGTATATAGCTATTATAGGGGGCTGTATATATTTATAAAAAGGCTGTATATTAGTTATTATGGGGAGACTATAATAGTTATAGGGGGGCTGTATATATAGTTATAGGGAGGCTGTGTATATAGTTATTATAGGGGCTGTATGTATATAGGTAATGCTGTGGAACTTTATATAATTATTGCTGGGAGCTGTATATAGTGATTACTGATAATAACAAATGTGTCTGTTTAGCTCCCCCTACAGAGAGTGATGACCAGAAGAAGCAGTCTGGAGACACAGGGAAGGAGAAAGACCCCATCAAAGTATCAGTGGTAAGTCAGTCGAATAAAACGTATTCTATGTGCTGAGCTTCTATAATGTCACTCAGTTACGTCACTGGGGTGTATATAGCTATTATAGGGGGCTGTATATATTTATAGAAAGGCTGTATATATAGTTATTATTGGGAGACTATAAATATTATAGGGGGGCTTGTATATATAGTTATAGGGAGGCTGTGTATATAGTTATTATAGGGCTGTATGTTATTATGGTAATGCTGTGGAACTTTATATAATTATTGCTGGAAGCTGTATATGTAATTACTAGATAATAACAAATTGTCTGTTTAGCTCCCCTACAGAGAGTGATGACCAGAAGAAGCAGTCTGGAAGACCTGACAGGGAGAGAAGACCCCATCAAAGTATCAGTGGTAAGAGTCGATAAAAAAAAACGTATTCTATTGCTGAGCTTCTATAATGTCACTCAGTTACGTCACTGGGGTGTATATAGCTATTATAGGGGGCTGTATATATTTATAGAAAGGCTGTATATATAGTTATTATGGGGAGACTATAATAGTTATAGGGGGCTGTATATATAGTTATAGGGAGGCTGTGTATATAGTTATTATAGGGGCTGTATGTATATAGTACTGTGGAAACTTTATATATTATTGCTGGGAAGCTGTATAGTGATTACTAGGATAATAACAATGTGTCGTTTTGCTCCCCCTACAGAGAGTGATGACCGGAAGAACCATCTGGAGACCTGACTGTGGTAAGTCAGTGGAATAAGTTGTTTCTATGCGCTGAGCTGCTACAATTCACTCAGTTCCTTTTGTTGCAGTAATGGTGGTAATGGTTGGTGTGGCCCCACTAGGAATTTTGCCCCGTGCCTCAGAGGACAACTAGTTACCCCACTGGTTATTATAGTTGTTATGTTATTATAGGGGGACTATAAGTATATAGTATAGGGGTGCTTATATAAGTTATTATAGAAGGTGTATTTATTTTATTATAGGGGCATATATAGTATTTTAGGGGGGCAGTATATAATTATTATAGGGAGGGCTGTAATATTTTATTAAAGGGGCTATATAAAGTTATAGGGGGGGCTTTATTTGGGGCACTCAGAGCCCTGTCTGTGGCAACCCGGCTATCAACCAGTCCAATGGTCACCCACCATTCAGGACTCAAGACCTAAAATCAGAGGTGTGGAAAGAACTTGATTATCATTTAGCCCCTTCTCCGGACCCTTGATCCTGACCCAGTCAACTGTTAAGGAGACTTTGGAAGGAAACTACAATAATAATCCAAATTTTTCCTCCTTACTCCTGTTTGGTGTCCTCAGGGAAACGATATGTTTGAAACCTGTAAATTACTTTAAATTGGCATTTGGCACTTTGTGAAAAATATGTGGCTTTTGCTTGTAGTTTTGGCACTCGTCCCCCTAAAAGGTTCACCATTACGCTATTGGGAACTATATACAGTTATATAGGGGGGCTGTATATAGTAATTATGGGGGGGGGGGGGTGTATATATTATACGGAGGCTGATATATATTTATTATAGGAGCTATATAGTTATAAAAGGGAACTGTATAGTTATTGCTGTGGAGTACTATAAAGTTATTGCCGGGGGAGCTGTATATAGTGATTGCTGGGGGATCTGTATATAGTGATTACTTGGGGAATCTATATATAGTGATCACTGGGGAGCTGTATATAGTGCTTGCTGGGGAACTGTATACAGTGATTGCTGGGGGAGCTGTATATAGTGCTTGCTGGGGAACTGTATACAGTGATTGCTGGGGGAGCTGTATATAGTGATTGCTGGGGAACTGTATATAGTGATTGCTGGGGGAGCTGTATATAGTGATCACTGGGGAGCTGTATATAGTGCTTGCTGGGGGATCTGTATATAGTGATTACTTGGGGATACTATATTATGTATCACTGGGGAGCTTATATAGTGCTGCTGGGAACTGTATACGTGATTGCTGGGGAGCTGTATATAGTTGCTTGCTGGGGACTGTATACAGTGATTGCTGGGGATGTTATAGTGGCTTAGCTGGGGAACTGTATATAGTGGTTGCTGGGGACTTTTAAGTGATCACTGGGGAGCTGTATATAGTGCTTGCTGGGAACTGTATACAGTGATTGCTGGGGGAGCTGTATATAGTGCTTGCTGGGGAACTGTATACGTGATTGCTGGGGGAGCTGTATATGTGATTGCTGGGGAGCTGTATATAGTGATCACTGGGAGCTGTATATAGTGCTTGCTGGGAAACTGTATACAGTGATTTCTGGGGAGCTGTAATAGTGATTGCTGGGGACACTGTATATGTTATTGCTAGTGAGCAGTAAATGTGATTACGGATGTGGTATATAGTGAACACTGGGGGCTGTATATAGTGATTGCTGGGGCTGTATTACTGATTACTTGGGGAGTCTGTATTATAGTTATTAAGGGGGAAGCATAATTTATTGAATACTGGGGCTGTATTAATGATTACTGGATGATGTACATAGTAATACTGGGGGCTGTATATGTGATTGCTGGGGGGGGACTGCATATAGTAATTACTTGGGGCTTTTTTTGCGCCCAGGGGCCCCCACCAACCTTAATCCTGCCATGTCTATAATAGTTTTCCTTAGTTGAGATACAAGGTTTTACATGTTATCTGGTACTTGGAATGTGAGATCATATCTGTTATTTGGCAGGGTGTTCCCTTCTGGGGAAATTTGATGAATCTGTTGAATCCCTTTCTCGCTAAGGTGTTTGGTCGGATGAGATTTATTCAGGTATTTCATGACCTGGATGGGTATTTGAGTGTAGTTCAACTGATTGTCAGCTGTAGGTGATAGGTGCATAAGGCATCCAATGCCGACCGTGTATAGAGCGGGCGCAGCCTCTGAGCCCCCTCCATACACCCTGAATAGAAATCTGATGTACACACGCATCATATGCCATTAAGGGGTAAAAATACCTTGGAAAAATGACAGCTAAGCTGTGATTGGGCAGCAAAGAATGATTGTTTCTATTGTTTTTGTCCCGCTATAATATGCCTTGACCCTCTCCATTGACGTGATATATTAACCTCCGCTCTCTTCACCCTAATACAGGACACAGCTTCAGGGATCTAGAGGCCGAACGAAAGAGAAGATGCCATGGCCTCCGCATGCAATTCTCTTTGGACCCAAACCTAGCAGAGATTCTTCCTCCGTCATATCTACCATCATGTCAGCGGAGCAGCAGCCATCGACGAGAGGTGCTAAACAGTTTTGTTCTGTATCAGCTCAGCAGCCACAGCACCATCTCCACTGATCCGAGTTCTTTGGACATAACCCAACCACAAGAGCCGGTAGGACGATTAGTAACACCAATGCCACTATCGCTCTCATGCTTCACCTTCCATCGGGAGATTGCTAAAGGAAGCTTCGGGCAAGTCTACCTGGCAACAGACATCCGCCGAAAAGAGCAAGTCGCCGTCAAAGTCATGGACAAACTGCTGTACAAGTCACGTGGATACAGTTTTGTAGAGCGCCAAATCCTCCGGAACTCCTATGGAAGCCCATACCTAATCCATGGACTGGCCGCTTTCCACACTAACGGCTATGTGTACTATGTTATGGAGCTGGCCAATAGAGGGGACTTGGATACTTTCATCCAAAATACCTTGCATAGCCCTGACAGGGAGGCTGAAAAAATCATAGCGGTAGAAATGGTGTGTGGCGCTCAGTACCTACACAAACAAGGTATCCTCCATCGTGATCTGACGCCACAAAACATCTTCCTGACCTCTAAAGGCCACATCAAAATCGCAGACTTTGGCCACGCTATGACCAGCTTATATCCCCAATCCATAAGCTTTTGCCAAGGTACCCCTGGATATGCAGCCCCCGAAATAGTCCGTGGCTTGTCCCATGGGAGAGGAGCTGACTTCTTTTCCATCGGCGCTATTCTCTACAGACTGATGACTTTGGAAATGGCTTTTCCCGGAGAAAATCCTTGTGAATGTGAGCAAGCTGTCCTAAACCACACTCCGCTCTTCCCAAAGTTTCTGACGTTCAACCAAGTCAGCGTCTTAGAAGGCCTGCTGTGTAAAGACCAATACCAGCGCCTTGGAGTTAAGCAAAGCCTACGGAGACATCCATACTTCTCCTTTATAGACTGGGAAGATGCAGATGCCGGGAGAATAGAACCACCAGCTATCATAAAGACAGATGCTGCTGACCCAAACACTGAAGAGACCCTGCACTTCAAAGAACCATTCTTCAATTGTAGATTTGTAGATCAGAAGAAGTTTCTAGATTTCAGCTTTGTGTGTGCGGAGTGGTCAGAGCATTATCATCCTGTCAGGAACATATCCTGCACCAGCAGATTGATGGAAAGACTAAGCACCGTAATACGTGACTACTGCATCACCTGTGGAGAAGATTGCCCTGTGCATCTTCCATCGCCACAAATGGTCCGCTCGAAGGTAGCCCCGTGCTTCTCACATCCAAAGACACTTGAGAAGGTTCCCAGTGTGTCTTTCATCAATGCTAATGGCCTGCTCGAAGATAGCCCCACGCTCCTCCCAGCCATAGACACTTGAGAAGGTTGCCTTGTGCGCCTTCTATTACCGTGGAGCCTGTATATAGTGATTACTTGGGGCTGTATATAGTGATTACTTGGGGCTGTATATAGTGATTACTTGGGGCTGTATTCAGTGATTGTTGGGGGGCTCTATATAGTGATTACTGGGGGCTATATATAGTGATTACTGGAAGCTGTATATAGTGATTGCTGAGGGGCTGTATATAGTGATTACTGGGGGGTGTATATAGTGATTGCTGAGAAGCTGCATATAGTGATTACTGGGGCTGTATATAGTGATTACTGGGGGCTCTATACAGTTATTGCTAGGTATTCTGTATATGTTGATTACTGGGGAGTCTGTATATCTGTTATTGGCAGGGTGTTCCCTTCTGGGAAAATTTGATGAATGTATTTATTCCCTTTCTCGCTAAGGTGTTTGGTCAGGAGAGATTTATTCAGCTTTTCCATGACCTGGATGGGTATTCTAGTGTAGTTCTCATAAGACCTTGTGTGACAGGTTGTTATCAGCAGTTTCCAGGCCCGGATTGAGGCCGCTAGGCTAGGTGGCTTTGAGGTTGAGGTATTTTTGGGAAGAGTGTATGGGCTAACACTGAATGAAATGGGGATGGTTATTATTGAGAGTCTTCCCAATTAGTGGCCAACTATAAGCTGGGGTATACACCCACCATGGCTTAATCTGTTGAATTAGGAAATCTATTCTGTATCTATGAAGGTTGGGTCCTCCCAATCCTCCTTTAGATCTGCCGGCACAAAGGATTGTTGCTGCAACTCTGTTTTTTTTGCATTTTTTGGAAGTAATATAATATCTTGGGTACTATAAGCATTTTGTAGGTGACTATTCGTCCCATCCAAGAGAGAAGGTTGGCCTTGATGGCTGATAGAATATTGCCCGAGAAGCCAAATTCTTCTTGTGTTGCGAAAGCAAAGGCCCACTTTATCCTATGGAATGCCTTCTCCGCATCCAGGGTAAGGAGCAGAGAAGGCATTCAAGAGGTCTCCATGATCAATCATACGTCTAGTCCCATCCAGAGCCTGTCTTCCTTTAGTAAAACCTACTTGATCATTACGTATAAGCATCAGCATGATTTCTAAGAGTCTATGGGCTATTATTTTGACAGATATTTTGGTGTCACAATTTAGGAGTAATATAGGGCGAAAATTATACGATGTATCAGCCTCTATATTAGGTTTTGGAATAGCTACTACTGTGGCTTGTAGCATTTCTGTAGGTAGTGTCCTTGTAGTGATTCCTTGGTTAAATGCATTGAGACGCTTCCTCCGGAGCTCAATGGGGAAGAGCCGCCAGATCGTGTGGAGGTAAGGCCGCTTCGGGTCTCTCTGCTCGGCCTGAATTAGGAGAGCTTTTTTGGTCCCAACCTGGGTGTCCAGCCGTAGGTGATAGGTTCATAATGCATCCAATGCTGACCGTGTATGGAGCGGGTGCAGCCTGTGAGCCCCCTGCAAACATCCTAAATAGAACCACCTTGGAAAAATGACAGCTAAGCTGTGATTGGGCAGCAAAGAATGATTGTTGCTATTGTTTATGTCCCGCTATAATATGCCTTGACCCTCTCCATTGACGCAATATATTAACCTGCTCTCTCTTCACCCTAATACAGGACACAGCTTCAGGGATCTAGAGGCCAAACGAAAGAGAAGGTGCCATGGTCTCCGCATGCAATTCTCTTTGGCCCCAAACCCAGCAGAGATTCTTCCTCAGTCATATCTACCATCATGTCAGCGGAGCAGCAGCCATCGACGAGAGGTGCTAAACAGTTTTGTTCTGTATCAGCCCAGCAGCCACAGCACCATCTCCATTGATCCGAGCTCTCTGGACATAACCCAACCACAAGAGCTTGAGAGTCTGGCGTCATCAGCTGCTGAAAGTGCACCGGCGCAGGAAGACACCATGGCTTTAGGACGATTAGTAACACCAATGCCACTATCGCTCTCATGCTTCACCTTCCATCGGGAGCTTGCTAAAGGAAGCTTCGGGCAAGTCTACCTGGCAACAGACATCCGCCGAAAAGAGAAAGTCGCCGTCAAAGTCATGGACAAACTGCTGTACAAGTCACGTGGCTACAGTTTTGTAGAGCGCCAAATCCTCCGGAACTCCTATGGAAGCCCATACCTAATCCATGGACTGGCCGCTTTCCACACTAACGGCTATGTGTACTATGTTATGGAGCTGGCCAATAGAGGGGACTTGGATACTTTCATCCAAAATACCTTGCATAGCCCTGACAGGGAGGCTGAAAAATTCATAGCGGTAGAAATGGTGTGTGGCGCTCAGTACCTACACAAACAAGGTATCCTCCATCGTGATCTGGCGCCAAAAAACATCTTACTGACCTCTAAAGGCCACATCAAAATCACAGACTTTGGCCACGCTATGACCAGCTTATATCCCCAATCCATAAGCTTTTGCCAAGGTACCCCTGGATATGCAGCCCCCGAAATAGTCCGTGGCTTGTCCCATGGGAGAGGAGCTGACTTCTTTTCCATCGGCGCTATTCTCTACAGACTGATGACTTTGGAAATGGCTTTTCCCGGAGAAAATCCTGGTGAACGTGAGCAAGCTGTCCTAAACCACACTCCGCTCTTCCCAAAGTTTCTGACGTTCAACCAAGTCAGCGTCTTAGAAGGCCTGCTGTGTAAAGACCAATACCAGCGCCTGGGAGTCAAGCAAAGCCTACGGAGACATCCATACTTCTCCTTTATAGACTGGGAAGATGCAGATGCCGGGAGAATAGAACCACCAGCTATCATGAAGACAGATGCTGCTGACCCAAACACTGAAGAGACCCTGCACTTCAAAGAACCATTCTGCAATTGTAGATTTGTAGATCAGATGAAGTTCCTAGATTTCAGCTTCGTATGTGTTGAGTGGTCAGAGCATTATCATCCTGTCAGGAACATATCCTGCACCAGCAGATTGATGGAAAGACTAAGCACTGTAATACGTGACTACTGCATCACCTGTGGAGAAGATTGCCTTGTGCATCTTCCATCACCGCAAATGGTCCGCTCGAAGGTAGCCCCGTGCTTCTCGCATCCATAGACACTTGAGAAGGTTCCCAGTGTGTCTTCCATCACTGTTAATGGCCTGCTCGAAGATAGCCCCACGCTCCTCCCAGCCATAGACTGTTGAGAAGGTTGCCTTGTGCGCCTTCCATTACCGCAAATGGCCTGCTTGAAGGCAGCTTCGTGCTCCTCGCAGCCATAGACACTCGAGAAGGTTGCTTTGTGCGCCTTCCAAATTACCACAAATCGCCTGCTTGAAGGTAGCTCCACGCTCCTGTCACTCAAGAACATGGAGTATGGAACTTGAGTAGACACTCAAGAACTCACCACACAACTCCCCCCCTTCCCGGAAACCGCATTCATGAACCTGCGTCAAGGTGACTCCTCTGTTGGAGACTACGTGGTCCAGTTCCATACTTTAGCCTCCGAGCTGGATTGGAATGAGGTGGCCGCTCGCTTTGTTTAAAAAAAGACAGTCTGGTCAGATCAAAGACTCCCTGTCTGCATCGGACCTGCCGTCTACGCCGAGTGATCTCATCTCTCTGGCCACTCAGATTAACATCTGGTTTACTGAGCGCTCTGAGGAGCAACGTCTGGAACAACCACAAGTGAGGACCCGATGTCTGCCCTGCCTGGCTCCAGTCTTCCAAAGACCACCTAGGTGGATAGAGCGCGTCGGTCTTCCCAAGAGCATTCCAGACGAAGACAGGAGAACCTCTGCCACCCTGGAGCACTTTCTTATTTTGTGTCCAGTCCGTCCAGGAAACACAAGCACCTAGGGTTCTTGGGAGAAGCGTCCCTAGGTGAGAGCAAAGCTTCTCCACGTCTGAATGTTTCTGTTCTTCTCAGTTTTGGAACAGACAATCCAGTTCAAGTCTAAGGCTTCCTGGACATTGGCTCTGCAAGGAATTTCCTGGATGCTGCCTTGGTCTCCCAGCATCACTTTCCTGTGGTTCACCTAGAGAAGCTGCTGGTTATTTCTTCCTTCAGTAGACAGATTCTCCATAACCCGGTCCAGTAACGTACTGAGCCTCGGTCTCGGCTAGTGGGCGCCTTGCATAAAGAGACACCGTCTTTCTATGTACTTCCTCGTTCCACATCCTCCGTTCTATTGGGACTTCTGTGGTTACAGCAACATGCACCTGTCCTCGACTGGCAGACTGGGGAGGTTTTTCGCTGGGGTCCCGAATACCAGTCTCTCTGCCTCATGGCTCTCCGTCCAGTGTCCGCAATGCCTTCTTCCGAGTCTTCCAAGCCGCTGGTGATTCCTCCTGCTGTTTATAAAAACGCACTTGCGTGCGTGAAAGAGAGTGCAAGTCTGAAAAAGCCCATTGATTACAACGGGTCAGAGTGCAGTGCAAGTTCTGTGCGCCAAAAGCACGAGCAGAATACACGCATGAAAAACGCAAGTGAGGAAGGGGCCTAAACCTTTACGCGCCTTTTGTAGTGGCTCCTCCCTGATGTACAAGTCAAACCCGCCTCAAAGTAACTGTAAATCCAATGCATATTTTCTGGCAGCTCTGGGCCCGCTCCGGTCGGCCGTGTTCTGATCAGCCAGAACCTAGAACGGCTGATCTCAGAGCGACTTTCAGTTCAGAGCGATTACGTCGGATCAAACTCGCTCATGAACGAATGGCCCAAGGGACTGACGCACATTGGGAGGGGACATCCGCGAGTTGGGACGGGGGAGATCCTATTAAGTTTTTTTTAGCAGAAAATGGACCTGTCTTTCTTTGGAGTGACCCCCCCTCCCTCATTTCTCGTATAATCAGACTCGTCACGGTTTATGTGAAATACGTTTTTATTTGCGTATACCGCCATACAAACAGCTGCGGAGTATTGATATAAAACACAGGTTATTGGTCAGGTACCAGTCGTGGAGACCTCGTTAGGTAGTAAGAAAAGTACAGATAGATATAAAAATCACATCATTTATACATTAGAATACTGTAGTGGTCGCTCTGGAGTCATGTGATGCGCAGTGGGCGGAGTTATTGCTTCTTTTACCTGTATACAAAACGTGGCACGACAAACCAGTGACCTGCTGTAAGGACCCCCCTGCTCCGTTACACATAGAAACCTCAACTAGAGGACAATTACTGACCAATCGGAAGGAGCTGGAGAGTGAGCCCCGCCCCCGAGGAGGCAGAGCTGCTAATGGATTGGCTGAGAAGGCTCAGGAGGTGGAGTGGTCTGTGCGTCTAATGTAAAGATGAGCCCAGAACATGGAGACAGAGGATCACGCCGGAGGCGGACGTATTACATTCTAGCGTCGTCAATGGATAATTCGACGCCATCAGTCTTTGTGCTTGTGATACATAAGTGATATTCTGATATTCCACAACACAGAACTTTCCAGAATCCTCTCAATCCTCTGCTGCCCATGCAGACCAAAAATTCTGTAGTGTGAACACAAAGCATCTCCAATCATCTCATTCTGCCATCAGTGAGCAGAGAATACAATGCTAGGCTCTCTGTACTATGAGACCCCACCCCCGCGGAGCACTGCAGTGACTAATACAATGCTATACTCTCTGTCCAATGAGTCCCCAACCCCGCAGAGCACTGCAGTGGCCAATACAATGCTAGGATCTATGTACTATGAGACCCCACCCTGTGGAGGACTGCAGTGATTAATACAGAGGTAGTCTCCCTGTACTACGAGTCCCCACCCCGTTGAGCACTAGGGTGATTAATACAATGGTAGTCTTCCTGTACTACGAGTCCCCACCCTTGCGGAGCACTGCAGTGACCAATACAATCCTATATTCTCTGTCCAATGAGTCCCCGCCCCCGCGGAGCACTGCAGTGATTAATACAATGCTATATGCTTTGTCCAATGAGTCCCCACCCCCGCGGAGCACTGCAGTTAACTTCCTGTGCTTCATACCCCTTCTCCTATTTACAGAAAACTCACCCCTATTTTTAAAAAAAAGGTACAGATATAGAAAAAATTCCAAAATTAAAAAAAAAACAAAAACCTATGCTTGTAAATAAAACCTGGTAATTACCATCAGCACAGACCACAGGAGCAGAGCCCGGGACTGTGACACAATTATTGAAATATAGAAAATATATATATATATATATATATATATATATATATATATATAAAAAAACGGATACAAGACACACAGAGCGCGGAGCGGCGCTGGTACAAAGATCATGTGCAAAGGTGGTGGAGACAGGCGCAAGGACCGGGCGCAGCCGCCATGACACGGAGGTCATAGCTGGAGGCGTGGTCTGTAATATCACGCAGGTCTATAATACCGTATAAGGAAGAAGTTACAGTGTACAGTGCCCCGGGTCACATGACCACTCCCTGCAGTGCTGATTGGCAGAGACAGATCAGGGAGGGGGGGGAAAGGCTGCTACATGTGCTTATTGTACTGTATCCTATTCCACCCCTGGGCACTGGAGGAGCTTAGTGTTATTGGTGTCCTAGGTGGCGCCAGAGCACTGTACACTGTAAGTCAGGAGCCAGTCAGAGGAGCAGAGCCCGCCGCCCCGGCCTAGCAGTTGGAGGTGTGGATGTTCCCCAGCTGCCCGGCTGCCAGCATCAGGATATCCTTCTTCTCCTTGTGGTATCGGAGCTCTTTCCCGGCCAGCCGCGCCTCATCCAGCTGCCTCTCAGTGGCCGCCAGCTCCCTGGTCAGGACCCCCGGGATATCCTGCTCACGGTTCACCCAGTCCATGGCCATCTGATTTCTCATGTCATCATCCAGCGCCCGATGGGAGTAGTGGGCCAGCACCTCCTACAAAAAGAACATTGAGATATTACCCCCCTGCACCAACACTGACCCCTACGGGAGGGTACAAGAGGCGGAGCCATACCTGCCGGGAGCACTGACGTTCCCTCATTGCCTTTAGGCTGCCATTCCAATGTAAGAGCTGGAAGACCGTCATCAACTCCTAGGAGAGGGCAGTATTATAGTAGTTATATTCCTGTACATAGGGGGCAGTATTACAGTAGTTATATTCCTGTATGTTAAGGAGGTCGTACTGGTTTCGGACGCCATCTTGACTACTGTCCGCCATCTTAGATACAGCGGCCACCTTGGGGGGGGGGTATGCTTCCCTCTTAGAAGCTATAGAGTTAAATGTTTTAATTCAGCTATTTTTCTCATTTAAACTGTTGTTTGCCTTTTCACAATATCCTTGGCATTTCTTACCGTCCTTCGGGCCTCTGTATTCTTGTTATTTATTTTGGTTATGAAGAAGCTTCTAGGAGCCATTGTGTAGATAAGCATGGCTGTAAACAAGGCCTAGTCATTTTTCCCAGAATGTGCTGGTACAAAAACATAATGGCCAATAGAATCTAAGTGTCTTATCAACACCCCAAATGCTGATCTCTATGTGCTAAAATATAGCTGTATCTGTTTGAAATAAACAGTTTGATTTGAGTGCATCGGAAGACCGACTGTGTCTTTCATTTACTCTGTCAGCTCGCTGCCGGCAGCTATCTCATCCTCCCTCAAAGGGTTAATTAGGACTCACCTTACAAAAGTCAAGAGGGCTGTTGGGGCCCTGCATAAAAATCCCTAACAATATTTGGCGTCCCTGGGTGGGCTTAGGAGTAAACAACAACAGCACCGAGACAGCCTCCGTGAAGAGTCCCCGCCGGCTCGGTGAACAGAACTGACCAGAGCGCTCTCAGGGTAAGATATTAATTTTTATTGTCTACCTTGATATGTCACTTCTGGTTCACTGGTTGGACGGACCGGGTAAGACTGTCTCTGTGTTATGTATTTGCCACTGTTGTTCACTGTAACCTAAGCTCAGAGTTTTTGGCAAAGAACCACTTTGTAAGGTGATGGACAGAGACTGGACAGTGACGGATGGTCAGACAGTCTGTGGTGTTAGCTGAAGCTGTGAGACGGGAAGGAGTAACCCTTAGATGTCTGCAATGCTAGAGTGGGAGATATTCTGTTGTGATAGTCGGATTATCATAGTGTCTGGATACTGTTTGTTTGGGACTGGTTTTTCCCATAGATTGTGACAGAGTTCAGATTGCGGAGACCCGCCCTGATCAGGCGAGCGCTAGACTTTCTTCGGGAGTCTGAGCGGTCTCGTGTGGCTGTGAGAACTAGTGGAGGATGGCGGCATGTTTTAGTCAGTCTGGAAGACAGTGACTTGGTATACAGTCAGTCTAGGCAGGCAGTGGCTTGGTATACAGTCAGTCTAGTCAGGCAGTGGCTTGGTGTAGCGTCCTTTGTGAGATATTCTCTGGTAGCTAGTTTCTTTGTTTGTCAATAAATCGAGATGTTGGCATCCGCTGAATCTTTGGGGATGTGTCCCTGTAACGGTATCGTAGTTGTAGATACAGAGAGCACAGCAGAGTGAATTGGAATTGAGCCAAGTGCGTTGCATTGCAGACATAGGCAAGAAGGAAGATTGTGTCCCACATGAAGGGGAAAGATGCACAGAGACAGAAGGTTGTTGAGTTAAGTAGGACTGATGGAAAAGTGCAAGTTGACATGATCGGACATAAGGGCTAGTAGTTTTGTGTTGAAATGAAAGTATTGAAGGTTTGAAGGTTTTGGGATGTGTCAGATGATCTGATGATTGTACAAGTGAGAAAACTTGATCAGATTTGGAAACAGACACTTATAGCCTCTGACTTTGACGGACGGACCAGGACAGAGTGACAGGAATCCTTCAGAGTGCCCAATGAAGAAAGAGACAGGTGATAAGGGACATTTCAAAGTTTTTGATGTGGAAAGAATTTGAGAAAAAGAGATTTAATTATATTTTCCTTGGAGTGAAAAATGGCCCCTGTAATCCAGACTCCACCCCCGTATCTGGTGGTTAGAGAAGATGACACGCCCTACCATTCTTCAGTGGCGGCCATCTTATGTCAGTTTATTTTTCAGTGGCGGCAGTTTTAAGTTATATTCCCTTCAAGTCGATGGAAGTTGATTGCTGTTGGCAGCCATAAAAGCTGTTGTGGGGCTTTGTAGGATAGCAGCTGACCATGCTTGGGGCATCTGCTAGGGGTCTTGGAGTGAGGGATGTTGTTTGAGTATTATTAAAATTTATTGATCCCGACAATTAGAGAAAAATTGCTATAAAAAGTGTTACAATGTCTCCGGTACCTGCTTTCTGGCATTTAAGGGGTTAACAAAAGGGTGGGGGCTGTTGGAGCTGCGTTTTGTTTTGTGAAGAACTGACATGTGCTGTGTCCTTGATGTTCACGGAAAACTGAATTTCTCCATATTGAGTTGCTTGGAATCTGTGTTCTGTTATCTCGTGGTTTACAGGCTAGTGAGAATATTTACATTTGGGAGGGGTAGATCGCTGCGTTTAGAGTTCTCCCTGACAATCTAAAAAAGACATGAAGGAATTTATTTGGTTGTGGAACAAGAATACAGTATGATGTGATGTCCTCCTGTGTACCCCATGAACAGACTAAGCAAGAATGAGCCCCCCAACAGTATTACAGAGCCTATGACTGACTTTTGTTCCTTTTTGATTAAAAACCAACATAAGTGTACCTGGATTTTATTGAGACGTTGGAGTCTGGCCAGCACTTTATAGGTAGCACAGAACACTGGGCTGGAGATGTGGTGGAGGGACTCTGACATTGACGTTCAGAGGGAATAGAGGATGTTTCACAGACCACGCCAAAGTGAGATTGACAACATCTCCGGAAGTCTCAACTGACCAACCCAAGTGGGCGTTGCGGGGAGGAGACATTACTGTAGTGAGTGGCAGAGACGGCCCCCACAGGGCAAGACAAGGGGGGGTGGTTACGGACAAGGATGTTAGCGAGAACAGTCCCCCTTCTGAACGCCCCCCCCAAACAGAGTTATCGCCTTTCATTGTAGAACTGATGTGTGACTCTCCCCTGCTAGTCCGATGATGATTTTAGCCCATTCCCGGTCAAGAAAAGACTCAGAAAGAACAGCCGGATACATGTAGGATGGTCCAAGACCTCTAAGCTGCCAATGAGTGCACTGAAGCCCAGTGGTCCCTAGCCCAAACTGGCAGCAGTCCCTGAGAGTGACATGTTATTCACTGTTATTGATTTGGCAAATGTTTTCCTCTCTGTGCCCCTACATGAGGATTTCCAGTACCTATTTGCCTTTACCAGTTCAGTATTCCAGTACACCTGATGTAGATTCCCACAAGGGGGGTAAAACTCACCCAGCCAAGAACTACACGGCCCTACAGGGAGTAGACTGGCAGACTAGCCCCTTACTGGATGTTCTCCTTTTCAGTATGCGGATGACCTACTGTTTTTGTTTGCCAGGATGCATTTATTGACTTATTGTGTTTTCTGTTCCAGAAGGGTTGCAAAGTTTCCTGAGACAAACTCCAGTGCTGCCAGGAGAAGGTGGTCTTCCTAGGCCACTGCTTCTCAGCCACAGGCAGATACCTGACAGAGGAGAGAAAGCTGGCAGTCCAGAATGTGCCCCTGCCCTGAGGCCCTAAGCCTCTTCACATGATTCTAGGACTGGCCAGCTCCTGCAGCCTAGGATAAGGTTTGCTGCCTCCAGCCTGATGTTGCCCCTTTCTGACTGAATTGCCTCTTCCCCATTTTCCCTTAGTCAGGAGGCAATTGATGCATTCCACAGCCCTAAGCTGGCAAATCCTGTCTGCCCCGGCCCTAGGCACATGCCACTGAACCAAACCTTTTATTTTATTTTGCACGGAGTATCTAGGAGACAGGTGTCTTAGCCCAGGAATGTGGTGGCCTCCCCAGTGGCCCACTATTAGGCCCGGTTAGACTCAGTTGTGAGGGGAGTCCCGCATGTGTCAGTAGCTGCAGCCAGCAATCTGCTCAGCAAGGCTAGTGAGCTGATCCTAGATCACTCAGTTACAGTGCAAACCCCACATACCTTGCACAGTGTCCTCACCCAAGTACAGCCCAAGCATCTGAGCAAAGGCCAGACAGCTCAGACTCCAGTGTGCACTCCTGATGTCCCAGGATACACTGAGAAGGTGCACAGCTCTGAATCCTGCCGTTCTATCGCCAGTCTTCCAGGCTTCAGAGAGGGGGGAGAGAAGGGTAATTAACCCAGATGTTGAGTTTTTTCTCATAGATCGCTCCAGGTCTGCAGGAGAGGACAGACGGTTCTACACTGGATATGCAGTGGTCAGTGGCGCACATGAGGTAGTACAAGCAGAACCATTCCCTCCACACAGGTCAGTGCAGGAGGTGAAGTGACGGCACTCAGGGAAGCGCTACAGCTGGTGGAAGGTAAAAGGGCAAACATCTATACTCAAGGTATAGTTCTGGGGTCTAAACACGACTATGAACCCATATGGAAGGCTAGAGATTTCCTCACCTCTGCAGGGACCCCCGTTAAGCATGGCACGCTGGTTAAAGAGCTCATGGATGCTCTCCTACTTCCACAAGAGGTGGGGATAATAAAAGTTAAACCACACACAATTTGGTAACTCCACAAGCCAAGGGCAAGTATGTGGCTGACGGGATGGCGAAGGCAGCTGCACAGATGGAGCCCAGAGACTGTCCTGAAGTCTCAGCTGTGAGTTCTGAGCTAAAAGTTTGATCCACAGGTGTTCCAGTCCCTGGTGGCCCGAGAGTCATCAGAAGTGAAGGAAGAGTGGAGGAAAGCTGGAGCCCAGATGCCGATGGGACCTGGATGCTGGGAGAGAGAGTGTGCCTGCCCAGAGCCCTGCACCCGACAGTAAGTCAAGTAGCCCACGGACACATACACATATCCAAAATGGCCATGCTAGTGCTCATAAACCATAAGTGGTTTGCCCCGGGCGTTACTTCCCCCGTCACTAGACTAGTGAAAGCCTGTATAGTCTGTGCCCGCCACAACCCGGGTAAGGTGGAAAAGACCCCACGGAAGGTGACACCCAAGCTGCTGTATCCCTTCCAGAGACTGCAGATGGATTTTATCCAGCTACCAAAAAGTGGTACGTAGGAGTACGTGCCTGTGTGCATTGATCTCTTTCCAGGGTGGCCAGAAGCTTCTCCCATGACCAAGGCTACTGCCAGAGCTGAGGCAAAGAAGTTGGTGAGTGAGATTTTTCTGCAGGTTTGGACTTCCAGAGACCATAGAGTCCGGTCTCAGAACCCACTTCACTGGACAGGTAAAGACCTGAAACCTTGTCCCTCCTGGGTGTAGAACAGGCCCTGAACACCCCTTAGCATCCCCAAGTTAGTGGTGGGATTGAAAGACTAAACGGCACTCTTAAGTTAGAGATCCAGGAGGCCATGGAAGTAACAGGGAAACCATGGCGCGAGTGCCTTCCTGCTGCCCACCATTCAGTTAGGACCACCCCCAACAGAAAGATGGGATTGCCCCCCTTTGAAGTATTTTTTGGCTGTGCACCCAGACTAGGCCCCTACTTCCCACTGACCCTATAGCTGATGGCAGGAAACCCGGTGGAACATGCCACACAGTTGAGCCAGGCCTTGAAAAAGGTTGGCAAAAGTGTTCTGATTCCTTTTTCAGATCCAGACAGAGACCTCAGGACGCATAACCTGAAGCCTGGAGACTACGTGGTGGTAAAGAGACACCAGAGAGAGAGTCTGGAGCCTCGCTACGACGGTCCTTTCCAAGTCCTGCTGACCAGTGCCACGTCTGTGAAGCTAGAGGGAAGTCAGCATGCTTCCACGCTTTCTATTCCATGCTTACTTATTCTTCTTGCTAGCCGGTCTCTTCTGACTGACTATGCTCAGGGACACCCCAACCATGACTATCACTGTATCTATAGGACTGACTGTATGCTCAGGGACACCCCAACCATGACTATCACTGTATCTATAGGACTGACTGTATGCTCAGGAACACCCCAACCATGACTATCACTGTATCTATAGGGGTGACTGTCTGCTCAGGGACACCCCAACCATGACTATCACTGTATCTATAGGGCTGACCAGGATGCCCCCAGGGAAGGAGACTTTACCTACGGTTGGTGCAACAAGACAATGACCTTCTATAACATTGACAGCACAGGTAACCCTGTATTAGCAGTGTCTGATGTGTACTGGATTTGTGGGGATAGGAGAGTCAGGTCGGGCCTAGAGGCTGGGAAGGTGAGTGTGCTGTGATAACACTTGTGCATTCCTTCCTCGTGATCCCCAGGGATAAGGTTGATCAGACACATAAGAAAAGGTAGAGAATCCCAAAGGATTCTGGAGGTCTGAGAGAAGCACCTAGATGACAACGTTTATATAGATACAGTGGGAGCACCAAGGGGGGTCCCAGATGAGTACAAGGCCCACAGTCAGATATGGACAGGACTAGAGTCCATTATTCCCCAGAGAGCTATGAGCAAAGATGTTGGTTGGGTAACTGTTTTTATTGTAATCAACAGAGATTTGTGAATTATATCGGAGGTGCTTTCCAGAACCGCATGGCTTTGGACATGATCCTTGCTGAGAAGGGAGGAGTCTGTAAGATGGTGGGAGTGGCTTGTCGCATATACATCCCGGATGACATCGCCCCCTATGGATCCATTACCCATGCTCGTGAAAAGATTGAAGGACTGTCCAGGGAACTCAAGAGAAACTCTGGGGTGGACACTTTGTCCTTCACTTTGTGGGTGGGGGATTGGAAGGGTTTCCTTTAAGTGGGGGTGATGTTGGGGATTGTGATTTTGCTCTTGTCACTTATTGCGTGTTGTGTGGTCCCCCTCATCAAGTCCACCATGTCCCAGATGGCCGTCCACGACAGGAGAAGTGCCCGGAGCGGAGGATGATGCTGCCTGTTTACAAGCCTATGGACTATGGGGACTCAGTGATGTGATTTGAGTGTGCGGGCCTGTAACCCCTGAGTGACCAGCCTCCAGGGGATCTGGTGAAGAGGTAACAAGTCCAGCAGGTACGGGCTTAGCCTACCTGTGGGTACCTGGAGCTTGAGGAGGTCGCTCAGGATGGAGTTACAGGCCAGCAAAGCTCAAAGGGGGGAATTGTTAAGGAGGTCGTACTGGTTTCGGACGCCATCTTGACTACTGTCCGCCATCTTAGATACAGCGGCCACCTTGGGGGGGGGGTATGCTTCCCTCTTAGAAGCTATAGAGTTAAATGTTTTAATTCAGCTATTTTTCTCATTTAAACTGTTGTTTGCCTTTTCACAATATCCTTGGCATTTCTTACTGTCCTTCGGGCCTCTGTATTCTTGTTATTTATTTTGGTTATGAAGAAGCTTCTAGGAGCCATTGTGTAGATAAGCATGGCTGTAAACAAGGCCTAGTCATTTTTCCCAGAATGTGCTGGTACAAAAGCATAATGGCCAATAGGATCTAAGTGTCTTATCAACACCCCAAATGCTGATCTTCATGTGTTAAAATATAGCTGTATCTGTTTGAAATAAACAGTGTGATGTGAGTGCATCGGAAGACCGACTGTGTCTTTCATTTACTCTGTCAGCTGGGGGGGGGGGCAGATCGCTGCATTTAGACTTCTCCCTGACAATCTAAAAAAAAGACTTGAAGGAATTTATTTGGTTGTGGAACAGGGATACAGTATGATGTGATGTCCTCCTGTTTACCCCCATGAACAGACTAAGCAAGAATGAGCCCCCCAACTGTATTACAGAGCCTATTACTGACTTTTGTTCCTTTTTGATTAACAATCAACACAAGTGTACCTGGATTTTATTGAGATGTTGGGCCAGAACTTTATAGGTAGCACAGAACACTGGGCTGGAGATGTGGTGGAGGGACTCTGACACATTGACGTACAGAGGGAATAGAGGATGTTTCACAGACCACGCCGAAGTGAGATTGAAAACATCTCCGGAAGTCTCAACCGACCAACCCAAGTGGGCGTTGCGGGGAGGAGACATTACTGTAGTGAGTGGCGGAGGCTGCCCCCACAGGGCAAGACAAGGGGGGGTGGTTACGGACAAGGATGTTATCGCCTTTCATTGTAGAACTCTCCCCTGCTCGTCCGATGATGATTTTAGCCCATTCCCGGTCAAGAAAAGACTCAGAAAGAACAGCCGGATACATGTAGGATGGTCCATGACCTCCAAGCTGCCAATGAGTGTACTGAAGCCCAGTGGTCCCTAGCCCAAACTGGCAGCATTAAGCTGGCAAATCCTGTTTGCCCCAGCCCTAGGCACACCCTATTGGATAAGACCTTTTGTTTTATTTTGCACTGAGTATCTAGGCCATGCCACAGGTGTCCTAGCCCAGGAACGTGGTGGCCTCCCCAGTGGCCCATTATTAGGCCCGGTTAGACTCAGTCGTGAGGGGAGCTCCTCATGTGTCAGTAGCTGCAGCCAGCGATCTGCTCAGCAAGGGCAGTGAGTTGATCCTAGAGACCCTAGATCACTCAGTTACCATGCAAACCCCACATGACTTGCACATTGTCCTCACCCAAGTACAGACAAAGCATCTGAGCGAAGGCCAGACAGCTCAGACTCCAGTGTGCACTCCTGATGCCCCAGGATACACTGATAAGGTACATAGCTCTGAATCCTTCATTCTATCGCCAGTCTTCCAGGATTCAGAAGGGGGGGGGGAGAGAAGGGTGATTAACCCAGATGTTGAGTTTTTTCTCATAGATGGCTCCAGGTCTGCAGGAGAGGACAGACGGTTCTACACTGGATATACAGTGGTCAGTGGCGCACATGAGGTAGTACAAGCAGAACCACTCCCTCCACACAGGTCAGCGCAGGAGGTGAAGTGACGGCACTCAGGGAAGCGCTACAGCTGGTGGAAGGTAAAAGGGCAAATATCTATACTCAAGGTATAGTCCTGGGGTCTAAACGACTATGAACCTATATGGAAGGCTAGAGATTTCCTCACCTCTGCAGGGACCCCCTTTAAGCGTGGCACGCTGGTTAAAGAGCTCATGGATGCTCTCTTACTTCCACAAGAGGTTGGGATAGTAAAAGTAAAAGCACACACAATTTGGTAACTCCACAAGCCAAGCACGTCATGCTGGGTGGAGTGCAGAGTCTCCTGGCTTGTGATTGGCTCTGTTTCTGGCCGCCAAAAAGCAAAACGGCGGGAGCTGCCATTTTCTCGAGCAGGCGAAATACTCGTCCGAGCAACGAGCAGTTACGAGTACGCTAATGCTCGATCGAGCATCAAGCTCGGACGAGTATGTTCGCTCATCTCTAGTTGCAAAGTTTCCGGAGACAAGTTCCAGTACTGCCAGGAGATGGTGGTCTTACTAGGCCACTGCTTCTCAGCCACAGGCAGTTACCTGACAGAGGAAAGAAAGCTGGCAGTCCAGAATGTGCCCCTGTCCTGAGGCCCTAAGCCTCTTCACATGTTTATAGGACTGGCCAGCTCCTGCAGGCCTAGGATAAGGTCTCCTGCCTCCAGCCTGATGCTGCCCCTTTATTGCCTTCCCCCCCATTTGCCCTTAATCAGGAGGCAATTGATGCATATCACAGTCTTCAGCTGACAAATCCTGTCTGCCCCGGCATTGGGCACACTGGACCAAAACTTTATTTTATCTTCCACGCCACAGGTGTCTTAGTCCAGGAACGTGGCGGCCTCCCCAGTGGCCCACTATTAAGCCCGGTTAGACTCAGTCATGAGGGGAGCCCCTCATGTGTCAGTAGCTGCAGCCAGCAATCTTCACAGCAAGGCCAGATCCTAGATCACCCAGTTACTGTGCAAACCCTACATGACTTGCACAGTGTCCTCACCCAAATACAGCCCAAGCATCTGAGCAATGGCCAGACAGCTCAGACTCCAGTGTGCACTCCTGATGCCCCATCACACTGACAAGGTGCACAACTCAGAATCCTTCATTCTATCGCCAGTCTTACAGGATTCAGAGGGGGGGGGGGAGAAGGCGGCTTAACCCAGATGTTGAGTTTTTTTCTCATAGATGGCTCCAGGTCTGCAGGAGAGGACAGACGGTTCTACACTGGATATACAGTGGTCAGTGGCGCACATGAGGTAGTACAAGCAGAACCACTCCCTCCACACAGGTCAGCGCAGGAGGTGCAGTGATGGCACTCAGGGAAGTGCTACAGCTGGTGGAAGGTAAAAGGGCAAACATCTATATTCAAGGTATAGTCCTGGGGTCTAAACACGACTATGAACCCATATGGAAGGCTAGAGATTTCTTCACCTCTTTCAGGGACCCCCTCTAAGCATGGCACGCTGGTTATAGAGCTCATGGATGCTCTCTTACTTCCACAAGAGGTGGGGATAGTAAAACTAAAAATACACTCAATTTGGTAACTTCACAAGTATGTGGCTGACAGGATGGCGGAGGCAGCTGCACAGATGGAGCCCAGAGACTGTCCTGAAATGGGCTGGCAGGCTATATGCTGGGGGGCAGGTGCTGGCTATATACTGTGACCAATGCATTTTCACTTTCACTTTCACGACTCTCATTCTAACCCTGCGGGTACAAGTGTTTGGAGTTTGTATGTGCAGGACATGTCTCTGCTCTTCTATTGGATGTATGAGGGTCGGTGGCTTTTATGTGTCCTATTGGTGTAATGGAGGAGAAGTCTTTATAGTTGTGGTCATGAGAGAGCGATGCGCGTCTGGAGGAAACCTCTATATTACTACCATGCTTGTTTAGACGTTCCCTCAGCGGTAGAATCGTTCTCCCCATATACTGCAGGTTACATGAGAGCAGATATATAACATAATGTGTCCCGCAATTCATTAAATCTTTATGCTGAAATGCTTCGCCAGAGATGGTGGACTTAAAGGGAACCTGTCACCAGGGACCTCATTTTTCACTAAAGACAGATTGTAAAAGCCCCTCACACCTGCAGTGCACATCGGCCTCTCCGCCTTTTCCAAGCATTTGCATTACAGTATAATTGTGTGTTATAACTTACTCTTGCATCCTGACAAAATCCTGGGGTAGTCACAGGGGTTGGGCTTTGGTTTGGATGCATTTCAAAAACAACATGTGACTTGTCTGTGCTGCAGGCTGCCTCCATCTTTGTGCTCCTGTACAGCTTGTCCCTCCCGCACTGATGTCATCTCACCAGACTGTGACCTCTGAGAAGGAGCAGGAGGTGGAGCTAGGCAGGAGCACAAAGGTGGGGGCTGAGAGCTGAGGAGTGAGTAACACAGACAAGTCACATGTTTTTTTGAAATGCATGCAAACCAAAGTCCAGCCCCTGTGACTACCCCAGGATTTTGCAAGGTAAGTTATAACACACAATTATAATGTAATGCAAATGCTTAGAAAAGGCGGAGAGGCCGATGTGCACTGCAGGTGTCAGGGGCTTCTGTAACCTTTGTTTCGGTTTCAGACAATCTCCCTGAGTTAGGCCCCTTCCACACTTGCGTTTTTCACGCGCGTTTTCTGCGCGTGCTTTTGACGCGCAGAACTTGCATTGCACTCTGACCCATTGTAACCAATGGGTCTTTTCAGACTTGCATTTTTTTTCACGCACACACACGCGTTTTTTTTAACGCGCGTTAAATCTCGACATGCTCTACTTTTGCAAGTCACGCGCGTGAAAAACGCACCATACAAGTCTATGGAGATGCATCAAAAACGCATCACACTCTGAGACACTTGCAAGTGCAATGCAAGTGCAAAGCGTTTTTCTCGCATCAATAGCCATAGAAAAGACAGAGCTCAGTCCTGAGTCCATTTCACGCGCATTTTCTGCGCGTGAAAAACGCATTGAAATTGCATCAAAAACGTGCGTGAAAAACTGAGACACTGAACAAACTCTGACTGAAAACTGATTGCACTCTGATGCAAAATGTGCGTTTTTCACTGACCAAACCCTGATCGCCCCCTGATCAGACTCTGACCTGATCTGCAACGCAAGTGTGGAAGGGGCCTTAGGGAAACCTGTGTGTACAGGCTTCATTCGTGAGACAGGAGGGATACATACAAGATAGGTTTGTTCTTAAGTTGAATTTGTATGCAAGTCAAAACTGTATAGTTTATAATTGTAGATCCAGACAAAAAAATTTTTTTGTCCCGGTGACAATTGGAGTTTCAAAATTTTTTGCAGTAATGGGACCAAGGATTATCCATAAATCTTCATTACAGACACCTTACAGCCCGGGACTATAGTAACATCCAGAGAGGTCACCAGAGGTCAAAGGCGTGTCCGTCTGTAACTATGGGTCGTCTGTAAGTCAGGTGTCCTTAAGTAGGGGACCGCCTGTAACCTTTTTTGTGGAATCTGTCACTTAGAATTCTGCTTTGTAGCGCATAATCTGAATCGTTAGGGCAATGTCACCTAATGCCTTTGTACTGCCCAAAAGGAATATTTAGGAGACGCTTTTTTAAAAATGATTACTCTTAAAAAAAATCAAGATCCACAGGTTTATAAAAAAAAGTCTTTGTCTTTACGTTTCTCTCTCGGTCATGGAAAATGATTATATCGAGAAATTCTGCATTATTATCGACAATGTTGTCGGTGAGTTCTCATCCCCGGGTGTTATCGTTTAGGTCTGAGATGAAGCTTTCAGCACTCACTGTACAATGAGAATACAGGCCGTCCCCTACTTAAGAACACCTGACTTACAGACAACCCCTAGTTACAAACAGACCTCTGAATATTGGTAATTGGTAATTTACTTTATCCTTAGGCTACAATAATCAGCTGTAACAGTTATCACAGGCGTCTGTAATGAAGCTTTACTGTTACTCCACCCCCCCTGTTATGTGCCCCTCACCCCCTAGCTCAGGCTCTTTCCTCGTGTCATGTGACGCGGCGCGGGGACAATTCTCGCCTTGTTTTTAGTTTTCGCTGAAGAAAATGTGATAAGATGTGAACTGGGTCAAAGCAGAAGTCATGTGACCGGGGACTGAAAGGGTGAAGTGTACCCCAAATCCCAGCCCCCCCTGACCCTCATGACCTGCGCACTGCTGCCCCCTGCTGGAGGAAGCTCAGAGCACACATTGTCCTGATGGAGATTCCACTGACCCCATTGTAATGATGCGTAATATAACTACTATAATACTTCCCCGATGTACAGGAATATAACTACTATAATCTATCTCCTATGTACAGGCCTATACGACTATCTATAATACGGCCCCAATGTACAAGAATATAACTCCTATTAATACTGCCCTATGTACCAAGAATAATAACTATATAATACTTCCCCATATGTACTAGGAATATAAACTACTTAATACAATCTCTATGTACGGAATATAACTAATATAATACTGCCCCTATGTACAAGAAAAACTACTTAATACTGACCCATATGTACAAGAATAGTAATTACTAGAATAACTGCCCCCTATGTAAGGAATATAACTACTATAATTACCTGCTCCCTATGTACAAGAATATAACTACTATACTACTGCCCCTATAAGGAATATAATAATATAATACTGCCCCTATGTACAAGGAAATATTAAACTAATCTAATACTGCCCTATGCTACAAGAATATTAACGACTATATACTGCCCCCATGGTACGGAATATAACTATATAATACTGACCCCCTGTACATGGAATATAATACTATATCTACCCCTATGTACAAGAAAGAACTATATAATACTGCCCCCTATGTACAGGAATATAACTATTTAATACTGCTCCTATGTACAAAGAATTAACGACTCTAAGACTGCCCCTAGGTACAAGAATATAACTACTATAATACTGACCACTATGTACAGGAATATAACTACTATAATAATGCCCCCTATGTTACAAGAATATCACTACTATAAATACTGCCCCCTATGTACAAGAATATAACTACTAATACTGACCCCTATGACAGGAATTAAATACCTATATATCACTGCCCCCTATGTACAGGGAAAAAAAAAAAAAAAAAATTTATCACACTATTGAATAAGCCCCTATGTACAAGAAATAATTAGATAATACTGCCCCCTATGTACAAGTAATATAACTATTATAATACTGCCCTATGTACAGGATATAACTACAAATACTGACCCCTATGTACAGGAATATAACTATCTATTATACTAAACTGTTAATAACTGCCCCATGTGTAAAATGAATCATGTTTGAATTCCTATATTAAATCTGCTGCTCATCGATATTATCCTCTTGGCTTTGGGTGAAATGTAATCTTCATATGGTAGTGTAGTGCGCACTGTGATTGAACTCGGCACACAGATAAGATAAGTTATTTATTGGAATATGATAGATTGATGCAGTGGCTTCAGGTTGCAGTACATGTTATGATTGAAAGGTTGTACGAAAATTGCCTATTGAATATATGAACTTTAGTGACAATATTATTGATCAGTTGCATATGGGCCATAAGGTCAGATAATGCCACCGCTACAGTCCACAATGAGAAGGGTGTGCGCGCTGCACTGGATTTTCTTCCCATCTAAATGTTTTCCTGAATTTGGGCAAAATTAAGTCAGATTTTGTAGACTTTCCGTTGTATTCAGTACAGCGGGTAGAAGTTGTACCTGTTGATAGCGCCCTCTTGCGCTGCTGCTGATAATATAGATTTAACAACTTCTATATAACTTCTATTCGACGGGAAGAGATTGGCGTTTAAAACAAAACTCTGTATAGAGATATATAGGTTGAGTGGGGTTTGTATCGGTAGGTGGACGGTTGATTATAAGCTCTGGGAGCGTTCCTAAGCACATCACTGTCAATAAGGACTAAAGTCATGGTAATTACGTTCTTTTCAGATTTATTCTACATCATCAGAAAATGAAATATTTCTAAGAAAATTAGGCCTAAAGATTAAACTGTTCAAATATTATTCTCTTCCACGATGAATTTTTGGGGAAATGGGAATTTTTGGGATCCCATCCTCCATAACCAAACCTTCTACTGTCCCTTCCAGATATTCATGAGGCTGCCATCAATGTTATGGAATTGCTTCCCAGGCAATCAAGTAATTCCCAATATTCACATGTGCTGCGTGATGCCAGAGCATCTCCTGAAAACATCCTAAAACGAGGATCCTAGTGTTCCCATGCCAGGTCATGGGTCTTGCACATTTTCACTTCATTATTCCAAACCTAGTCATAACTAAAGGTCATAGTCTAAAGGTTCTCACTGACAGGAGACAACCTGGTTGAGGCCCTTTTATACATGCACAAGGCTGTTGTAGAGTCACCCATTGACCAATGACTAGATTTTAGGACACAGTTGACTCTTTCTAGCGCTACACCTAGAACTTGACTGTTTGAGGGGACGCTGAAACCATGGATGGTAGTAAAACGGAAGAAACAAAACATCCAAGTATTATTCTGCCTGAAACAGCTCTCAGATTTACTGTAAATCAAGAGGAAGGTCATTGTTGTCACGGAGAAACCGAGACGGTCTGGTACCAGTATTGAGGAAAATCAGCTGATGGTTGTTGAGAGCCTAAGTTGCAAAGGTGGATCAGAAGCTTCAGTAACTCCAATTGAGGAAACTAAAATCAGCGAATACCTTAGGAGTACAGATATGGAGGTACTTATTGAAGCTATTGTCAGGAGTTCTTCACCACGTTTTGATCCTTCTAAGTTGCCTCGGCTTTTATCATTACAGAACATTGAAGAGAAGAAAGGGTCTGGACATGTTGGTGTTCAGCTTAATTTGAAGACTGCAGCGCCATAGAAGCAAATATCTCTTGCTTTCAAATGATTAAAGGTATAATTACTGATGTATATTTAAATAACACTTTAAATTAGACTGTCATGGCTCAATGGGCCACTTTCCTGTTTTTTAAATCAGGGAAGACGCACTGGATTGGCGAGGTGCAGGATCACGTTCTTTAGATTGTTGAGCCAATAATTTCAGAAAATAAGGTTAAAATCAGTAATATACGTTTAACATCAAGACTCCATAGTTAATCGGACATTTGAATTCAGAGACTATTATGCAAATTAAGGTTTCAGGGTGGGTAAGGAAATTCATGAATCTTGTAGCCAACTTTTAAGGCGCTCCCTGGGACACCAAGCATGACCTTTATGAGCCTTTAGGACATGCTTTGGATTAAACCAAACCACTCTATCTTTCAGAACGAAATATTCCCAACTGGAGAAACCAGCGCTGTTTCAAATGGTTGGTCTCTTCAGTACGTGTAGGAGAATGGTTTGGTTGAGTGAGAGTGAGTGTGATTAGGGTCAGCGAAAGTAAGGAGGTTCTCCTTAGGCTACATGCACATGCCGTGTGGCGACGCACGTAGCACGGGACAGGCCCCGGCAGCGCAGTGGAGAGGAGGAGGGGGTTGAGCGTGCTATCCCCACCCCTCTACATAGGAATTCATATGGGCCACGGTGCATTAATACGGGAAAGATAGTACATGTTGCTATCTTTTCCTGCACTGTACCGCACCCGACCATGACGTGAGGCCCTTAGAGAGTGTCTGGGGACGTATATCGGACGTACATACGTCGGCCGTATTATATACTCCCCCTATATGTTGTTTGTGACTGGCAGCCTTATGGTGAATGCCAATAAAGGTGCCTTGTAGGGGTTGTGGGATGTTATAGCCATTGATGCTCACTAGGGTGCGTTTTTTGGAAAACATGTACGTTTTCCAGGATGGAAAAGGAACAAAGGAACGCCCCCGCCTCTTTGACTACCTTGTAATGCAGCTCTCTTGACATCAAGCTATGACCTGCAGGAGCCTAATGACATGATGCTGGGATTCGAGAAAGCTCAGGGGAAAGGAGGCTGGAGGCAGGATGAGAGCAGGGGAATTTCTGTTCGTTCTAGGATGGTGTGAGTCTGTAATGAAAAGATGTTGCATGGGCCATTTAGGGAGGATTTGGGAGGGTAGTAATTCGGCCTTCAATATTTATCTTCTAGACTCTACCTTAGATGTCAGTGAATGGGACAATACTGAACACTATGGGTGTACTCTATAGAATCTATGTAATCTTATTGATTGTTTTGTTTTGCAGGGATTGGACAGGTCTGGTGGCAGATTTTAATAGCTATGAATCAGTCAATTCATATTTCAGTCTGATCTGACAATGAGCAGAAGGTCTGTGGACAAAATGATCATGTAGTATTTTTTTATAAATCTACTGGACAAACAGTAGGCGGAGACTTCCTATTCTTTCAAGCACAATGATACTCTCGATAGACTGTTCCATTTCTTTTTTTGATTGTTGATTGATTGAGTCCTTGATGGTCTCTTTTTCGTCTCTGCTCGCTTTGGAGGTCCCGTGACTTCTGTTCCTTACACTTATTAAATTTCAAAGGGAACTGTATCCCTCATTTCTCTATAGGGGGCACTGTAGGGGTATAACCACCTGCTTTTTGGGCTTAGAGAATAGGGCTATAATATAATAGCAGTGGCAAACCTTTTGCTCCTCTATTCTAATGCTTCGTATAACACAGGTAGGCACACTGCACGGATGGGGGAGGATATAAGTGACGTATATACGGCCGAGATAGTCCCATAGACGTCAATGGCGTACGGCCGCCCTACGGGAGCAGTTAGGTGACAGCACAAGTGGCACCAATACCGCTCGTACCCCGAAACCAGGAAAAGATAGGGACATGTCCTATCTTGTAAGCTAGTACGGCGCGTGCGACATACTTCTATGGAAGGGGCTGGGGGGTGAGGCTGTGCTCCCTCCTTTACTACTCCTCTCACCGTTACAATGCCGTTGCCCGCGGCGGGTACGGTAGGGCGGGCACCGGGCAGCGTGAATATAGCCTAACATTTGTTGGGTTTGGCCAACTTGTCCCCAAAGAACTTTCATGTAAATTGACTCATATGATTGGTCTAGGTTCTTAGCAAAAGACACCAATCAATATGGCTGCTGAACTTCCGTTGGTCATAAAAAAAATCGGGCATCCAAATTATATTACGAAAATAATATTTCGTCATTACTAGTCTATGAAAATGTTATATTTTGGGTAGGAACAAATACAATAATTGAAAATTTCATTCTGTAATTCAGGCAAAGAGAAGCCGGCAAAAACATCCGCACTCGGACACCACAGTATGCAGAGATTTGCTAGTCAGGAATCGTCAGAGAGAGAGAACTTCTCAGGACACATTCCTGAAGGTTTTCCATGGGGATTTCTTCTTCTCTGCCTTCAAAGTAGAAGGGGGCTGGGCCGCGGGGATAAGGGACAATCTATGGGATGTTATGGACCAACTCGGTCAAGATAATGACAAGCAACAGCTGAGTGGCTTGTGGACAGATACAACAAGATGGACTATGACGTGACTACTGAGGGCCTTACCAGTCACAAGTCTTAATCACTTTATCCCTCTCCTGGGCCAGATATTCCCAACAGGACTGACTCCACAGGTCAATGCAGCGGGTGTGAAATGAAATACTAAAACAAATTAATCAACAGCTTAATCACAAGAAAACATCCAAAACCAATGGTAAACTTGTATCACTGGATTGCCCAAGTCTGCAGGCAATCTGGAGGTGGCAAATGAATCCCACCATCCAGGCATTCGAGGAAGAATATGCGATATTTCTGCTTCAGAAATTTTGGAGACAGGGTGTAAGCATTGGATAACATTACATGAACTTGGGTTGTAGTTACGAATGGATACGGGACCGTGAGGACATGCCCTGGGATCCAAAGACCAGGAAATGCCTCTCAAGGTACAAAATGCTAATGAAATGCAATTTAATTTGTAGGTAATATGCAATAATTATGATTATTTTATGAATGAAAGATCTTCTTTTACCACTTCTTACAAACCCTTTGTTGACTCACCCAACTTGACCGGTAGGGGAGATAATTAGCATAGGACAAAAATAATGGAAACAGATGTTTTTGGAATGGGGGAAAAATAGAGAAAAAATTCATAAGTAGAAATTCCAATAATAATTTCGCATAAGTAGAACAATACCTTTAACAGAGACAAAAGGCTTCGGTTGGTGGAGTTGGTGGGGAGGTACCCTTTGTGCAAGAAAGTATTGGGCAGTTTTTTTTGGACGCCTGCTTAAGAACATTAACTTTCAATGACCAGTAAAGTAATGACATAGAGTATTGTGATCGGTTAATAAATAATGTCCCACTGTTGCCCACGTAATTATTATAGTGCAGAACCTCCTGTATCAAAAAAATTCAAATGCTTAATTCCATACAAAAATGTTATTCACATCATAAAAACATTGGGATGTGAATGAATAAATATTTCTATAAGTCACATTTACTCCAATTGTATGCCCAGGTGTACCCATAAATTGTGAAAGATCACGCTAATGCCCCTGGCATGTTTACAAATGACAAAGCACGGCCTCGGCAAGCAGGTAAGTGGGAATCTATCTGAATCAGACTGGGCAGAACCCATAAACCATATAATCCAAGATGCACGTTTAAGTGAGCGACGCTACCTCCAGTTCATTGCTGGGGTGGTTCGCCCCATCCGATACTTTTAATGGAGACTATCCTGAGGTTCTGAAGACTCAAGGCCACAAAACATAAAGACCCAATGTTCCTCTACCGGGGCCGAGCTGCCCCCATTTCACTGAGGAGGAGAAGTCTACATCAGTGGGCCACAGCAGACTCCCTTGGCATCTCCCACTATACCTCCCGAATATCAGTTGCCTCGGAGGCCAGAGCTGTGCGGCTGTGATTATATAATATTGGGGATTTGCACCCATTGGGATCGCTTCATGGCAGACCACATCATCTCGTGGATTCGAAGTGGTGGCCATGGGGTTTAAGAAGGCTCTGAACTTAGTCAAGAAGCATATGGAAAGGAGGACGTCCCCATCTATATTACCGGAAACGGTTATATGGCCGGAACAAGGCACTGGAGAGGTCTCAATGATGTGGATGCGGGTTTGGAATAAATTGACGGACTTACATAAATGAGCTGAAAGGGAAAGAGATAAAGATGGATATATTTTATCATAATTTTTAAAAATACGATGATGTATTGTGTCTCCTAAACTTCATGTTCATATTTTTCCCTTTACAGCTGTCAAGACCGACAATGTAGCCGAAACTCCTATAAGTCAGTTCCCTCCGGGACGGCTTTGAAGGACTCATGGATACAGTCAAGATGTGGTTTACATCATTGTGATTTGAAATAAAAATAAGACCAAGAAACCCCCAAAAAATCTGCTATCTTATATTCCAACATGTGAAAATAATGGATCCAAGAAACGAAATCAGGCAAAAAAAGTTCTTCGGCACAAAATGGGTACATGCGAAGAAGTTACCAGCTGCTACCAGCATCAGAAGTTCCTCAACAGCGCTTACAGTGTATGGGATAAGTTCTCGGGACAGTCCGCCTTTGAAAGGGAAATGTAGTCATTATTATACAGTAACGAGTGATTTTATGGGGAGTATCAACCTAGCATATCAAAAGCGAAGGGGATTTGGAAATGAAGATGGAAAAGACCAAGTATCTGGGACACATTTTCCACATGTATTCCAGGAAATGTTTTTGAACAATGGCAATGGGGACATTGTTGTGATAGTTACAATCCGTTGGACGGCAGACTTGTACATGCTCAGGAGTCTGGGGTGAACAGCTACCGATTCTCTATCTCGTGGTTCTCGAATCTTCCCAACGGACAAGGCCAGTCAATGATAAGGGTGGTTGTGGAGTATTATAATAGGATTATGATGGCCTCCGGCAAACAACAATTCACCAATGGTGACCTTTACCACTGACCTTCCTTCAGGCTTCCAAGATATGGTGGTGGGAGAATGACACAGTCCCGAGGCTTTTAACAAGCTATGCAGATTTGGTTTTTAGAAACATTTGGAGATCGGGTCAAGATTGGGATGACTTTCAACAAACCCCACACAATGTACAGTAGGTAGGGTTATTGGTCTACCACTGGATGTGAAGGATTGACCCTGCATATGCTTTACAGAATTGCTCACAATCTTATTAAAGGCCCCTGCCAAAGTCTACCCATACTACGAGGCACGAAATATAGAACTTCTCGAGTGGTGTATTTATCGAGTGACCACTAATTTGGGTGGAACCCAAAAAACCACAAGCAACCAAGAGACATTAGAAGCGCAGACCGCTACTACAGTTTACCTTGGGTGGTTTGCACAGACAATCTTCAAAAAATGGTGACTAACCAGAGGCGATGTTGAAATGGCAGATGTCCTAGAGTGAGCTCCAGCGGTCTCCAATCTTCCAGGCTTTCCAGCTTTACAGAAGAGGAGAAGCCCTTATCCAAGGCACAGCGAATCTGTGTCTCCATTACACAAAATCTATACCACAAGAGAGTCCAACCTAAAACTACAAGACTGACCCTCCGGCATTTTCAAAATGAGATTGACATGGCAGAGAAGAGCTTGATAATAGCAGGCTCGGTGGGACAGCTTGCAGACAACTCAGGGCAGTGCTGGGGCCAGAGGAGGGAGGCTGCCTCCAATGGGGTTGAAGAAGAGTATGGAGATGTCTCTATTAACATCACGAGAATGGAGTTGCGATGGATAGAAACCCAAGTTGACGACACGATAGGATTTTCTATCAGAAGGACCTAATTGATGAAGCTCGGAAAGGTAAGTGATACTTTTAAGGTTTTTTAATTTGAAACTAGGGTCAAGAAACTTATAATAGTCCAGACTAACCAACACAACTAACCCCATCCAACAACAGCACCACATCTGTCCATGGGGTTTTGTCTGTCCAATTACTGTCTGTTATTGCAGCTAAGCTCTATTTAAGTGACAAGAATTGAATGCAATACTCACCCAACTGTGGAAACCCTGGGGCGGTTTTTGAAAGAATATGATCTATTAAATTTGGGGACTGTTTTAAGTTTTGGGGTACAACTAACATAAATGTCTAATCCCTAAAAAGCTCACAGTTTAGATGGTTGTGAATCTGAAGGGTTACTATATCAAAATAACTTATGGATGGCTTCGAGGGACTCAAGGGTACGACTTCGGTTTGGTCTTCCACCGTGGATTTCAATAACCTTCCCGCCAAGGGACTGCAAAACGCACAGCTTTTTACTATGCGACGTTATCCGAAACAAGGCATCCCCCTTGCAGGAGGAAGAGGAATTTATGTATGAGAATTTAGGATGACTTTGCTTGGGGTGGATCCTCCTGCTCATTTCAGGTTAAAAGTTGGTGACATATTCACTTTTGGTAACATGTTAAATCTTTTGGTGTTAATAGGATGAGCGGAGCCCTAAAATGCTGGGTGCTCGTATTCGAGCGCAACTACGTTCCGATGCTCGAGTGCTAGTCTGATAACGAGCCATTGAAGTCAATCGGGGACCCGAGCATTTTTTAAATAAAACTGACAGGTTAAAAGAACAGTGCAAAAAACAAAATTCAGGTGTTTGACAGATTTTTACTGTAGAACAATGAAAACACTATTCTCACTTCGCAGTGTTCGGCGTGTCCCGCTAAGTTAGGAGATGTGCCGAACATCGGAATGGGAAGAATTATTGTCTTCAATGTGTTCTGCACGTAAATGCTCCTGTATCACTGTTTTTTAATGTTTTACCTTCTATTCTTCACCTTGCAGGGTGTGCGGGTGCGTTCCCGATAGGTTCGGGTGATAGGCTGCGCACAGTGCAAAGGGAAGAATAGAATTTAAAACATTAAAACCGTGAACAAGACAATTTAAGTGCAGAAACCACATTGAAGAACAATATTCTTCACTGTTCAGATGTTCTGCAACATCTCTAACTTTAGCGGGAGAGGAGACACGCGCGCACACTGGAAAGTGAAGAATAGTGTTATTCAATGTGTTCTACAAGTTAAAAAACATCTGAAAACATGTGTAATATTTTTTTTTTACTAAAAATACTTTTATTCAATTTATTTATTAATTTAATGCTCGGATCTCGAGCCGGCGAGATACTCGTCCGAGTAACGAGCCGGTCCGAGGATGCTAATACTAGATTCGAGCCGATCCTCGGAGATATACCGCTCATCTCTAGTTGTTACTCGGAATAAGGGCTATGGGTATAAATATAGGACAGTCAAATATTAGCCTTCTTCACAAGCACAAGGGTTCACTATTTTGTGCACAATGCTTCTGCCATGCTTGGCCAGTGATTGGCTGATATTCATATATTCCATCACTGATATATGGGTAACCAAGGGACGATGGGGTCCACAGCACGATGGCTGGAAGATCTTCTGCTTAATTTTCATTGTCCACGTGCATTGATTAATCTTGTAGTTGAGTGGGAAGGATCTTTGCGTGATGTAGCTAGGCAAAATGGCCATGTAAATATAGACAACAAGACGTAACAGTCCCTAACTTTTTTGCGTTCTCTGTAGATGGAGGTGCCTGGGGGCAGACGGGGGGAAAGGCATCAGCATCTGGGATCTTTTTTCTCTACGAAATCTAAGCTAGGAGACGATGTAATGGAGCCGTGCTGCAAAACGCATACAAATGATGAAGACATAGAACTCTCAAAATGCTCTCGGGTCTCACCATTTATGAGTCTCAATCTCCTGGCCCCGATTCTGCCCGATGGGCACAAGAACACCAAGAGGCGGCATCTCAATTACTACTCTCGCCTAATAGATGGTTTACTGGCGGCTGGGATCACACCCCAGGTAATTAGGGATTTCCTACATGCTCCATGCAAACTTCATCTTAGGGAGAAAGTCTGGATATGGATTCAACTTTTTGGCCAAAAATACTCTTGACAAAAATGGTAAATTGAGAGGTTTAGCAGAGTATCTTACTTAATACAAAGTTAACTGTTTCTGGGCAAATAACATACACACTATCATATGGGATTCAGAAAATGCAAATTGGAAAATCCACAGCAGACGCACTCAACAGATAAAAGGTTATTCCACCTGATAAAAGAGATATGCAAGATTGCAGCACGGGAAAATCCAAACACTTTCAAAAAATATATATGATGTATCTCAGAAAGGTTTTGCATTTGTATCTAGTTCTAAACTTGTCAAAATGGTGTAGAGCAATGAACAATTTCCGAAAAATCCACACTCAGGTTGGTTTTGAAGGATGATGGGTAATACATATACCGGTTTAGAGTTTGTAAAATAAACTCTTGCATATTGTGTGTCACCATTGTGATGAAGCAGACATTGGGCTCAATACTAAGGGTCCGCTGTGCGCATTTTTGTCACGAGTTTCCTGGCGATTTCCGTTTTGCACTGCATTTAAAACAGGGGATTTTGGCACACGCAATTGGATTGATCGGACGCGCCTGTCCTTGGAACGCAACAGAAATCGGGGGGCGGGGGGCGGCCGATCTGACCAACTCAAAGGATTCGGGACAATGCGCAAGATTTTACATTTTAGATTGTGTCGAAGACACGCACTAAAGCACCGGGAAGAAGATGGGAACTCGGGGCGGACATCGCAGAAAGGACGGTGTGGGAACTCGGGTGCCGATCTTCATGAATCACGACGGACTTCATCCTCATCGGACCGCCAGATCGGGGATTGCGACAGGACGGGTAAGTAAATTGCCAAATTGTGGCATTAGACCAAAAATTAGCTGAAGCTCATAAGAGTTCAAAAGAGAAGTAAAGCTGGATTGCTAAATTCAACGGTGTTTTTTGTTGTGTACCAGCTTCTAGCATCGATACCAGTTGCAATTTTGGCAACTAAGATCTAAGTTGCCGAGATGTGCTATCCACCATAAGACAAGGATAAATATGGCACTGTTTGGCCTACTGGGGGTATTAAGATGTTACAGAGTGCAAGTCATTATTACATTACGTTAAGGTTGCACTGAGGACATGCTTAATTGATGCAGGTGAATACGTACCCATGGGATCTCCCCAAGCTTTGCAGAACTCGGAGGGGTTGGGAGAGAGAATGAGGCAAATAGGAGGGTTGAAGGAACTACTCTGAAGTCTCTTCGAAAGAATGGTGACAGAGTAAAGTTATGGATCATCTGAAAGAGCCGACATAATCGCCACTTGGGTATGGAGAAGGAGTCTTTGCACAGGTATTTTTCGATTATTTTAAATCATGGAGAAAGATTTTTTTTAAAATGATTGCCGCAATGGCAATACCCTAATATGTCTAATAGCATATACTAGATGCTAGTGTGACCATCCAATAATCTTACTATGTATTGTAAATGCTCCATATACAACCCAGCAGGCAGCTGAGTATGAATGGTCTGAGGGACTTTATGGATTTACATTTGAGCTTTTGGTTTTAATATTGTTACCAATTGAGGAGATACAAACATACGGAATCCCTATCCTGCAGATCACTTTTCAGTTTTTTGGGAGACTGGGGCAGAGTCAACAGAGACATTTTCACATCATCTATGCAGGTTATTTTTAGCTTTGCTGGGGAGACTGGGCTGTTTAGCAGAGTAGACTATTATAGTGCATTTCCTATCATGCAGCCTTCACTTTTAAGCTGTTTTTTGTGTAGACTGGGCAGAGTTCAGAGGTTAACAGGGACTTTTCATATCATGTAAGCCCATCAGTTGCGTTTAGTTTTCAGCTTTGCGTGAAGACGGGGCTGTGTTGGGCATAGATAGTCATCTTATTATAGTGCATTTCCTAGTCGCAGCTACGTCTCAGCTTTTTTGGTAGGATGGGCAGAGTCAACAGCGACATTTCACTATCTCTAATTATTGTGCATTTCCTATGTCTGCGCCTTAATGTGTTTTAAATTAAGGAATCGGGCTTTGAGTAGGTATCTTAGCCTTATTTTATAGTGTGGGGGATAGCCAGCAGTCATCTCACCCATCATGTATTCCCTATTTATGCAGATTACCTTTTTAGTTTTGTTGTGTGGACTTGCAGGCTATCTCATTATCTACCCATTGGTTATTCTGAAGTTCTAAGTCACTCGAAATCAAAATTCCTATTTCTGCATTCAATATGGGCTTTGCTGTGTAGACAAAAGTTCTGTTAGCAGGAGTCATTTCATTACATTAGACAGGGTTGATTTACAAACAGATACAACTTTAGGATATGCCGGTAGCGACAAACATTGAATACACACATTACTTCTAACCTTGAATTAATATTGTGAATACCCATTTACACTAATTACCTGGAGGAGGAAAACATACAGAGCAATTTTAGTGGGCTGCCCCTTATCTGCAATATTGCCTTTGTGTACAGATCAGTCGTTTTCTATCCTTAAGGATTGTATAAAGAGGGTTGGAGCGTATGTGGCTGGACATACACTGACTCAAAGCGACGCCGAAGTATGGCACCTGTATAATGATAAACAGAGCCTCCCAGAGGGGTAATATCTATCACCATCCAACTCGCGACGGGGCGGAACCAAGTAAGTCCCTATAAAACACGAGGACAAGAGGGAGGCAGGGCGCGTACATATGGTTAGTGGAAAAGGATTAGTATTTTTAGAATATTTTGATTAGAGGGGTTTTTAGCACTACAACTGGTTAAAGCGGAAATATAATGATAGTAGATTCAGTGTAAAAGTAAAAGTATTATAGTAGTTATATTCTTGTACAGGGGGCATTTTAAGAGTAATTTCCTGTACATAGGGGGCAGTATTATGTTAGTTATATTCCTGTACATAGGGGACAGTATTTATAGTAGTTATATCTAGTACATAGGGGGCAGTGGCCTAGTATATAGAAGTTATATTCGTGGACTTAGGGGGCCAGAGTTATAGTAGTTATATTCTTGTACAAGGGGGCAGTAAGGTATTATAGTAGTTATATCTGGTACATGGGGCATATGGGAGATTATAGGTAGTTTATCTGGTACATATGGGGCAGTATTATAGAGTTATTCTTGTACATTGGGGCAGTATTAAGCAGTTATATTATGGGACATAGGGGGGCAGATAGTATTATGTAGTTATTATTCCTTACATAGGGGGCAGTATAGAGTAGTTATATTCGTGTACTTAGGAGGGAAGATCATATTATAGTAGTTATCTTCTTGGTACATAGGGGCAGTATTATAGTAGTTACTATTCTTTACTATGGGGGACAGTTATTAGTAGTAGTTATATTCGTAATAGGGGGCAGTATTATAGTAGTATATTCCTGTGACATGACGGGGCACTATTATAGTAGTATATTATTGTACATAGGGGCTAGTATTATAGGACTTATATTCACCTGTTCATAGGGGACAGTATTATAGTAGTTATATTCCTGTACGTAGGAGGCAAGTACTTATAGTAGCTATATTTTTGTACATAGGAGGCAAGTATATATTAGTTATATTCTTGTACCACAGTCGTGGGGCAGTATTATAGTAGTTAGGGTCTATTCTTGTACATAGGGGGCAGTATTATAGTAGTTATATCTGTACACAGGGGCAGTATTGATATTAGCTAGAGTCTTGTACATAGGATTGGCAGTATTATAGTCGTTATTGTCTTGTACACAGGGGCAGTTATTATAGTAGTTATATTACTGTACATATGGGCCGATTTATAGTAGTTATATCTTGTAATAGGAGGCAGTATTATAGTGTTATATTTTACATAGGTGACAGTATTATAGTAGTATGTCTTGTACATAGGCGCTGATTATAGTGTTCTAGTTCCTGTACATAGGGAGGCAAATATAGTCGTTATATCCTTGGACATAGGGGGAAGTATGATAGTAGTTATATTCTTGTTACATTAGGGAGCAGTATTATAGTGTATATCCTTTGTACATAGGGGGCAGTATTATAGTAGTAATCCTTGCCACATAGGGGGCAGATTATGCAGTTATATGCTGTGTACATAGGGAGACAGTATTATAGTAGGAATCTGGTACATAAGGGGGGCAGTAGTATAGTAGTTATAATTCTGTATCATAGGGGCAGTGTTATATGTAGTTATATTATATGACAAGGGATAGTATTATAGGTAGTGAATTCCTGTACATAGGGGGGCAGATTATAGTATTATATCTTGTACATAGGGGGCTAGTATTATAGTAGTTATTTATTGTACATAGGGGGCAGTATTATAGTAGTTAGATTATTGTACATAGGGGGCGTAATTATAGTAGTTTATATTCTTGTACAATAGGGACTCAGTATTATAGTAGTATATTCTTGTACATATGGTGGGTTAGTAAAATATAGTAGTAGTATTCCTGTACATAGGGGGCAGTATTAGTAGTTAGATTCTGTACATAGGGGGCAGTATTATAGTAGTTATATTATTGACATAGGGGCAGTATTCTCTAGTTATATTCCGGTAATAGGGGCAGTATTATAGGAGTTATATTCCTGTAACATAGGGGGCCAGTATTTAGTAGTTATAGTCTTGAATAGGTGTAGTACTATAGTAGTTCTGTATTCCTGACATAGGGGCAGTTATTATTAGGAGTTATTATTCCGTACTAGGGGCAGTATTTAGTGTTATATTCGGGACCTGGGGGGCAGTATTATTAGTATGGTAGTTCCTGTACTAGGGGGCAGTATTATAGTAGCTATATTCCTGTACATAGGGGGCAGTATTATGTAGTATATTCCTTACATAGGGCGAAGGTAGTATATAGTATATTCTTGTACATAGGGGGTGCAGGTAGTTATTATAGTAGTTATATTTGACTTAGGGGGCAATATTATAGTAGTATATTGCTTGACATAGGGGGGCAGTATTATAGTAGTTAATTCCTGTACATAGGGGACAGTATATAGTAGTTATATTTTGTCATAGGGGGCAGATTATAGTAGTTATATTCTTGTACATAGGGGGCATGACTTATAAGTAGTTATATTATTGTACATAGGGGGCGGATTATAGTAGTTATATTCCTGACATAGGGGCGTAGTATTATAGTTAGTTATATTCCTTGTACATAGGGGGCAGTTTATAGTAGTCTATTCCTGTACATAGGGGGCATTAGTATAGTAGCTATATTCTGTACATAGGGGGAGTATTATAGTGTTATATTCCTGTACATAGGGGGCCGTATTATCGTAGTTATTATTCCATGTACATAGGGGGCAGTATTATAGTAGTTATATTCCTGTACCATTAGGGGGCAGTATATAGTAGTGATATTTTATAATAAAAAATTTACTTTTTAATTTTATACCTCAGTTTTTGCTGGCTGGGCTGGTTGCTATACTATTTTAAATGGAAGATTATCCGAAATTATGACAGATAGTATTTCGAGAAAGGAGCCTTGCTGCAGGGCTGCCTCAAACCAGGTGAGTATAGCAACAAAGACAGTAAGGCCAGCACACATCTTACACATTTTATGTAGTGATGTTTTAGGGTTCTTTGCCTTCTCTCCCTTCATGTGTTTATCCTGTGTTTCTCTCTAGGCTTCCAGAGTTTACTGAAAGTGAGAAGCAAAGCATAAAAAGGACGTACGACTGCTTTTGCCTGAACCATTACACTACTGTTCTGACAGGTCAAACTGTCTATGATAGACTTCCAGCTTATGAAGGAGACAGGTAAGACGATCAACTGAGACTGGAATTAGATCCTAACTATGAAAAATAAAAGAATGTATGGATTTCTCTGTTTATTTTTTCAGAGGCGTTTATTTACTGAGTGACCGGACATGGCTTGAGATTGTAGTGAAGTAGTTGAATGGCTGAAAGTGGTGCCATTTGGTTTAAGAAGGTTATTACGCTGGATAAAGGAAGAGTTCAATAACCCCGCTATATATATCACAGAAAATGGGATATCTGAGCGCGGGGACAGACCTAAATGATGAATGGAGAACTCATTATTATAAGCATTATATAAATGAGGCACTGAAAGGTATAGAAATATTTACTAAGCAAACCATATAAATTACTCTATAAGTAATACTGCCCCCTATGTACAAGAATATAACTGTTATAATACTGCCCCCTATGTACAAGAATATAACTACAAATACTGCCCCCTATGTACAGAATATAACTGCTACAATACTGCCCATATGTACAAGAATATAAGTACTCATAAGCTGCCCCATAGGTACAAGGAATATAACAATATAATACTGCCCCCATCTTGTACAGGGATATAATTACTATAATACTCCCTTGTGTACAAGAATATGAACTACGATAATATGCCCCCTATGTACAAAATATCAATTGTACAATACTGCCCCTATGTACAAGAATATAAGTTACTATCATATGCCCCCTATGGTACAACGGTGTGGAATATAAAACTAAATATGCCACGCTATGTACAGGGATTAGATTAGATAATACTGCCTGTGTAAAGAATATAACTACTAGAATACTGCCCCAGTACAAAAATATAACTACTATAATACTGCCCCCTATGTACAAGAATATAAAACTACTATAATACTGCCCCTACATACAGGAATTAACTAACTATATACTGCCCCTATTGTAAAGGAATATAACTACTATAATACTGCCAACCTGTGTACAAGAATATAAATACTATAAATACTGCCCCTATGTACAGGAATATAACTGCTATAATACTGCCCCCTATGTACAGAATTAATACATAATATGCCCCCCTCTGTACGGAATATAACTACGATAATACTGCCCCAATGTTACAAGTATTATAACTAATATATACTGCCTCCTATTACAGGAATATAACTACTTAATACTGCCCTATACAAGAATAGCTACCTATAACCACTGCCCCTACGTTCAAGAAATAATGATATAATACTGCACCCTATGTAAGGAATATAACTACTGTAATACTGCCCCTTATGTACAGGAATATAACTACTATCGAAGCCCCTTATGTACAAGAATATAGCTACTAGAATACTGCCCCTATGTACAGGAATAAACTACTATAAAACTGCCCCTATGATAAAAGAATAAAACTTCTATAATAATTGGCCCCCTATGTACAAGAATATAACTACTATAATTACTGCTCCTATGTCCTGAATATAATGGTAAATACTGCCCCTAGGTACAAGATATAACTACTATATACTGCCCCCTATGTACAGGAATATAACTTACTATAATCCTGCACCCAATGTAAAGAATTAACTACTATAATACTGCCACATGTACAAAAATATAACTACTATAATGACTTGCCCCTATGTTACAGGAATATAAAAACTGCTATAATACTGCCTCGGATTGTACAAGAATATGAGTACTAATCTATAATACTGCCCCTATGTACAGGAAGAGAACACTATAAAACTGCCCCTATGTAAAAGAATATAATTCATAATACTGCCCCCTATGGACAAGAATATAACTACATCAATCTGCCCCCTAGATACCGGAATATAACTACCCTAATAACTGCCCCATATGTACATAACGAATAAACACTATAATACTGCCCCTATTTACCCGGAATATAACTACTATTAATACTGCCCCTCATGTACAGGAATATAACTACTATACTACTGCCCCAAATTGTACAAGGCAATATAACTACTATAAACTACTGCCCTAGTCAAGAAATAACTACTATAATACTGCCCTATGTGAGGAATATAACTACTTATAATTACTGCCTCCTATGTCAAGAAGCAGTAGCTTACTCTAATTACTGCCCCTCCCCCCTATGTACAAGAATATAACTACTATAATACTGCCCCCTATGTACAAGAATATAACTACTATAATACTGCCCCCTATGTACAAGAATATAACTACTATAATACTGCCCCCTATGTACAAGAATATAACTACTTTAATACTGTCCCCTATGTACAAGAATATAACTACTATAATACTGCCCCCTATGTACAAGAATATAACTACTATAATACTGCCCCATATGTACAAGAATATAACTACTATAATATTGCCCCCTATGTACAAGAATATAACTACTATAATACTGCCCCCTATGTACAAGAATATAACTACTATAATACTGCCCCCTATGTACCCCATATGTAAGAGTATAACCACTACAATATTATGTATAGGTACATAACTACTAGTTCACTCTCTCTATTCTGCAGCTGTGAAGTACGATGGTGTGGATCTTCGTGGATATTCAGCTTGGAGTCTTATGGACAATTTTGAGTGGGCCACAGGTTACACTGAACGCTTCGGACTGTATTATGTGAACTTTTCTGACCCAAATCTGCCACGTATTCCGAAAGAGTCTGTGAAATACTACAGATCAGTGGTTCAGAACAACGGCTTCCCTCATCCAAATAATGGGTCCCATTCTACTCCAGCTCCAGAGGGTAAGTGAAATAAGTATCGGAACCCATACAAAGAGTGAAAATTGGTAATATTCATTGTGTTATGTTAGTAAAATGAGTAATAACCTTTTTTAAGACCTGCAATTCTTTTCCTACTTGATTAGAATTTTCTCTGTATGATGAATAATATTTCTGAGGCTGATGTATTCACAAGCTATAATCAGTGTGGTGGGAGGGATTAACATTAGGATAAGTTCCAGGATAAATAAATTGATGGCATTCCCCTCCCTGGTCACAGTATATACAGTGTAGGTTTAAGGTGTTCTTCAATAATGATGTCCCCCATTGAAAGGATGATCTTTGGGTCTGGCTGCTTGAACCCCACTAATCAGGGAAAAGGGGGTTCCATGTCTCCTGTTACAATGATTCAGATTACACAGATGTGCTCTCGCATTGTCTATGGGACTCAGTGGCGTAATTACAGGGGTAGCAGCCATAGCAGCCACTATGGGGCCCGCAGAGTCAGGGGGCCCCAGCAACTGGAGTATTGAGTGTGTTTTGGGTATTTATATGCTGTATGTATGTGTTATAGGTCTGTATATGGCATTGTAGGCACAATATGTGTGTATATGTAATATGTATGTGGTGCATGGGTGTATATGTGGAGTGTGTATGCTGTATGCATGCTTATGCTGTATGTGTGTATATACTGTATGTGTATGTAAATGTGTGTATACATGAGTGTATAAATGTTATATGATTGTAACCCACATGCGTACGAATATATATAATTTTTTTAAGGAGAAAAGGGGCCCCATTTAGATGTATGCTATGGGGCCCGTTGTCTCCTAGTTACGCCCCTGGGAGGACTGAAAATAGAGTGTCAGTTCTGTAAAAGTAGCAGGGTCGGGTTTAACATTTAAATTTGGGACAAGTCTCATCCTTATATATAAATATACAATAGGATAAAAATAGAAGACACTTACCCATGCTCCTGTCCTCCCAGCAGGTACAACAGCCAAGCCCACAACCAGCAGCAGCAGCGGTCATAGCGGCAGCAGCATCAGCATCGGCAGCAGCATCAGTATCAGCATCAGTACCAACAGCAGCATCAGCCCCACTACAGGACCCCCAGAGGAGCACGAGCCGCCAGTCGTGGACTTCCTTGGACTGGAAATCTCCACCTCGGATGCAGCGATCGCTTTATATGTAGAATTCGGCCTCTTACTTGGTGCAGTCCTCATTGTCATTTTATTTTCAGTTTTGTATTGTAAACTTCGTAAAAAATCTAAATTGTCTAAATTATTTTAATTGTGGTCGTATAACCATGTAAAATATGAACATGAATAATTCAGGGGGGGGGAAATAAACGATATAACACTCATCATGTGTCGTGTGTGAATGCAAAAAATGATGGTGACCTCAGATCCTGGCTTTAAGGGAGCTCCCACCAGTCAACCCACCCCCTACAATGACAGCGGCAACACATAAACAATGCCTGCACACAGCTTTTCTATTCTCCACCATAGAAAGAAATTTCAAAGTTGATGTTGCTTGCAGCCACCACTAGGGGGAGCTCTCTGTCTACAATATAACTATTTAATCATCTGCCCCTATTGGCAGCTTTTCACCATCATTGATGGAGAATTTCCACTTCCGCTTCTTCCTTGCACATGAATGCTTCAAGTGTTATACATGAACAAATCACAAATAACTGATTCCTAATATCTCTGTTAATGAAATGTATTGTACCACTAGGTGTGCTGCAAAAACTCTTACCAAATATTATACACTAGGTGGTTGCTGCGCAAAACTCTTACCAAAATTATACCATAGTGGTGTGACTTGCAAAACTCTTACAAATATTATACCAACTAGGTGGTGCTGCAAAACTATTACCAAAATATTATACCACTAGGTGGGGCTGCAGAGCTCTTACCAAAATATTATACCACTAGGTGGTGCTGCAAAACTCTTACCAAATATTAGCCCACTAGTGTGGTGCTGCGAGCTATTACCATATATTATACGATAGGTGGTGCTGCAAAACTCTTCCAATTTATACCAATAGGGGGTGCTGCAAAACTCGTACCAAATATGATACACTAGGTGGTTGCTGCAGAGCTCTACCAAATATATCCCACTAGGTTGGTGCTGCAAAATCTTACCAATATATTATACCACTAGGGGTGGCTGCAGAAGCTCTACCATATATTATACGCTAGGTGGTGGACTTGCAAAATGTACCAAATATTATACCACTAGGTGGTGCTGCAAAACTCTTACCAAATATTACACCACTAGGTGGTGCTGCAGAGCTCTTACCAAGTATTATACCACTAGGTGGTGCTGTAAAACTCTTACCAAATATTATACCACTAGTTGGTGCCTGAAAAAACTCTTACAAATAATATTATTACAACAGGTGGTGCTGCAGAGCTCTTGCCACATATTATACCACTAGGTGGTGCTGCAAAACTCTTACCAAATATTATACCACTAGGTGGTGCTGCAGAGGTCTTACCATATATTATACCACTAGGTGGTGCTGCAAAACTCTTACCAAATATTATACCACTAGGTGGTGCTGCAAAACTCTTACCAAATATTTACACACTAGGTGGTGCTGCCCAGAGACTCTTACAAGTATTATACCACTAAGGTGGGCTTGTAAAACTTACCAACTATATTACCCACTAGGTGGTGCTGCAAAACTCTTACCAAATATTATACCACTAGGTGGTGCTGCAGAGCTCTTACCAAATATTATACCACTAGGTGGTGCTTGCATGAGCTCATTACAAAAGATTATCCGCTAGGTGGTGCTGCAAACTCTACCCAAGATTCTACCACTAGGTGGGCGGCGAAACTCTTACCAAATATTATACCACTAGGTGGTGCTGCAGAGCTCTTACCAAATATTATAGAAACTAGATGGGCACTGCAAAACTCTTACCAAAATTATAGAACTAGGTGGTGCTGCAAAACTCTTACCAAATATTATACCACTAGGTGGTGCTGCAAAACTCTTACCAAATATTACACCACTATGTGGTGCTGCAGAGCTCTTACCAAGTATTATACCACTAGGTGGTGCTGGAAAACTCTACCCCCAAAATTATACACTAGTGGTGCTGCAGAGCTCTTACCAAGTATTATCACTGGTGGTGCTTAAAATTTACCAACTATTTATCCACTAGGTGGGCTGCGCAAAACTCTTACCAAATATTATAGAACTAGGTGGTGCTGTAAAACTCTTACCAAATATTATACCACCAGGTGGTGCTGCAAAACTATTACCAAATATTACACCACTAGGTGGTGCTGGCAGAGCTCTTGACCAAATATGTATACCACTAGGTGGGTGCAGAGCTCTTACCAAATATTATACTAAGGTGGTTTGCTGCAAAACTTCCCAAATATTATACCACTAGGTGGTGCTGCAAAACTATTACCAAATATGATACCACTAGGTGGTGCTGCAAAACTCTTACCAAAGATTACACCACTAGGTGGTGCTGCCAGAAGCTTGACCAAGTATTATACAATAGTTGGTGCATGTAAAACTCTTACCAATAGTATACCACTAGTTGGTGCTGCAAAAACTCTTACAAATATTCTACCAATAGGTGGGGCGAAGAGCTTTACAATATTTACAATAGGTGGTGTTGCAGAGCTTCTTACCAATATTAACCACTAGGTGGTGCTGCAGAGCCTTACCAACAAATATTCTACCCTAGGTGGTGCTGTTTAAAAATCTTACCAAATATTATACACTAGGTGGTGCTGACAAACAAACTCTACAAATAGTATACACTAGGTGGTGCTGCAAAAATAGTACCAAATATTATAGACTAGGTGGTGCGGTAAACTATTACCAAATACTATACAACCAGGTGGTGCTGCAAAACGATACCTAAAGACAAATATTACACCACTAGGTGGTGCTGAGAGCTTACCAAATATTATACACTAGGTGGTGCTGCAGATCTATTACAAATATGATACCACTAGGTGGGCTGCCCAAAACTCTTACATCAAATATATACCACTAGGTGGTTGCTGCAAAAAATTACCAAATATGATACCATAGGTGGTGCTGCAAAACTTCTTACCAATTATCACCACTAGGTGGGGGCTGAGAGCTCTTACAAGTATTATACCATAGGTGGGCTGTAAAAACTCTTACCCCAATATTATACCATAGTTGGTGTGCAAAACTCTACCAAAGATTATTACAACAGGTGTGGGCAGAGCTCTTACAAATATTATTACCACTAGGTGGTGCTGCAGAGCTTTACCAAATATTATACCACTAGGTGGTGCTGCAGAGCTCGACCAAATATTATACACTAGGTGTTGCTGCAAAAACTCTTACCAAATATTTACCACTAGGTGGTGCTGCCAAAACTCGTTACCAAATATTATACCACTAGGTGGTGCTGGCACAACTCTACCAAATTGATACCACATGGTGGTGCCCTGTAAAAATCTTACCACAATATTATACACTAGGTGGTTGACTGCAAACAACTTACCAAGATTTATACCACTAGGTGGTGCTGCAAAACTCTTACCAAATTATACACTAGGTGGTGCTGCAAAAACTCTCCACCAAATTATTATACCACTGGTGGTGCTGCAAAACTATCTACAAAATTTACCACAAGGTGGTGCTGCAAAAATATTACCAAATTTATTACACTAGGTGGTGCTGCAAAAAACTCTTACAAATATTACACCACTAGGTGGTTGCTGACAGAGCTCTACAATATTATACCTACTAAGGTGGTGCGCCAAAACCTCGTACCAAATATATACACTAGGTGTGCCGTGCGAAACTCTTTACCAAATATTATACCATAGGGGTGTTTTGGCTGCAAAACTCTTACCAAATATTATACCACTAGGTGGTGCTGCAAAACTCTTACCAAATATTATACCACTAGGTGGTGCTGCAGAGCTTTTAAAAGTATTATACCACTAGGTGGTGCTGTAAAACCTCTTACCAAATATTATACACTAGTTGGTTGCTAGCAAACTCTTACCAAATATTATTACCACTAGGGGGTGCTGCAGAGCTCTACCACATAATTAACCACTAGGTGGTGTGTGCTGCAGAGCATTGACCCAAATGTATTATACCACTAGGTGTTGCTGAGAGCTATTACCAAATATTAGAACGAGGTGGGCTGTAAACAAAAAAAAAGAACCTCTACCAAATATTTGATACCAATAGGTGTGCTGACAGAGCTCTTACCAATATGATTCACCACAGGTGGTGCTGCCAAAACTCTCTACCAAATATTATACAACTAGGTGGGTAGCTGAAAAACTATTACCAAATATTTATACCACTAGGTGGTGATGCAGAGCTCTTACCAAATATATACCACTAGTGGTGACTTGCAAGCTCTTACACCAATATTATACCACTAGGTGGTGCTGTAAACTCTTACCATAATATTATACAATAGGTGGTTGCTGTAAAAACTCTACAAATATTATACCACTAGGTGGTGCTGCAAAACTCTTACCAAACTTTATGACCACTAGGTGGTTTGCTTGACAAACTCTTACCAAATATTATACCCACGAGGTGGTGCTGCAAAACTCTTACCAAATATTATACCACTAGGTGGTGCTGCAAAACTCTTACCAAATATTATACCACTAGGTGGTGCTGCAAAACTCTTACCAAATATTAAACCACTAGGTGGTGCGCAGAGCTCTTACCAAATATTATACCACTAGGTGGTGCTGCAAAACTCTTACCAATAATGATACCACTAGGTGGTGCTGCAAAACTCTTACACAATTTTCCTAGGTGGTGCTGCAGAGCCTCTTACCAAATATATAAAATAGGGGTGCCTGCAAAACTCTTACCAAAATATTATACCACTAGGTGGATGTGCGAAACTCTTGACGAAAATATATACCACGAAGGTGGTTGCTGCAAAATCTACCAAATATATACCACTAGGTGGTGCTGCAGAGCTCTTACAAATACCACCACTAGGTGGGGTGCAGAGCTTTCTTTACCAAGTATTATACCACTAGGTGGTGCTGTAAAACTCTTACCAAATATTATACCACTAGTTGGTGCTGCAAAACTCTTACCAAATATTATACCACTAGGTGGTGCTGCCAGAGGCTCTTACCAAATATTATACCACTAGGTGGTGCTGCAGAGCTCTTACCAAATATTATACCACTAGGTGGTGCTGTAAAACTCTTACCAAATATTATACCACTAGGTGGTGCTGTAAAACTCTTACCAAATATTAACCCCACTAGGTGGTGCATGCCAAAAAAACTCTTAACAATATATACCACTGGTGGTGCGCAAAACTCTTACAAATTTTACCACTAGGTTGGTGCTGCAAAACTTACCAATATTAGACCACTAGGTGGTGTGTCACAAACTCTACAAAATATTATACAACTATTGGTGCTGCAAAACTCTTACCAAAGATTATACACTAGGTGGTGCTGCAAAAAATCTTACCAAATATTATACCACTAGGTGGTTGCTGCTGCAAAACTCTTACCAAATATTATACCACTAGGTGGTGCTGCAGAGCTCTTACCATATATTATACCACTAGGTGGTGCTGCAAAACTCTTACCAAATATTATACCACTGGGTGGTGCTGTAAAACTCTTACCAAATATTATACCACTACGGTGGTGCTGCAAACTCTTACCAACTATTAGACACTGGGTGGGTGTGTAAAATCTTACCAAATATTATACCACTAGGTGGTTGTGCAAAACTCTTACCAAATATTATACCACTAGGTGTGCTGCGAGCTCTACCATATATATACCACTCGGGGTGCTGCAAACTCTACCAAGATTATACCACTAGTGGTTGCTCAGAGTCTACCATATTATATACACTAGGTGGTGCTGTAAAACTTTTACCAAATATTATACCACTAGGTGGTGCTGTAAAACTCTTACCAAATATTATACCACTAGGTGGTGCTGCAAAACTCTTACCAAATATTATACACTAGGTGGTGCTGCAGAGCTCTTACCATATATTATACCATGATCTTTTTGTCGCC
>WNYA01000262.1:0-20471 GCA_019512145.1 Engystomops pustulosus | reverse complement strand
AATCTGCCCCCCTAATGTACAAGAGTATAACTACTATAATACTAATTATGCCCCCTATGTCAAGAGTAATACTACTAAATACTGCCCCCTAATGTACAGGATATAACTACTATAATACTCTGGGCCCCCTATGTACAGGAAATATAACTACTATAATCCTGCCCCCCTATTTACAGGAATATAACTACTATAATACTGCCCCCTATGTACAGGAAATATAACTACTATACAATACTGCCCCCTATGTACAGGAATATAACTACTATAATACTGCCCCCTGTGTACAAGAATATAACTACTATATCTGGCCCCCTGTGTACAAGATATAACTACTATAATACTGCCCCCTTGGTACAAGAATATAACTACTATAATACTGCCCCCTATGTACAAGAATATAACTACTATAATACTAAACTGCCTCCTATTACAGACTAATACTAATACTAATACTCTTCCTATGTACAAGAATATACTACTATAATATCTGCCTCCTATGTACAGGAATATAACTACTATAATACTGCCCCCCTATGTACAGAATATAACTACTATAATACTGCCTCCTATGTACAGGAATATAACTACCTATAATACTACTAATATGCTCCCTATGTACAGGAATGTAACTACTATAATCACTGCCCCTATGTACAAGATATAACTACTATAATACTGCTCTCTATGTACAAGAATATAACTACTATAATACTCGCCCCTATGTACAAGAATATAATTACTATAATACTGCCCCCCTATGTACAAGAATATAACTACTATAATACTGCCCCCTATGTACAGGAATATAACTACTATAATACTGCCCCTATGTACAAAGAATATAACTACTATAATACCTGTCCCCTATGTACAGGAATAATAACTACTATAATCTGCCCTATTACAGGATATAACACTATAATCTGCCCTCCTATGTACAGGAATATAACTACTATAATACTGCCCCCTATGTACAAGAATATAACTACTATAATACTGCCCCCTATGTACAGAATTATAACTACTATAATACTGCCCCCTATGTACAGGAATATAACTACTATAATACTGCCCCCTATGTACAAGAATATAACTACTATATATATCTGCCCCTATGTACAAGAATAAACTACTATAATAACTGCCCCCTATGTACAAGAATATAACTACTATAAACTGTCCCCTATGTACAGGAATATAACTACTATATACTGCCCCTATGTACAGGAATTAACTACTATAATACTGCCCCCTATGTATAGGAAATATACTACTATAAATCTGCCCCTTATGTACAAGATATACTACACAGGTAGTCTCGACTTACGACGTTTGATCCGTTCTTGCGCGGCGTCTGCAAACCGAATTTTGACGTATGTCGGATCATACGTTCATTGTATCATACTTAGCCATCCTACCCTACATAATTATCAATAAACATAGGTACAGTAAAAATATTGTGCAGTATAGTACGTTTTAATAATGAAATACTGTACTGTGCTGTAACAGTAATAAACGTGTACTGTACTGTAATAAACAATGTAACATCTTCCAAAGAGAGAACAGGCTTACTTATTGGGAGGAAGCTACAGAAGGTCTGGAGAACTGGGGCAGCTGAGTCAAGAGGGGCAGCTGAGGTAGAGGGTACAGGATCTGTTGCAGGATTTGTTGCAGGCAGGATCTTGAAGTACTGCTGCAGGTTAGTTTTGGAAGGAGACCACTTCTTCTCCTCCAAGATCTCCTTTGTAAACAGCTAAGGGAATCCTGACTCCTCTGGCAACCCTAGTGTACCTTTCCTCATGTTGGATCCTCAGCCTCAACCTTGACAACCCTTCCTGTATCAGGGCAAAACCTGCTGCCAAGCCCTGCCTTGTAAATCTCTTAGGTTCTGGGGTTGGTTTGTCTTCCCTTCCTCTATTATCTGCTTCTCCCCAGTTGAATAAGGTCCTCAGCAGATAACTCCTCTCCATGAGATGCCAATAGCTCTGTGACATCATCCCCTCCACCCCTCCAGATTCATTGTCTTACTCATATCAACAACGTTCTTTATGACGCTAGTCACTGACTCTTGGACCTCTGTGACATCATTCACAACTGGTGACACAGTTTTTTCCACACACCATTCATACTGGTCTGCTTAACCTCATCCCAGGAATCAGCAATGTTATTCACAAGCATCAGGATGTTGTATGTTTTCCAAAAGTCCTTGAGAGTCAAGTTTTATCCTTTTCAGTTTGCTGCTAAAGCATTACCAATGACCCTTTGTAGGTAGTAGGCCTGAATGTAGCAATGACTCTCTTGGTCCATAGGCTGTATTAGGGCAGTGGTATTAGGTGGAAGGTAAACCCCTTGACATTAGGGTTAAAGTCATCCAGATGGGCAGGTGTCCAGGGGCATTGTCCAGAATTAGCAACACCTTAAAGGGGATATCCTTGGAGGTACAATACCGCTTCACGTCTGGCACAAAATGGTTGGTGAACCAGTCATCAAACACTGCAAGTGTCACCCCATGCCTCCTATTAGACTTCCAGATACTGGTAAGATGACCTTTTGAAATACCTTGAGCGCCCTTGGATTCTCAGCTTGATATACCAGCATGGGCTTCATTTGTAGTCCGCCAGCAGCATTGCCCCCCAGAAGCAAGTCAGTCTTTCCTTGCCGACTTTATGACCTGGTTGCTGTCTTCTCCCTCCTTGGCATGTACGTACGGTTAGGTAAACGTTTCCAGAACAGCCTGTCTCATCCCGTGAATACTTGTTGAGCACAGTACCACACCCCCTCAATTATCTTAGCCAATTCTTTAGAAACTCAGTTGCTGCTTTCCTATCAGCACTAGCAGCTTCACCCTTGCACTTATAATGTTATGGAAATTGCCACGATCCTTAACCTCATAAACCAACCCCTAACTCGCCACAAATTCCTTCACTTTGACTTCCTTCCCCCTTTTCTCTTTTTCAAAGCCTCAAACAGTCGCCTAGCCTTCTCCTAATAACCATAAAACTCACAGGGATACGCGTTGATTTTGGTCTTCCAACCAAAGCACCAATAATCTTCCATCTCAATAATAAGCCCACTCACGCTGCTTTGTTATCACTGTTTGCTTTCATAGGAGCAGATCCTTTCACATGTTCAAGGATACGATCTTTATCCTTGATAATCGTAGCAACAGTAGAACACTAAGTCCTAATGACCTGCCAATTTCTGTTGCTGTTCCCCCCCTTTCTCTGATTGCCTTATGATACCTACTTTCACCTCCATGGTGATGGCCTCCTTTTCTTTTGATACACTATCAGATGAGTCCTACCTTTCGTTTGGAAGCCATAATGAAGGGTGTGTTATGCCGTGCAGGAAGACTCGTTTTTTCTCATGTACAGTAACCGGTACAGTGTGCAGTACAGTACTCTATGACTTCCGGCGCACGTACGGTTCGACTTACGACGCAAAACCGCGTAAGTCGATGAGAGAACGTATAAAGCGTCGTAACCACGAAACGACGTAACCCGAGACCGTCGTAACCCGAGGACTACCTGTACTATAATACTGCCCTCTATGTACAGGAATATAACTACTATAATACTGCATGTATCCACCCATGTACAGCCAGACAGCCCATAGCCCCCCGTATAAACAGCCAGACAGCCATAGCCCGCGTAATACACCAGACAGCCCTAGCCTTGGTATAACATCCGAACAGCCCATAGCCTTGTATACATCCAGACAAATCCCAGACAGCCCATAGCCTTGGTATACATCCAGACAGCCCATAGCCTTGGTAAACTCCAGACCCCATAGCCTTGGTATACATCCAACAGCATAAGCCCCAGAACAGCCAGCAGCCCTATAGCCTGGTTACCTCCGACACCCATAGCCCCGGTATCACCCATAGCCAAGGTGTGCTGCCCATAGCCAAGGTGTTCAGCCCATAGCCCTTGTGTACAGTCCTGCCCCCGGTGTACAGCCCCTGCCCCCGGTATACAGCGCCTGCACAGTACATAAAATAAAAACAAATGAAACTCACCTCTCCCTCGTACCCGATCCCGACGCTGCCTCCCCTGCTTGATCCCACTCCGGCCGCGGTGTCAGCTCCGTAAGGCCCAGCGTCGCAGAGACCATGAGTAGCGCGTCAGCCGCTTGCCGACGCGCGCGTACGTTGTTGTCACCAAGCAGGGGAGCAGCGTCGGGCATCGGAGAGGTGAGTTTCGTGTGTTTTATTTTCCCACCGGCCCCACCAGTAACAGACCGGCCCTAAACTAATCGGCCCATCGGTATTTCTCCTGGTGGGTCTTATGGCCAGTCCACCCCTGCCCCAGTAAAGACCCTTTCTTTCTTCTACCCCTACTGCTGCCTCCACCATTGTCACGCAGGGGAACAAATAAGAAAAAATATTTTTTTAACCTTTGACACGAAATCAAAAGTTCTGTGGAATGTAATATTTTGGTAATATTGTCCTCGGGGAGATGTTTTTCACACACTTTTATATATTCCATTCATACTGGGTTTCGCTGATGTGAGCTGCAGATCGAGCTTGTTTCCGGAAATCTTATGGAATGTTGTTCTTATAAAACGCAGTTAGTGGGTAAACCGTGGTAGCCTTGGATGGTGACAGCTGAAGGTCACGTTGTCACCTTCTAATATAAAAAGAGACCCTGCAAACGACATCACCTGAAAAAACAAACACACAGTATAGATCTGATGGTACGTCCAGCTCACTGCAACATTTCGCTTCCTAGTTGTCATCGGAATCAGTTAGCGGCTTGTCTTCTCTTGAACTTACCTGGACTCCGAGCAACCTGAGGAGAGGTAAGTGTCTCTCACATGAATAACTCTAACAACAAACTATAAAACTTTAGAAACATAGAAAAAAACTTAATAAACCATAGAACTTTAGAAAGTGTAGGTTGGCTCAAACTAAAACTAGTTCTGGATCTAAATAAACAAAAAAAGCTCTAGATCTCAAGTTAATCCAAAACCCTTATAAAACACAAAAGAAAGCAAATCGTAATGATAAACAGTTTAAGATCGACTAAAAATTATCAACTAAAATCGGCTCTTCTTGGTGAGCTGGATCATTTGAGCCGGCTCTGTAGGTTCCTAACTGTGGTTGAGGCCTTTGAATAATTGCTTTACCTTGACTTGAGGCCGATTGGGGTGATCAGTGATCACTATTCCCTAGGTAAGACTACAATCAGTTATTTGTGTAATGGTGCCAACCCCAGGACATTACGAAGTTTTCCCAGTGGCTGCAGGTCACAACAGTTGATGGGGTCACAGCTTAAGTTCTGGGGAAGTTTGAGTGATGGATGGGGGGCCCTGTTTGCAGTGAGTAGGGCAGGAAATGCTTGTGTGATGTGAGTGGGGGAGGGGCGCTTGTATTTTTTGAGAGGAGGATGGGGATTTATTTTTTGGTGGGAGTCGGAGTTTGTTGTCATAGGGAGGGGGGACTGTGGTGTTGTGAGTGGGGAAGGAGCTGCTTGTTTTCAGTGTGGGAGATGGAGATTTGTGATTTGCTAGTGTGGGAGCTTGTGTGGTATCAATGTGTCTATATCCGGTCTCCTAATGTATCTGGCAGGTGTTTGCACTCGAAAGAAGTGTGGATTAAGGTTTTTTTTTTTTGTTTTTCTGTGTCTGGTTAGAGTTGTGCAGTGTTCCTGCACTGCGCCAGCAAATATGTAGGGCTTGTGAGCCAGACAATCCATCCAGGAAAAGTAATGCCAATAGTTCTTAGCGGCCTGCACCTTTTAATATGTGCTCTGGCTGCACCTTTATACATTTATCGGTGGACCCTACGCAGGTTTTATAAACAAAGAATTAAAATGATGAATTATGACAAGACTGGCTTTGAATACAGTTTTTAGTCCCAAGGTATCTTTTTAACAACATGAGACACACACATGGAAGGTGCTCAAACTCTTACCATTTACAGGGGGCGTAGGGGAGAAAAAAACATCCACAATTGTACAGTTTTTTTATTCATATCATGGTTGGCCTGCATGTTTGTCAAATTAATATTGCCCCTCTGTATATCTAAGTTTGCCACCCATCTTGTACATCATCATGATGTAAGAAGACCTTTGCCCAAGCCCCTGACTTCCCATTAGAGACGTCCAGCCTGAGGGCCGCTCATATGAGTATTAGTGGAGCGGCACTGGTAATACCCCCTGTCACTGACACCCCGCATCCTGAATAGTGAAGCTCTGATGAGTTCTGTCCATCCGGATCCCGTCCTGTACCAGAAATACTCTTGTTTGTCTCTTGATTTTAGATCCACGTTACACTTCAGGGTCATGTTTTCTGTCGTCAAGATCTTTCCAAAATTGGAGTAAAAGACACCACGGATGCCAACCTGATAAAGGTAACAACAGACATGAACTGCTGGAATAAGAAGCTGTGGAGTCAGACACAAGCAAACAGCTGCACAACGGTTTTCTGTAGATAATTTCTCTGGGCCTAGAACCACATCCGGTGAATGCTCGTTGATCGATAGTGACTGGATGGAATTATGCACAGCCAAACCAATAAGCTGCTGGGGGCGACGTCTAGGCAGTGCATTTAAATTCACTTGTGATCATTTTGGCCTACTACACCCCTTAAGGACTCGTCTCATTTTCCCCGGTAAGGCTTATTTCTCACACCTGACATGTGTCATGGTATGCGGTAATACTTTAGCAAGCTTTAAAATGACCCAAATAATTTTTTTTTTGTTTTTTTTAATATTATTTTTTTGCAATTGGTTGATTCAAGTGGGCTTTTGTGTGTTCTGAATTTTAAATGCTAATCAAGACCATATAGGCGCACTTTACTTACCCGTCCCCTGCACGATCCCCGATCCGGACTGTTCAACAACGAGGATAACTCTTTATGAGTTGTGAGTCCGATATCCTGCCTGTGTCGCTTCCCTGATCAGGTCACCGGAGTTCACCTTCTTCTTTTCCTGAATACTGCCCCCTATGTACAAGAATATAACTACTATAATACTGCCCCTATGTACAAGAATATAACTACTATAATACTACCCCCTATGTACAAGTATATAACTACTATAATACTGCCCCTATGTACAGGAATATAACTACTATAATACTGCCCCCTATGTACAGGAATATAACTACTATAATACTGTCCCCTATGTACAAGAATATATCTACTATAATACTGTCCCCTATGTACAAGAATATATCTACTATAATACTGCCCCCTATGTACAAGAATATAACTACTATAATACTGCTCCTACTTGTGAGGATATAATACGGATGTAGCTACATATATGTTATATGACTTCCCCCTGACCCCCATTAGTCCTGTATATTTTGTCTTTGACCTTGTCCATTCCATTCATCTCCTCCTGTAGACATATTTCGCTTCCCTCCACCTATAACCTCCAGCATGTACAAGAATATAACTACTATAATACTGCCCACTATGTACAGGAATATAACTACTATAATACTGCCCCCTATGTACAAGGATATAACTACTATAATACTGCCCCCTATGTACAGGAATATAACTACTATAATACTGCCCCCTATGTACAAGAATATAACTACTATAATACTGCCCCCTGTGTACAAGAATATAACTACTATAATACTGCCCCCTATGTACAGGAATATAACTATATAACCTACTATAATCTGCCCGCCTATGTACAAAGAATATACTCTATAATACCTTCCCCTATGTACAAGGAATAATAACTACTAATAATACTGCCCCTATGTACAGGATATAACACTAATAATACTGCCCCTCCTTATGTTACAGGAATATAACTACTAGTAATTACTGCCCCCTATGTACAAGAATATAACTACTATAAATACTGCCCCCTATGTACAGAATTATAACTACTATAATACTGCCCCTATGTACAGGAATATAACTACTATAATACGCCCCCTATGTACAAGAATATAATACTATATATAACTGCCCTATGTCAAAATAAACTACTATAATAAACTGCGCCCTATGTACAAGAAATAACTACTATAAACTGTCCCCTATGGTACAGGAATATAACTACTATATATCTGCCCCCCCCTATGTAACAGGAATTAACTACTATAATACTCGCCCCCTATGGTATAGGAATATATACTACTATAAATCTGCCCCTTATGTACAAGATATAACTACACAGGAGTCCTCGACTTACGACGTTGATCCGTTCTTGCGCGGCCGTCGCAAACCGAATTTTGACGTATGTCGGATCATACGTTCATTGTATCATACTTAGCCATCCTACCCTACATAATTAATCAATAAACATAGGTACAGTAAAAATATGTGCAGTATAGTACGTTTTAATAATGAAATACTGTACTGTGCTGTAACAGTAATAAACGTGTACTGTACTGTAATAAACAAGTAACATCTTCCCAAAGAGAGAACAGGCTTACTTATTGGGAGGAAGCTACAGAAGGTGTCTGGAGAACTGGGGCAGCTGAGTCAAGAGGGGCAGCTGAGGTAGAGGGTACAGGATCTGTTGCAGGATTTGTTGCAGGCAGGATCTTGAAGTACTGCTGCAGGTTAGTTTTGAAGGAGACCACTTCTTCTCCTCCAAGATCTCCTTTGTAAACAGCTAAGGGAATCCATGACTCCTCTGGCAACCCTAGTGTACCTTTCCTCCATGTTGGATCCTCAGCCTCAACCTTGACAACCCTTCCTGTATCAGGGCAAAACCTGCTGCCAAGCCCTGCCTTGTAAATCTCTTAGGTTCTGGGGTTGGTTTGTCTTCCCTTCCTCTATTATCTGCTTCTCTCTCAGTTGAATAAGGTCCTCAGCAGATAACTCCTCTCCATGAGATGCCAATAGCTCTGTGACATCATCCCCTCCACCCCCCAGATTCATTGTCTTACTCATATCAACAACGTTCTTTATGACGCTAGTCACTGACTCTTGGACCTCTGTGACATCATTCACAACTGGTGACACAGTTTTTTCCACACACCATTCATACTGGTCTGCTTAACCTCATCCCAGGAATCAGCAAATGTTATTCACACAGCATCAGGATGTTGTATGTTTTCCAAAAGTCCTTGAGAGTCAAGTTCTTATCCTTTTCAGTTTGCTGCTAAAGCATTACCATGACCCTTTGTAGGTAGTAGGCCTGAATGTAGCAATGACTCTCTTGGTCCATAGGCTGTATTAGGGCAGTGGTATTAGGTGGAAGGTAAACCACCTTGACATTAGGGTTAAAGTCATCCAGATGGGCAGGTGTCCAGGGGCATTTCCAGAATTAGCAACACCTTAAAGGGGATATCCTTGGAGGTACAATACCGCTTCACGTCTGGCACAAATGGTTGGTGAACCAGTCATCAAACATGCAAGTGTCACCCCATGCCTTCCTATTAGACTTCCAGATAACTGGTAAGATGACCTTTTGAAATACCTTTGAGCGCCCTTGGATTCTCAGCTTGATATACCAGCATGGGCTTCATTTGTAGTCGCCAGCAGCATTGCCCCCAAGAAGCAAGTCAGTCTTTCCTTGCCGACTTTATGACCTGGTGCTGTCTTTCCCTCCTGGCAATGTACGTACGGTTAGGTAAACGTTTCCAGAACAGCCTGTCTCATCCCGTGAATACTTGTTGAGCACAGTACCACCCCTCCTCAATTATCTTAGCCAATTCTTTAGAAACTCAGTTGCTGCTTTCCTATCAGCACTAGCAGCTTCACCCTTGCACTTATTTAATGTTAGGAAATTGCCACGATCCTTAACCTCATAAACCAACCCCTAACTCGCCACAAATTCTTCACTTTGACTTCCTTCCCCCTTTTCTCTTTTTCAAAGCCTCAAACAGTCGCCTAGCCTTCTCCTAATAACCATAAAACTCACAGGGATACGGCGTTGATTTTGTGTCTTCCAACCAAAGCACCAATAATCTTCCATCTCATAATAAGCCCACTACGCTGCTTTGTTATCACTGTTTGCTTTCATAGGAGCAGATCCTTTCACATGTCAAGGATACGATCTTTATCCTTGATAATCGTAGCAACAGTAAACACTAAGTCCTAATGACCTGCCAATTTCTGTTGCTGTTCCCCCCCTTCTCTGATTGCCTTATGATACCTACTTTCACCTCCATGGTGATGGCCTCCTTTTCTTTGATACACTATCAGATGAGTCTACCTTTCGTTTGGAGAGCCATAATGAAGGGTGTGTTATGCCGTGCAGGAAGACTCGTTTTTTCTCATGTACAGTAACCGGTACAGTGGTGCAGTACAGTACTCTATGACTTCCGGCGCACGTACGGTTCGACTTACGACGCAAAACCGCGTAAGTCGATGAGAGCGTATAAAGCGTCGTAACCACGAAACGACGTAACCCGAGACCGTCGTAACCCGAGGACTACCTGTACTATAATACTGCCCTCTATGTACAGGAATATAACTACTATAATACTGCATGTATCCACCCATGTACAGCCAGACAGCCCATAGCCCCCCGTATAACAGCCAGACAGCCCATAGCCCGCGTATACAGCCAGACAGCCCTAGCCTTGGTATAACATCCGAACAGCCCATAGCCTTGGTATACATCCAGACAAATCCCAGACAGCCCATAGACCTTGGTATACATCCAGACAGCCCATAGCCTTGGTAACTCCAGCCCCATAGCCTTGGTATACATCCAACAGCATAGCCCCAGATACAGCCAGACAGCCCTATACCTGGTCTACTCGACACCCATAGCCCCGGTATCACCCATAGCCAAGGTGTGCTGCCCATAGCCAAGGTGTTCAGCCCATAGCCCTTGTGTACAGTCCTGCCCCCGGTGTACAGCCCCTGCCCCCGGTATACAGCGCCTGCACAGTACATAAAAATAAAAACAAATGAAACTCACCTCTCCTCTCGATACCGATCCCCGACGCTGCTCCCCTGCTTGATCCCACTCCGGCCGCGGTGTCAGCTCCGTAAGGCCCAGCGTCGCAGAGACCATGACGTAGCCGTCAGCCGCTTGCCGACGCCGCGCGTACGTTGTTGTCACCAAGCAGGGGAGCAGCGTCGGGCATCGGAGAGGTGAGTTTTCGTGTGTTTTATTTTCCCACCGGCCCCACCAGTCACAGACCGGCCCTAAACTAATCGGCCCATCGGTATTTCTCCTGGTGGGTCTTATGGCCAGTCCACCCCTGCCCAGTAAAGACCCTTTCCTTTCTCTACCCCTACTGCTGCCCTCCACCATTGTCACGCAGGGGAACAAATAAGAAAAAATATTTTTTTAACCTTTGACACGAAATCAAAAGTTCTGTGGAATGTAATATTTTGGTAATATTGTCCTCGGGGAGATGTTTTTCACACACTTTATATATTCCATTCATACTGGGTTCGCTGATGTGAGCTGCAGATCGAGCTTGTTTCCGGAAATCTTATGGAATGTTGTTCTTATAAAACGCAGTTAGTGGTAAACCGTGGTAGCCTTGGGATGGTGACAGCTGAAGGTCACGTTTGTCACCTTCTAATATAAAAAAGAGACCCTGCAAACGACATCACCTGAAAAAACAAACACACAGTATAGATCTGATGGTACTCCAGCTCCACTGCAACATTTCGCCTTCCTAGTTGTCATCGGAATCAGTTAGCGGCTTGTCTTCTCTTGGAAGCTTACCTGGACTCCGAGCATACCTGAGGAGAGGTAAGTGTCTCTCACATGAATAACTCTAACAACAAACTATAAAACTTTAGAAACCATAGAAAAAAACTTATAAACCATAGAACTTTAGAAAGTGTAGGTTGGCTCAAACTAAAACTAGTTCTGGATCTAAAAAAACAAAAAAAGCTCTAGATCTCAAGTTAATCCAAAACCCTTATAAAACACAAAAGAAAGCAAATCGTAATGATAAACAGTTTTAAGATCGACTAAAAATTATCAACTAAAATCGGCTCTTCTTGGTGAGCTGGATCATTTGAGCCGGCTCTGTAGGTTCCTAACTGTGGTGAGGGCCTTTGAATAATTGGCTTTACCTTGACTTGAGGCCGATTGGGGTGATCAGTGATCACTATTCCCTAGGTAAGACTACAATCAGTTATTTGTGTAATGGTGCCAACCCCAGGACATTAGAAGTTTTCCCAGTGGGCTGCAGGTCACAACAGTTGATGGGGTCACAGCTTAAGTTCTGGGGAAGTTTGAGTGATGGATGGGGGGCCCTGTTTGCAGTGAGTAGGGCAGGAAATGCTTGTGTGATGTGAGTGGGGGAGGGGCGCTTGTATTTTTTGAGAGGAGGATGGGGATTTATTTTGGTGGAGTCGGAGTTTGTTGTCAAGGGAGGGGGGACTGTGGTGTTGTGAGTGGGGAAGGAGCTGCTTGTTTTCAGTGTGGGAGATGGAGATTTGTGAGTTTGCTAGTGTGGGAGCTTGTGTGGTATCAATGTGTCTATATCCGGTCTCCTAATGTATCTGGCAGGTGTTGCACTCGAAAGAAGTGTGGATTAAGGTTTTTTTTTTTTGTTTTTCTGTGTCTGGTTAGAGTTGTGCAGTTTCCTGCACTGCGCCAGCAAATATGTAGGGCTTGTGAGCCAGAAACCATCCAGGAAAGTAATGCCAATAGTTCTTAGCGGCCTGCACCTTTTAATATGTGCTCTGGCTGCACCTTTATACATTTATCGGTGGACCCTACGCAGGTTTTATAAACAAAGAATTAAAATGATGAATTATGACAAGACTGGCTTTGAAATACAGTTTTTAGTCCCAAGGTATCTTTTTAACAACATGAGACACACACATGGAAGGTGCTCAAACTCTTACCATTTACAGGGGGCGTAGGGGAGAAAAAAACATCCACAATTGTACAGTTTTTTATTCAATCATGGTTGGCCTGCATGTTTGTCCAAATTAATATTGCCCCTCTGTATATCTAAGTTTGCCACCCATCTTGTACATCATCATGATGTAAGAAGACCTTTGCCCAAGCCCCTGACTTCCCATTAGAGACGTCCAGCCTGAGGGCCGCTCATATGAGTATTAGTGGAGCGGCACTGGTAATACCCCGCTGTCACTGACACCCGCATCCTGAATAGTGAAGCTCTGATGAGTTCTGTCCATCCGATCCCGTCCTGTACCAGAAATACTCTTGTTTGTCTCTGATTTTAGATCCACGTTACACTTCAGGTCATGTTTTCTGTCGTCAAGATCTTTCCAAAATTGGGAGTAAAAGACACCACGGATGCCATACCTGATAAAGTAAACACAGACAGAAAACTGCTGGAAATAAGAAGCTTGTGGAGTCAGACACAAGCAAACAGCTGCACAACGGTTTTCTGTGATAATTTTCTCTGGGCCTAGAACCACATCCGGTGAATGCTCGTTGATCGATAGTGACTGGATGGAATTATGCACAGCCAAACCAATAAGCTGCTGGGGGCGACGTCTAGGCAGTGCATTTAAATTCACTTGTGATCATTTTGGCCTACTACACCCCTTAAGGACTCGTCTCATTTTCCCCGGTAAGGCTTATTTCTCACACCTGACATGTGTCATGGTATGCGGTAATACTTTAGCAAGCTTTAAAATGACCCAAATAATTTTTTTTTTTGTTTTTATATTATTTTGTGTGCAATTGGTTGTATTTCAAGGTGGTCTTGTTGTGTGTTCTGAATTTTAAATGCTAATCAAGACATATAGGCCACTTTACTTACCCGTCCTCCTGCACGATCCCCGATCCGGACTGTTCAAACAACGAGGATGAACTCTTTATGAAGTTGTGAGTCCATATCCTGCCTGTGTCGCTTCCCTGATCAGGTCACCGGAGTTCACCTTCTTCTTTTCCTGATAATACTGCCCCCTATGTACAAGAATATAACTACTATAATACTGCCTCCTATGTACAGGAATATAACTACTATAATACTGCCCCCTATGTACAACCCCTATGTACAAGAATATAACTACTATAATACTGCCTCCTATGTACAGGAATATAACTACTATAATACTGCCTCCTATGTACAGGAATATAACTACTATAATACTGCCCCCTATGTACAGGAATATAACTACTATAATACTGCCTCCTATGTACAAGAATATAACTACTATAATACTGCCCCCTATGTACAGGACTAATGTAACAAGGAATTTAACCCTACTATAATACTACTGCCCCCTATGTATAGGAAATAACTACTATAATACTGCCCCTTATGTACAAGAATATAACTAAACACGGTAGTCTCGACTTACGACGTTGATCCGTTTCTTGCGCGGCCGTCTGCAAACCGAATTTTGACGTATGTCGGATCATACGTTCATTGTATCATACTTAGCCATCCTACCCTACATAATTATCAATAAACATAGGTACAGTAAAAATATGTGCAGTATAGTACGTTTTAATAATGAAATACTGTACTGTGCTGTAACAGTAATAAACGTGTACTGTACTGTAATAAACAATGTAACACATTCCCAAAGAGAGAACAGGCTTACTTATTGGGAGGAAGCTACAGAAGGTTGCTGGAGAACTGGGGCAGCTGAGTCAAGAGGGGCAGCTGAGGTAGAGGGTACAGGATCTGTTGCAGGATTTGTTGCAGGCAGGATCTTGAAGTACTGCTGCAGGTTAGTTTTGGAAGGAGACCACTTCTTCTCCTCCAAGATCTCCTTTGTAAACAGCTAAGGGAATCCATGACTCCTCTGGCAACCCTAGTGTACCTTTCCTCCATGTTGGGATCCTCAGCCTCAACCTTGACAACCCTTCCTGTATCAGGGCAAAACCTGCTGCCAAGCCCTGCCTTGTAAATCTCTTAGGTTCTGGGGTTGGTTTGTCTTCCCTTCCTCTATATCTGCTTCTCCTCAGTTGAATAAGGTCCTCAGCAGATAACTCCTCTCCATGAGATGCCAATAGCTCTGTGACATCATCCTCCTCCACCCCCCAGATTCATTGTCTTACTCATATCAACAACGTTCTTTATGACGCTAGTCACTGACTCTTGGACCTCTGTGACATCATTCACAACTGGTGACACAGTTTTTTCCACACACCATTCATACTGGTCTGCTTAACCTCATCCCAGGAATCAGCAAATGTTATTCACAGCATCAGGATGTTGTATGTTTTCCAAAAGTCCTTGAGAGTCAGTTCTTATCCTTTTCAGTTTGCTGCTAAAGCATTACCATGACCCTTTGTAGGTAGTAGGCCTGAATGTAGCAATGACTCCTTGGTCCATAGGCTGTATTAGGGCAGTGGTATTAGGTGGAAGGTAAACCACCTTGACATTAGGGTTAAAGTCATCCAGATGGGCAGGTGTCCAGGGGCATTTCCAGAATTAGCAACACCTTAAAGGGGATATCCTTGGAGGTACAATACCGCTTCACGTCTGGCACAAATGTTGGTGAACCAGTCATCAAACATGCAAGTGTCACCCCATGCCTTCCTATTAGACTTCCAGATACTGGTAGATGACCTTTTGAAATACCTTTGAGCGCCCTTGGATTCTCAGCTTGATATACCAGCATGGGCTTCATTTGTAGTCGCCAGCAGCATTGCCCCCAAGAAGCAAGTCAGTCTTTCCTTGCCGACTTTATGACCTGGTTGCTGTCTTTCCCTCCTGGCATGTACGTACGGTTAGGTAAACGTTCCAGAACAGCCTGTCTCATCCGTGAATACTTGTTGAGCACAGTACCACACCCTCCTCAATTATCTTAGCCAATTCTTTAGAAACTCAGTTGCTGCTTTCCTATCAGCACTAGCAGCTTCACCTTGCACTTATAATGTTAGGAAATTGCCACGATCCTTAACCTCATAAACCAACCCCTACTCGCCACAAATTCCTTCACTTTGACTTCCTTCCCCCTTTTCTCTTTTTCAAAGCCTCAAACAGTCGCCTAGCCTTCTCCTAATAACCATAAAACTCACAGGGATACGCGTTGATTTTGTGTCTTCCAACCAAAGCACCAATAATCTTTCCATCTCATAATAAGCCCACTACGCTGCTTTGTTATCACTGTTTGCTTTCATAGGAGCAGATCCTTTCACATGTCAAGGATACGATCTTTATCCTTGATAATCGTAGCAACAGTAAGAACACTAAGTCCTAATGACCTGCCATTTCTGTTGCTGTTCCCCCCCTTCTCTGATTGCCTTATGATACCTACTTTCACCTCCATGGTGATGGCCTCCTTTTCTTTTGATACACTATCAGATGAGTCCTACCTTTCGTTTGGAGAGCCATAATGAAGGGTGTGTTATGCCGTGCAGGAAGACTCGTTTTTTCTCATGTACAGTAACCGGTACAGTGTGCAGTACAGTACTCTATGACTTCCGGCGCACGTACGGTTCGACTTACGACGCAAAACCGCGTAAGTCGATGAGAAACGTATAAAGCGTCGTAACCACGAAACGACGTAACCCGAGACCGTCGTAACCCGAGGACTACCTGTACTATAATACTGCCCTCTATGTACAGGAATATAACTACTATAATACTGCATGTATCCACCCATTGTACAGCCAGACAGCCCATAGCCCCCCGTATAACAGCCAGACAGCCATAGCCCGCGTAATACAGCCAGACAGCCCTAGCCTTGGTATAACATCCGACAGCCCATAGCCTTGTATACATCCAGACAGAATCCCAGACAGCCCATAGCCTTGGTATACATCCAGACAGCCCATAGCCGGTACTCCAGCCCCATAGCCTTGGTATACATCCAGACAGCCATAGCCCCAGTAACAGCCAGCAGCCCATAGCCTTGGTCTACTCGACACCCATAGCCCCGGTATCACCCATAGCCAAGGTGTGCTGCCCATAGCCAAGGTGTTCAGCCCATAGCCCTTGTGTACAGTCCTGCCCCCGGTGTACAGCCCCTGCCCCCGGTATACAGCGCCTGCACAGTACATAAAATAAAAACAAATGAAACTCACCTCTCCCTCCGTACCGATCCCGACGCTGCTCCCCTGCTTGATCCCACTCCGGCCGCGGTGTCAGCTCCGTAAGGCCAGCGTCGCAGAGACCATGAGAGCGGCGTCAGCCGCTTGCCGACGCCGCGCGTACGTTGTTGTCACCAAGCAGGGGAGCAGCGTCGGGGCATCGGAAGAGGTGAGTTTCGTGTGTTTTATTTTCCCACCGGCCCCACCAGTAACCAGACCGGCCCTAAACTAATCGGCCCATCGGTATTTCTCCTGGTGGGTCTTATGGCCAGTCCACCCCTGCCCCAGTAAAGACCCTTTCCTTTCCTACCCCTACTGCTGCCCTCCACCATTGTCACGCAGGGGAACAAATAAGAAAAAATATTTTTTTTAACCTTTGACACCGAAATCAAAAGTTCTGTGGAATGTAATATTTTGGTAATATTGTCCTCGGGGAGATGTTTTCACACACTTTATATATTCCATTCATACTGGGTTCGCTGATGTGAGCTGCAGATCGAGCTTGTTTCCGGAAATCTTATGGAATGTTGTTCTTATAAAACGCAGTTAGTGGTAAACCGTGGTAGCCTTGGATGGTGACAGCTGAAGGTCACGTTGTCACCTTCTAATATAAAAAGAGACCCTGCAAACGACATCACCTGAAAAAACAAACACACAGTATAGATCTGATGGTACTTCCAGCTCCACTGCAACATTTCGCCTTCTAGTTGTCATCGGAATCAGTTAGCGGCTTGTCCTTCTCTTGAACTTACCTGGACTCCGAGCATACCTGAGGAGAGGTAAGTGTCTCTCACATGAATAACTCTAACAACAAACTATAAAACTTAGAAACATAGAAAAAAACTTATAAACCATAGAACTTTAGAAAGTGTAGGTTGGCTCAAACTAAAACTAGTTCTGGATCTAAATAAAACAAAAAAAGCTCTAGATCTCAAGTTCCATCCAAAACCCTTATAAAACACAAAAGAAAGCAAATCGTAATGATAAACAGTTTAAGATCGACTAAAAATTATACAACTAAAATCCGGCTCTTCTTGGTGAGCTGGATCATTTGAGCCGGCTCTGTAGGTTCCTAACTGTGGTGTGAGGGCCTTTGAATAATTGCTTTACCTTGACTTGAGGCCGATTGGGGTGATCAGTGATCACTATTCCCTAGGTAAGACTACAATCAGTTATTTGTGTAATGGTCCAACCCCAGGACATTAGAAGTTTTCCCAGTGGGCTGCAGGTCACAACAGTTGATGGGGTCACAGCTTAAGTTCTGGGGAAGTTTGAGTGATGGATGGGGGGCCCTGTTTGCAGTGAGTAGGGCAGGAAATGCTTGTGTGATGTGAGTGGGGGAGGGGCGCTGTATTTTTTTGAGAGGAGGATGGGGATTTATTTTTGGTGGAGTCGGAGTTTTGTTGTCAAGGGAGGGGGGACTGTGGTGTTGTGAGTGGGGAAGGGAGCTGCTTGTTTCAGTGTGGGAGATGGAGATTTGTGATTTGCTAGTGTGGGAGCTTGTGTGGTATCAATGTGTCTATATCCGGTCTCCTAATGTATCTGGCAGGTGTTTGCACTCGAAAGAAGTGTGGATTAAGGTTTTTTTTTTGTTTTCTGTGTCTGGTTAGAGTTGTGCAGTTTCCTGCACTGCGCCAGCAAATATGTAGGGCTTGTGAGCCAGAAATCCATCCAGGAAAAGTAATGCCAATAGTTCTTAGCGGCTGCACCTTTTAATATGTGCTCTGGCTGCACCTTTATACATTTATCGGTGGACCCTACGCAGGTTTTATAAACAAAGAATTAAAATGATGAATTATGACAAGACTGGCTTTGAATACAGTTTTTAGTCCCAAGGTATCTTTTTAACAACATGAGACACACACATGGAAGGTGCCTCAAACTCTTACCATTTACAGGGGGCGTAGGGGAGAAAAAAACATCCACAATTGTACAGTTTTTTATTCAATCATGGTTGGCCTGCATGTTTGTCCAAATTAATATTGCCCCTCTGTATATCTAAGTTTGCCACCCATCTTGTACATCATCATGATGTAAGAAGACCTTTGCCCAAGCCCCTGACTTCCCATTAGAGACGTCCAGCCTGAGGGCTCGCTCATATGAGTATTAGTGGAGCGGCACTGGTAATACCCCCTGTCACTGACACCCGCATCCTGAATAGTGAAGCTCTGATGAGTTCTGTCCATCCATCCCGTCCTGTACCAGAAATACTCTTGTTTGTCTCTTGATTTTAGATCCACGTTACACTTCAGGTCATGTTTTCTGTCGTCAAGATCTTTCCAAAATTGGGAGTAAAAGACACCACGGGCCATACCTGATAAAGGTACACACAGACAGAACTGCTGGAAATAAGAAGCTGTGGAGTCAGACACAAGCACAACAGCTGCACAACGGTTTTCTGTGATAATTTTCTCTGGGCCTAGAACCACATCCGGTGAATGCTCGTTGATCGATAGTGACTGGATGGAATTATGCACAGCCAAACCAATAAGCTGCTGGGGGCGACGTCTAGGCAGTGCATTTAAATTCACTTGTGATCATTTTGGCCTACTACACCCCTTAAGGACTCGTCTCATTTTCCCCGGTAAGGCTTATTTCTCACACCTGACATGTGTCATGGTATGCGGTAATACTTTAGCAAGCTTTAAAATGACCCAAATAATTTTTTTTTTGTTTTTGAATATTTATTGTGTGCAATGGTTGTATTTCAGGTGGTCATTGTTGGATTTCTGAATTTTAAATGCTAATCAAGACATATAGGCCACATTTACTTACCCGTCCCCTGCACGATCCCCGATCCGGACTGTTCAACAACGAGGATAACTCTTTATGAAGTTGTGAGTCCATATCCTGCCTGTGTCGCTTCCCTGATCAGGTCACCGGAGTTCACCTTCTTCTTTTCCTGGAAATAGCCAGTCCAGAGTCCTGATCTAAACCCAACAGAAAAATCATCGGTGACAATCTTATTGCCAAAAAACCCACAAAAGTTACAGAAATGTGGAAGAGACTGGGAGAAGAGTGGACCAAAATCCCACCAGAATAGTGTGAGAGACTAGTGATGTCCTGTGGCCCCAGATGTGCTGAAGTCATTGGTGCCTGTTGTAACCTTCAGAAAATGTCATTCTTATTATAAAGATATATTGATATACTTTGGTTATTTTGTATAACACTATTCTAGTGGCATGGTGTACCCCTTACAAAAAATCCTTCACATGTTGATCAATGTGGATTACATTATTTCTGAAAAAAATCATACATCTTTCTCTAATTTTGATCTCCAGTGTACATGTCACGGCCATGGGTGCCCCTGCGACACATATACAGGGTCGCAGGCGCACCCATGTGCCTTACTCTGCCTCCGGATACAGCTACTATAATACTGACCTCTATGTACACAAATATAAGTACTATAATACTGCCCCCGATGTACAAGAATATAACTACTATAATACTTCCCCCTATGTACAAGAATATAACTACTATAATACTGCTCTCTATGTACAAGAATATAACTACTATAATACTGCCCCTATATACAAGAATATAACTACTATAAAACTGCCCCCTATGTACAAGAATATAACTACTATAATACTGCCCCCTA
>WNYA01000261.1:0-202027 GCA_019512145.1 Engystomops pustulosus | reverse complement strand
TTCTCCTCCCCATCCTCCATGGACTTTTACTCCTCCCCATCCTCCATGGACTGCTACTCCTCCCCATCCTCCATGGACTGCTACTCCTCCCCATCCTCCATGGACTGCTACTCCATCCTCCATGGACTTTTACTCATCCCAATCCTCCATGGACTGCTACTCCTCCCCATCCTGGAAGACTCTGTGGCTGTAGTCTCTTCTGCTGTCAGAGGGATCTCTGATGTAACTGGATGACTCTGAGGCTGTAGTCTCTTCTGCTGTCAGAGGGATCTCTGATGTATACGGATGACTCTGTGGCTGTAGTCTCTTCTCTGCTGTCAGAGGGATCTCTGATGTAACTGGATGACTCTGATGCTGTAGTCTCTTCTGCTGTCAGAGGGATCTCTGATGTATACGGATGACTCTGAGGCTGTAGCTCATTCAGTGCAGACATAATGGGGCAGATTTATCAAGCTGTCTGAAAGTCAGAATATTTCTAGTTGCCCCTGACAACCAATCACAGCTCAGCTTTCATTTTAGCTGTGCACGTGAATATTTTAAAGGAAACCTACCACCACAAATCTACCTATAAAGGTAGATTGGGTGGTAGGTGGATCAATGGGACGTGAGGATAGCCCTTTTAAGGGCTAATCCTCACGTCCCCACACTTCTTTTTTTTTCCACACTCCCCATCCAGTCCCTCCAGGGAATCCATCTACTCGTCCCCCCCATCCCAGAAGCCGCTATAGGATTTCTACTCGTCCCCATCCTCCATGCACTGCTACTAGACTGCTAACTTCTCTCGCTCCCCCTCCTCCATGGGACTACTGCTCATCCCCAATCCTCCATTCCGACTGCTACCTCCTCCCCATCCTCCATGGATTTTCTACTCCTCCCCAATCCTCCAGCACTGCTGCTTCATCAACCCATCCTCCAATGGACTTTTTACTCAGCCATCCTCCATGGACATCCTGCTCATCCCATCCTTCATGGACTGCTGCTCATCCCATCCCTCATGACTGCTGCCATTCCCCATCCATTCATGGACTGCGCCCATCCCCATCCTCCCATGACTTTTACTCCTCCCCATCTCCTGGACTGCTACTCCGCCCATCCTCCATTACTGCTGCGCATCCCCATCCTCCTGACTTTTAACTCCTCCCCCATCCTCCATGGACTGCGACTTCCTCCCCCATCCTCCATGGACTTCTATTCCTCCCCACCTCCATGGACTTTTACTCTCCCCATCCTCCATGGACCTTCTACTCCTCCCCATCCTCCATGGACTGCTACTCCTCCCCATCCATCCATGGACGTTTAACTCCTCCCATCCTCCTGACTGCTACTTCTCCCCATCATCCATGCACCTGCTGCTCATCCCCTCCTCCATGGCTTTTACTCATCCCAATCCTCCATGGATGCTACTCCTGCCTCATCCTCCATGGACCTGGCTACTTCCTCCCCATCCTGGAGAGACTCTGAGGCTGTAGTCCTTCTTCTGCGTCAGAGGGATCTCTGATGTTATACAGATGAACTCTGTGGGCTGTAGTCTTCTCTGCTGTCAGAAGGGATCTCTGATGTAACAGATAGACATCTGTGGCTTGTAGTCTCCTTCTGCTGTCGAGGGATCTCTGAGGTTCGGATACTCTGTGGCTGTAGTCCTTTCTCCTGCTTGTCACGAGGGATCTCCTGAGTACATACGATGCCTCTGTGGCTGTAGTCCTCTTCTGCTGTGCAGAGGGATCTCTGATGTATCACTAGGACTCTGATGGCTGTAGGTCCTCTTCTGCTGTCAGAGGGATCTCTGAATGTATACGCATGACGTCCTGGGCTGTAGTCCTCTCTCGTCAGACGGATCTCTGATGTATACAGATGACTCTGTGGCTGTAGTCGTCTTCTGCGGTCAGAGGATCTCTGATGTATACGGTGACTCGGCATTGCTGTAGTCTCTTTCTGCTGTCAGAGGATCTCTATTTACGATGACTCTGTGGCTGTAGTCCTCTTCTGGCTGTCAGAGGGATCTCTGATGTATAGACGCATGACTCTGTGGCTGTAGTGCTCTTCTGCTGTCAGAGGGATCTCTGATTATAGACTATCGGATGACTCGTGGCTCCTGTAGTCTCTCTTTCTCTGCTCACGTCGATGGGGATCTCTAACTGGTTATCACGGGATACTCTGTGGCTGTATTCTCGTTCTCTGTTTCAGAGGGATCTTCTGATGTAACGGGATTGACTCTGAGGCTGTAGTCTCTTTCTGCTGTCAGAGGATCTCTCGATGGTATACGCATGACTCTGTAGGCTGTAGTCTCTATCTGCGTGTCAGAGGGATCTCTGATGTATCCGCATGACTCTGTGTGGTAGTCTCTTCTGGGGGGGGCTGTTCAGAGGGATCTCCGTGTATATACGCGATACATCTGTGGCAATGTAGCTGCTCTTCGTCTGCTGTCAGAGGGACGGCAGTGAACTGTAGCTCCTCGTTTTATACGGATGACTCTGTGGCTGTAGCTCTCTTCTCGCTGTGGTCAGAGGGATCATCTAGCTAGTAATGGATGAGACTGGTCTGAGAGCTGTAGTCTCTTCTGCTGTTCTGTCATCAGGGGATCTCTGATGTAGTACGAGGGGATGACTGCTGTGGCTCTCTGCCTCTCCAGTGCATCCTCTGTTAATACGCATGGACTCTGGCGGTAGTTCTTCCTCGAGGCGTCTGCTGGTCGAGGTATACTCTAGGTGTATGCACTACTTCTGGTGGCTGTAGTGCCATGGTGTGCTGCTGTCGAGGACTCGGTCTGATGATAGGCGCGATGAGCGTGGGCGCGGCTGTGGCTGCTAGGTCTCAGTTCTGTCTCGTCTGTCAGAGGGATCTCTGGGTGTATACGTGATGGACTGGTGTCCACTCCTGAGATGCTGTTCTCTTGTGCGTGCAGGCTCAGAGGGATCTCTGATGTATCCTGGAAGTGACTGTGACGGGTGCGGTGGAGGGGGTGCCTACTGTCTCTGTGTGCATGAGAGGCTCGTCGAATACGGGTATACTCGAGCATACATCCCTCGGTGTTGCTGTCATAGTCCAGCTGACTGCGTGTCAGAGGGATCTCTGATGTAGAATTCGATGACTCGTGTGCTGTAGTCTCTCTTATCTGCTAGTCGAGCGGATCTGACTTAGATGCTATACGGATGACTGTCTGTGGGCGTGTACTCGTCTTCTCGAGCTGTCAGGTGCGATCTCTGTATACTATGATGAGCGGCTAGTATCTGCGGCTGTAGTCTCTTCTGGCTGTCAGACGGGATCTCTGATGTAATACGCATGACTCTGATGGCTGTAGTCTCTTCCTTCTGCTGTCAGAGGTCTCTGATGTTATACAGGATGACTCTGTGGCTGTATGCTCTTCTCTTCGCTGTCAGAGGATCTCTGATGTTAACGGATGACTCCGTGGCTGTAGTCTCTTCTGTCTTGCTGTCATGAGGGATCTCTGATGTATACGGGATGACGTCTGAGCTGTAGGATCTCTTTTTCTGCTATCAATGGATCTCTGATGTATCGCATGACTCTGTGGCTGTAGTCTCTATCTTCTGGTCAGGGACTGCTGATGTAATATCGATGGACTCTATGGCTGTAGTCTCTTCTGCTTTCTTGCTGCAGAGGATCTCTGATGTGATAACGGATGACGTGTCTGTGCGCTTCTCGCTGTCAGGTTTCGATTTTCGTACTTGCTGTATCTCTGCTGTCAGAGGGATCTCGTGATGTATACTTATGGATAGACTCTGGTGGCTGTAGTCTCCTATTCTCTGCTAGTCAGAGTGAAGGCTCTGATGATATAACGGATGACTCTGTGGCTGTAAAAAAAAGTCTCTTCTCTGGTTAGCTGTAACAAAAAAAACAGGGATCTCTAGATTTATAACGGATAGACTCTGTGTCTGTAGTCTCTCCTCTTTCTGCTGTCAGAGAAGGATCCATCTGATTATACGCTATGACCTCTGTGGCTGTAGTCTCTATCATTCATCTGCTTTCAGAGGAGACTCTGATGTTAAACGGATGAGACCTGTGTCTGTAGTCCTCTTCTGCTGTCGAAGGATCTCTGATGTATAGGGGGGGGCGTGGTGCCATGACGCTCTGGTGCTGTAAGTCCTTCTCTGCTGTCATAGGGCATCTCTGATGTATAACGGATGACTCCTGTGGCTTTAGTCCTCTTCTGCTGTCAGAGGATCTCTGATGTATAACGGATGGACTCTGTGTGCTGTAGCTCATTCAGTGCAGACATAATTAGGGCAATTTAATCAAAGCTGTCTGAAAGTCATAATATTCTATTTGCCCCGGAAACCAATCACAGCTCAGCTTTTCATTTTAGACGCTGTGCACATGATATTTTAAAGGGGAGCTGGTGATATGGTTTGCATGGACACTAAAATATTTCTGACTTTTCAAGGACTGCTTGATAAATCCCTGCCCAGATAAGTGGTTGAGGCCCAAGCTTGAGTGGTCTTGTATTCTGTCTCTTGAGGACCATACACTCTCCTACTATTGCCTGGTCATCACTCTCTGTTGTGGGTTTGGGCGGATTTTCACTATGCAGAAGTGCTTTTGTCTTGTTGCTGGCTGTCATATTGATAGCACTTGGTCTTGTGTAGCAGAACCTAGTACTAGTAGATACTAAACCCCGGTACCAGGTACCGCCTAGAGCATTTTTACAGTGGAACAACGAAAAATGTGAGTATAACCAGGCAGCTGCCATGGAAAATGCCTCATCATGGGCCACTGTGTCCTGTGTCTATCTCACCTTCTCAGATGTCACCAGCCCTGCATGATGATGTCACCAGCCCTGCCTGATGATGTCACCAGCCCTGCCTGATGATGTCACCCGACGCCCTGCCCTGGATGAGTGTCACCAGCCCTGCCTAGGATGTCACCAAATACCCTTCCTGACGAATGTCGCCAACTCTCTGACGATGTCGCCAGGCCCTGCGTCTGACGCCGTGACGTGTCGCAGCCCTGCTGAACGATGTCGCCAGCCCTGCGATGTTGAAGCCCTGATGTTGCCACCCCAAAAAAAGCCCTCCTGACGATGTCGCCAGCCCCTGCCTAGCGATTTCGCCAGCCCTGATGGCCACGATGTACGACAGCCCTCCTGATGATGTCGCGCCACGAATCTCACCGTGCCTGATGATTGTCCACCAGCCCGGCCTGAATGATCTCAGCCAGCCTGCTGAGATGTCAGCCAGCCTGCTACTGAGTGTCACACTCTGATGGTCACCAGCCCTGCCTGTATGATGTTCGCACACCCTAGCTGATGATGTCACCAGCCCTGCCTGATGATGTCACCAGCCCTGCATGATGATGTCACCAGCCCTGCCTGATGTCACCAGCCCTGCCTGACGAAGTCACCAGCCCTGCATGATGATGTCACCCCATATACTGGATCAGACATGCAGTGGGGTCTATTGTGTATGTGTTGTAATAGTCCTAGTACCTCCGAGCAGGGGTCTCCCTATCTTATATGTCATATGTCAGGGGTTGTCCTCCCCATTCTGTTCTTACATTCCCACGATTTCCACGTTGCTTTTTGCTACCAGGTGGTTGTCCTCCAGCTCATGACTCTTAGAAGCTGTGGTGTTATTACTGGTGTGTGTGGTCCTCGGAGCTTGCACTCCATCACCAGCGGCCGCCCTTCCCGTGCTGAATTTGGCGTGTTGTGCGATCCCTGCTCCGTTTTATTGGGAATCTTAATTCCAGCCGTCTTTTAAACGTCCAGGAGTGACTTGTTAATATGAAACTACTTAGTGAAACCACATGTCCTGGCGGCCGCCGCGTCTTCCTTGTATGAATCCAGATGGTTATTAATAAGAAGAATTTACCTAAAATATAGAGGAAACGTAAAATAGCATCTGTATGGCCGGCCGGGCGAGCAAACCTGGGTGTCATCAGTGCCAGGATAATACTTCCCAATGAACCACAGGCTGACATTGTAACGGCAGAGGAGCCTCATGTCATGTGATAATTATTCATCACCGGCCACACCTGAAGCTTAGATACACCACTGTACCATCTTGTGTACATAGGGGCGACCAATGACATCAGTTTTCTTTCCGTGCCTTGATGTGAATACTGAAGTCCCTGTTCAGATAGATCTGATAACTGTCCCAGACATTTCCCCTGAGACGGGCACAGGACAGGTAACCCAATCCGTACAGACAGTGACAGCGTCCGACCCCAGGAAGATGGCGCCAGCATTGTCTGCTCAGTGACAACACAGCCGAGCGCCAAGATGCCTCCCAAGTGTCCTGATCATCTCAAGACATTGTCAGAGGACGGCTAATAACAGCCCATCAATGGCATAGATTACTGCAAGTGCAGGAGCTCATCACATGGAAGGGGAAGAAGGTCAGAGCCATTACCAGTGTATTATCCTGGAGAGCGACAAGCCCTGATATCTGCTCTGTACAGGTGGTCCCCTACTTAAGGACACCCGAAGGAGTGATAGGAGCTAAAACAGCAATAAAACTGAATAACATTGTAAAGTAAGGGGTTAAAATGATTTTTATTTTGTTAACATCACCGGGGATTGAGATGGGAGAATTTTCTTTTTTGGGAAAACCCCTTTAAAGTCTCCCCTGCTGGGGCTCCAGGCTCTTATGCAGTACAAATGATTACACCAGGTCTGTAGTGGTCGAGTTTTTCTCTCTACTTTCCGTTGGTTTTCCGGGGGAGACTATAATACATCTGGCAGCCGGGCATTCACCCCCTGCACCACAGAAGGGACGCATGCGCCACATTTCCAGCGCAGACACTTATTAAATACCTGTGTAAGTCGTTTAAGCCCCGAATAAAGTGCACAGTCCAACAAAATTGTGTGTGCGACCCTTAGTAAATGATCCCCAATGACTTTAAGGGCTTTTTTAGCATTGTATGATGTAACATATGCACCTATGTGCAGATATATGAATGAATGGAGTGGTGGTTCACTCATTGGCGCCTCACTATTCAGGAGTCCCGCAGACATCCATCTATCCTGCCCACCATTGCTGTCCGCTCTTCTACCTGTCATGGGGGCCCTTGGCTGTTGACCGTAGATCAATATTGTGAAAGTTTTCATCTTCTGATGTTTGTTGAAGTTTGTTACCATTAGTTGTATCATTTGCTTGTTGTATCGTTCTGCGGAGATGAATGTCAGGACACAGACTGGGCCACCGCTGGGAATATAAGGACACAATTTATTTCACAGCGTCTGCCCTTGTAGTGGTGTATAGGAGGGTCCCAGACCTGTGTGTAGCCCGGAGACAGCAGACACAGGTGACGGATGCTTCATTATTAAATAACACAATTACATCTGGTGCCAGGAGGCCCAGAACATGACATCAGCGACGCCACGTCTATCGCACACTGTGTTATATACTGGAACTTCTGAGGTGGTGCAGAAAGTAACTGCATTGCAGATAAAGGGACGTCATGTCGGGGTCTTGTCCCTGCATGACAGATACTAATCACCCAACCCCTTCTCATAAGGTTTTCCCAGGTCGGCCATTACTGTGTCATTGCTACATGTTACACAGGGGTAGGGGCATTCTCACTGCAGATACCCTGAGCATTGCCCTGCAAGATATCCGAATATCCAACAACTTCATGTACATTGTAGGTGTTATCAGCCTATTCCTGTGCTTTCTGAGCCACACTCATCATTCAGACTATAGGTGTCACCTCATCTTATATATCATCCACATCAATGGATGTAGGAAAGTGTCAGTCGTGCCAACCATGAGCTCTGTTTTTTGGCTGTACTGGTTATAATTCTTCTTATTTTAAGACTTGTGTCCATTCTTCCTGGGACGTCTTTACTGCAAAAGTTTGGAAAGTAACGTTATACTCCAAAGTAATAATGGGACTTGCTGCACCGCTGTTCTCCACATTCCCAGATGTCTTTTCCATAGACCCTATTGCAGCCAAAAATAGAATTAGAATTGTTAATCTTACTCTGAATTTTCATCCCTTTTGTTAATTGTTTCTGTTTAATGCAGATAATTCAGTCTAGTGGCAGATATGCCGTATCATTATCTCTCACTGTGCAACCACCTACCTGCACTTATCCCCTGAGTCACAAAGCTCCTCTTTATGAGCAGAGGAAGAACAATAGCGGGAGCAGACTCCTAATCTCCCCTCCTCGCTGTGGTGGAGGCTTTCCCTGGAGTTCTCCTGTGTTGTTTTAATATCATGCTTTCTATTGTTGGTGATGGGAATATTGCTTTGTGATCCCCGGAGGATAAAGAGATTCATTGCTGACATATCCCACTCATATAATGCAGTGCTTAGGAATTTCTGGTGGCTCTCAGTTGGACTGGACTGCAGAGAGATGGTTCATCTATCTATATATCCATTTTATATATCTATCGATCTGATATATATCATTACTATCTATCTCATATCTATCTGTCTATCCATTTTCTATCTATCTGTCATAGTTAGTCTGATTTACCAGTGTAGAGGAGTATGATGTGTCATGGAAAGAGGTGGTGAAGACGGCGGGGGTGATCCTGAACTCTCTGCTGGCTGAGGGGAGCTGTAGAACGGCGCCCCCTCTGCCCACCCAGGTGTAATATATCGGGTTATATCCATGCAGTGTCGCGCGCTCCTGCTGACATTGAGGGTGAAGAAACGCTATTTTTAAGCGTCAAGTTCTTTGTAGCTCCCCTGATGCTGCCCCCATCTTGCTGCAGATGGTGCTTCCTGAGGAACGATGCTCAACTCGCCTCATGGCTGTTCCACCTCTGGGTGCAGAGGGCACTGTCACTTCCAAGAGCCCCAGGGAGCCCATACAAATACCAATACTATACAAATGCTTGTGGTGGTGGTGGGTGGTCTATATTTCATATATCCCCATATCCAGGTTCTCACTAAAACAGAACTTTTAATATCAGATTCCATAAAAAATTTCATTTTTCATTCTTTCTTAATAAAGACTCATTAAAAACACAAATGTTTGTATTTATAGATTAGTAGAGCTGTAGATTCATCCACTATTTGGGGAAATCTAAGTAAATTAATGTTGCAATCATCCATATAAAATGGACTTGCAACTATTGTTTCAATGTGTGTATCATGTTGTAGGCTCATAGCCTGCAGCTCAGCAATACCTATACATTCACAAGCATTTGCTGGCTAAAAAACACTATTAGCTCCCAACATGTTTCCCCCTACATCAGGGGCTCTGGGCTATCAGTAATGGCAGCGCTTTGTGTTTGAGGCTGAAAATTTAAAATCACAATTGGATAAGAATATATTAGTAGCAGCGCACGATTATCCCATTGACCTGTAGTCTCTCAGTATTTGCGGTTTATGCACCTGCTCCTACTCTCCATGTTCGCGCATGCGGGTGGACTTAGTGCAGAGTGTGGCGGCAATCCGCGCATGTCACCGTATGTACATAACTCACAGCAATATTGGGCGCATGCATATCAGTGGACTGAGTACATATCACAGTAGCAGCACTAGGCGCATGTCACCGTATGTACATAACTCACAGCAATATTGGGCGCATGCATATCAGTGGACTGAGTACATATCACAGTAGCAGCAATAGGCGCATGTCACCTGATGTACATAACTCACAGCAATATTGGGCGCATGCATATCAGTGGACGGAGTACATATCACAGTAGCAGCAATAGGCGCATGTCACCGGATGTACATAACTCACAGCAATATTGGGCGCATGCATATCAGTGGACTGAGTACATATCACAGTAGCAGCAATAGGCGCATGTCACCGGATGTACATAACTCGCAGCAATATTGGGCGCATGCATATCAGTGGACTGAGTACATATCACAGTAGCAGCAATAGGTGCATGTCACCGTATGTACATAACTCACAGCAATATTGGGCGCATGCATATCAGTGGACTGATTCTGCTGTCAAAGGGATCTCTTATGTATACAGAATAGACATCTGTGCTTGTAGTCTCCTATCTGCTGTTCGAGGGATCTCTGAGGTATACGCATGACTCTGTGGCTGTGTCATCTTTTTCTCCTGCTGTCCGAGGGATCTCCTGAGTAATACGGATGACTCTGTGGCTGTAGTCTCTTCTGCTGCTGTCAGAGGGATCTCTGATGTAACGGATACTCTGTGGCTGTAGTCCTCTTCTGCTGTCAGAGGGATCTCTGATGTTCGATGATACTCCTGTGGCTGTAGTCTTCTCTGCGTGTCAGAGGATCTCTGTATACAGATGACCTCTGTGGCTGTAGTCCCTCTTCTGCTGTCAGACGGATCTCTGATGTATACGGATACTCCGATGCTGGGCTGTAGTCTCTTCTGCTGTCAGAGGGATCTCTATGTATACGCATGACGTCTGGCTGATAGTCTCTTCTGCTGTCAGAGGGATCTCTGATGTGTAACGAATGACTCTGTGGCTGTAGTCTCTTCTGCTGTGCAGAGGGATTCTGATGTATAATGAATCGCGAGTGACTCGGGCTCTGCTGTAGATCTCCTTTTCTTGCTACAGTCACGAGGTATCTCTAGATGTGTATACGGATGGACTCTGTGGCTGTATCCTCGTTCTCGTTCAGAGGGAATCTTCTGATGTATGAGGAATGACTCTGTGGCTGTAGTCTCTTCTGCTGTCAGAGGGATCTCTGATGTTATAACGGACTTGTATCTCTCTGCTCAGGATCTAGTAGATCTCTGGCGTATCTTTCTGCGTGAGGTCCAGTTAGGTTTTGAGGTGAGCCTCTTTCGTGTCAGTTCCTGTTATAACGCATGACTCTGGTGATGTCTGCTCTCTGGGGGGCTGCTGTCAGAGGGATCTCGTGATTGTATACCAGCATGAGCATCTGTGGATGGTAGTCTCTGAGTCTGCTGTCAGAGGGACGCGTGACCAGAACGGATAACTCTGTGGTGCTTCACTTCTTGCTCAAGTTTGCTTATACGGATGACTCTGTGGCTGTAGTCTCTTCTCTGCTTGGTCAGAGGGATCTGCTGCTAGTAATCTGTAGACTCTGGTAGCTGTAGGCTTTGGTTAAGGTCTCTGATGTATCGGATGACCTTGGCTGTCCTGCTATCTCTTCAGAGGGATCTGCATGATGTATACGATCGCCGATGACTCTGTGGGCGCTAGTCCTCTCTCATTCTCTTCTGAGAGTGTCGGATGCTTCGAGGCTCTCGTGTATGTATAGCGTGTACCTTCTGGTTGGCTGTAGTCTCATGGCTGACTGCTGTCAGAGGACTCTCTGATTATACGCGGATGACGTGGGATGGAGCGTGGCTGTAGTCCGGTTCGTTCTCTGCTCAGAGGGATCTCTGCTGTATTACGTGTGGCCTCTGAGGTGGTTCCTTCTCTACAGGGATCTGATGATCGTGTACTCGTTGCGTGTACCTCCTGTGTAGGGCTGAATGGAACGGAATGTGCTAGTCCGCCTTAGAGGGATCTCTTGTGTAGATAGATGCTCTGGCTGTAGTACTCTTCTGATCAGAGGGTCTCTGATGGGGGTACGGAGCTCTGTGGCCTGACTGTCTCTTGCTGGCGGCTGTCAAACGGGGATCTCTGATGCTATACAGATGACCTCATGGTTGGCTGTATGTCTCCTGTGATCTGGCGTGTCAGAGCGGATCTCTGATGGTATCAGATGACTCGTGAGGCTGTAGTCTCTTCTCATTCTGCTGTCAGCGGATCTACTAGATGCTATTACAGATGACTGGTCTGGTTGGCTGTAGCTCGTCTTCTCAGTCTGGCAGAGTGCGATCTCTGATGTTAACGGCAGTGACTCTGGGCTGTAGTCTCTTCTGCTGTCAGAGGGATCTCTGTGGTATACGATGACTCTGTGTGTAGTCTCTTCCTGCTGTCAAGATTCTGTGTCGTCTCGGGCTGATATTCTTCGTTAATCTGCGTGTACGCATGACTCTATGGCTGTAGTCTCTTCTGTCTTTCTCGCTGTCAGAGGATCTCTGATTGTGATACGGATTACGTCGTGGCTGTAGTCTCTTCTCTGCTCTGCTGTCAGAGGGATCTCTGATGTATACGGATGACTGGACTCTGAGGGCTCGTAGGATCTCTTTTCTGCTATCAGAGTGATCTCTGGATGTATAAACGGATGACTCTGTGGCTGTAGTCTCTTCTCTGTTGCGTACAAAACGGGACTCTGATTATATACGGATGGAGACTCTGTGCTGTAGTCTCTCCTCTTGCTGTCAAGGGATCTCTGATTATAAAACGGCTATGACTCTGTGGTCTGTAGTCGCTATCTTCAGTCTGTTTCAGAGGGATCTGATGTTAAACGAGATGAGCCTGTGGTCTGTAGTCTCTTCTGCTGTCGAGAGGATCTCTGATGTATAGGGGCGTGAGTGCAGACGCTCTGGGCTGTAAGTCTCTTCTCTGCTGTCAGTAAAGGGGCTCTTGATGATACGGATGACTCTGTGGCTGTGTAAAAAGTCTCTCTTCTGCTTCAGAGGATCTCTGATGTATAAACGGTGGACTCTGGTGGCTGTAGCTTCCAACAAAAAAAATAAAAAAATCAGTTGCAGACATAATGTAGGGCAGATTTAATCAAGCTGTCTGAAAGTCATAATATTCTATGTGTGCCGCCGGCAACCAATCACAGCTCAGCTTTCATTTATGACGTGTGACATGATATTTTAAAGGGGAGCTGGTGATTGGTTGCATTGGACACTAGAAATATTCTGACTTTCAGACAGCTTGATAAATCTGCCCCAATATAGTGGGGGAGGCCCAGCTTTGGGTCTTGTATTCTGTCTTCTTGATGACCATACAATCTCCTTACTATTGCCTGGTTCTGACTCTCTGTGTGGGTTTGGGCGGTTTTCCTATGCACAGAGTGCTTTTGTCTTGTTGCTGGCTGTCATATTGATAGCACTTGGTCTTGTGTAGCAGAACCTAGTACTAGTTAGATCAAAACAACCCCGGTTACCGTGGAGTACCAGCCTAGAGGGCATTTTACGTCAGTGGTAAACGGAAAAATGTGAGTATAACCAGGCAGCTGCCATGGAAAATGCCTCATACTGGGCCCACTGTAAGGTCTGTGTCTATCTCACCTTCTTGCAGATGTCATCCACGTCCTGCATGATGATGTCACTCCAGCTCTCCGGGGCCGTGATTGTGAATGTGCACCTAGCCCTTGCCGTGAGGGTGGGGGGGGGGGGGGGGATGGGTCACCTGAAATAGTATGCTCCACAAATAGGAAGCAGTAAAAACGCAGATGAAGGGCAGCTGTCCGGGATTCTTCTTAAAAAGGACAAGGGTAGTAGAAGTCAACCCGGCCAGGGAGAGAAAGAATGGTGGTCGGAAGACGAAAAAGGGGAACGTGAAGGAATAAGAATGAGAGGGGCAAGGGTTAGAAATTTACAAAAGGAACAGAGGAAGGGAAAAATAACACAATTGATGGCGTAAATGAGTGCATAGCCAAGTCTAAATGCCGGAACCTGGAAGTAATGGCTTATCTAGGAAATTTCGGAGTGGTGTCCTCTGATGGGGGGGCATGAACCATAGTCCAAAGGCCGGAGGTACACGAGGATGGGTGCCCGCTGGTGCGCATAGGGGGGCGGTTGGGGGAGAAGAGACTAGGCGGCGGAAAAGGCTTTGGAACCGTTTCGGAAACCTGGGAGTGATGAGGTGGAGGATTGCCTGGTGGTTGGGGTGCTGCGTCAAATGGCTGAGACGTAGATGTAAGGAGTAGTACGGATTAATAGAGCGGCAGGAAAGTGTAAAAGTCGGCAGGGAGGATTTCGTTGCATATGACTGACTAATATCGAGCTAGTCGTGACAATAAAGGAGGCAGGGGGGTTGGGAGTGAGAAAAAGGAGACGTAAAAGAGAGGCCAAGAGGATGAGTGGTGAGCGAGAGTCAAGCACGGATAGGAGGAATCTATCGTGAGTGTATAGAAGTAAAAGAAGGGAAGAAAGCGAAAAAGGGAGGTGACTGGGGTGGGAAAAGTTAGAAGAAGAGGGGTGAGGAATCACTGGGAGCTCGGGAAAACTTAAAAACGTTTACGGATATCGCGGGATCCTGACCGGCTGGTGGAAAAAGGTGTGAATGAAGGAGGGATGGGAGCGAGTTGGAGGGAGGGTGGGCGGGAGGTGAGAGGTGTGGGCAGATCATCTTCCGGGAAGGAGTCCATTTCTCCCCAGAGAGATCCCTGCCTGACGATTTCGGCCAGCCAAACCTGATCCATTCTACATTTCCCCTAGTCGAGAAAGCACTTGGAGTGCTAATCCTATCGAATACAAATCCCGTAATCACACGTAGCGGTTCGGTTCAGTCCACAGATGTGCAAGCCTGAACTTCCTGTCCTCATTGAGGTCTACTGCGGCGATCGTCAATAGAGACCTGGTATTCCGTATTTTAACGCTTCTAGCTTGGGGTGTTCTCCGTGGTCCGTTCTCCAGCACGGCGTTAAGGGATGAGAACCGGCGGAGGAGGTGCGCGTGAGTGAGCCAAAGTCAACGCGTAGGAGAGAGGGTCAGGGAAAAAGTGGAGGATAAAAGGATATCCCGATTCTTTCTATGACTGCTGTCGGGACCGGAGGGAACGCGAATCGAAGTAGCAAGAAGGGCTCAGACGCTTAGGCAAGAGTGTGCAATAGGAGAGACAAGGTAAGGGATGCTATCTGATGATGTCAACCACCCTGCCTGATGATGTCGCCAGCCCTGCATGATGATGTCGCCAGCCCTGCCTGATGATTCCGTCCAGCCCGCCTGCCTGATGATGGTCGTCGCCAGCCCTGCCTGATGAATGTCACCAGCCCTTGCCTGAATGATGGTCACCACTCCTGTGCCTGATGATGGTCACCAGCCGCTGTGCCTGACGATGTCACCAGCCCTGCCTGACGTGTCACCAGCCCTGCCTGATGAATGTCACCCGAGCCCTGCCTTACATGTCACCCCATATACTGGGATCAGACATCAGTGGGTCTATTTGTTGTGTTGTAATAGTCCTAGTCCTCCGAGCAGGGGTCTCTCTATCTTTATGTCATATGTCCGGGGTTGTCCTCCCCCCACTCCTGTCTTACATTCCTCACTCAACCATTGCCACGTTGTTTTTTGCTACCAAGGTAGTTGTCCTCCGCACTCATGACGCTTAGAAGCTGTGGTGTTATTACTGGTGTGTGTGGTCCTCGGAGCTTGCACTCCATCACCAGCGTGCCGCCCTTCCGTGTCTGAATTTGGTCGTGTTGTGCGATCCTTCTCCGTTTTTAATTGGGAATCTTAATTCCGCCGTCTTATTAAACGTCCCAGAAGTGCTTGTTAATATGAACTAACTTAGTTAAACCACATGTCTGGCTGGCGGCCGCCGCGTCTTCCTTGTATGAATCCAGGAGGGTTGTTAATAAGAGAATTTAACCTAAAATATAGAGGAAACGTAAATAGGCATCTAATGCCGGCGGGCGATCCAACCTGGGTATCCCAGTGCCCGGATAAATACTTCTCAATGAACCATCAGCTGACAATGTAACGGCAGAGGAGCCTCATGTCATGTGGTAATTATTCATCACCGGCCACACCTGACGCTTAGATACACCACTGTAGTCCATGCTTTGTGGTACACAGGGGGCGACCAATGACATCAGTTTTCTTCCATGGTGCCTTGATGGAATATGAAGTCCCTGTTCGATATAGTCTGAATAACTGTCCCCAGACATTTCCCATGAGAAACGGGCACAGGACAGTAACCCACATCCGTGCAGGACGTGACAAGCGTCCGACCCCCCAGGAAGATGCGCCAGCATTGTCTGCTCAGTGACAACACGGCCGAGCAGTCCAAGAATGCCTCCCAATTGTCCTATCATCTCAAGACATGTCAAGGCACGGCTTACTAACAGCCAATCAATGGGATAGATTACTGGAGTGGCAGGAGCTTCATCACATGGCAGAGGGAAGAAGGTCAGCGCCATTACCAGTGTAATTATCCTGGAGATGGGCGACAACCCTGATATCTTGCTCTGTACAGGTGGTCCCCCCTACTTAAGGACACCGAGGGAGCTTAAAACAGCAATAAAACTGAATACATTGTAAGTAAGGGTTTAAAATGATCTTATTTTGTAACATCACCGAGGAAAATTGAGATGGGAGAATTTCTTTTTTTGGGAAACCCCTTTAAAGTCTCCCTGCTGTGGCTCCAGGCTCTATGTCAGTACAAATGATTACACCACAGGTCTGTCGGCGGTCGAGTTTTTTTTATTATACTTCCGCGTTGGTTTTCCGGGGATACTATAAAACATCTGGCAACGCAGGCATTCACCCCTGCACCACAGAAGGGACGCAATGCGCCACAATTTTCAGCGCAAACAGCTTATAAATACCTCGTAAGTCGTTTACCCTGAATAAAGTGTCACAGTCCAACAAATGTGGTGTGCGGGCGACCCTTAGTAAGATCCGCCATGACTTAAAAGTGGCAATTTTAAGCATGTAGATGTAACATAATGCACCTATGTGCAGATATAATGAATAAGGGGTGGTGTTCACTCATTGGCGCCTCACTATTCAGGGGTCCCGCAGAAATCCATCTATCTTGCCCACCATTGGCTGTCCGCTCTTCTACCAGTCATGGAGGCTCTTGGCTGCTGACCGTATATTATATTGTGAAGTTTTCATCTTCTGATGTTTGTTACCATTAGTTGTATCATTTGCTTGTTGTAAACGTCTGCGGAGATGAAATGTCAGTGACCCGACTGTGCCACCGCTGGGAATATAAGGACCACAATTTATTTCACAGCGTATGCCCTTGGAGTGTGGATAGGAGGTCCCAGACCTGTGTGTAGCCCGGAGACGCAGACACAGGTGACGGATGCTTCATTACTTAATAACACAATACATCTGTGCCCGGCAGTGCCAGAACATGAACATCAGCGCTCCAGCGTCTATCGCACGCCGAGTTATATACTGGACTTCTGAGGTGGTGCAGAAAGGTACCTGGCATTGCAGATACAGGGACGTCATGTCCGGGGTCTTGTCCCTGCCTTACATATCTATCACCCACCCCCTTCTCCAAAGGTTTTCCATTTCAGCCATTACTGTTTCATTGGCTACATGTTACACAAGGGGGTAGGGGCATTCTCACTGCAGATACCCTGAGCATTGCCCTGCAAGATATCCGAATATCCAACACTTCATGTACATTGTAGGTGTTACATCCTATTCCTGTGCTTTCTGAGCCACCACTCATCATCAGACTATCGGTGGGTCACCTCATCTTATTATCATCTACAAATCAATGGATGTAGGAAAGTGTCATTCGTGCAACCATAGCTCTGTTTTTTTGCTGTACTGGTTATAATTCTTCTTATCTAAGACTTGTGTCCATTGTTCCCTGGGAAAGTCTCTACTACTACTGCCAACGTTTGGAAAGTAACGTTATACTCCAAAGTAATAATGGGACTTGCTGCCCGGTGCTGGCACCGCTGTTCTCCACATTCCGTCCCGATGTCTTTTCGCATAGACCTATTGCAGCCAAAAAATAAATTAGAATTGTTAATCTTACGCTGAATTTTCATCCCTTTTGTTAATTGTGCTGTTTAAATAGGCAGATAAGTCATTCTAGTGGCAGATATGCCCGTATCATTATCTCTCACTGCTGTGGCACCACCTACCTGCAATTATCCCCTGAGTCACAAAGCTCCTCTTATGAGCAAGGAAAGAACATAGCGGGAGCAGACTCCTAATCTCCCCTCCTCCCCCTCCTCGCTGTGATGGAGGCTTCCCTGGGAGTTTCTCCGTGTTGTTTTAATTATAATGCTTTCAATTGTTGGTGATGGGAATATTGCTTTGTGATCCCCAGAGGATAAAGAGAATTCATTGCTGACATATCCCTCCCGCTCATATAATGCAGTGCTAGGGAATTTCTGGTGGCTCTCAGTGGACTGGACTGCAGAGAGATGGTTCATCTATCTATATATCCATTTTAATATGATCTATCGATCTGATTATATCAGTACTATCTATCTCATATCTATCTCATACTATCTATTTATATATCTATCGATCTGATATATATCATTACTATCTATCATCAATCTTCGGTATATCCATCTTTCTATCTTCTGTCATAGTTATCTGATTTACCATTGTAGAGGAGTATGATTGTGCATAGAGTGGTGAAGATGGGGGGGATCCTGACTCTTGCGGCTGAGGGGAGGCTGTAGAACTGCGCCCCTCACCCACCCATGTATAATATCGGGTTAACATCCCTGCATTGTCTCGACGCTCCCTTCTGACATTGGGGTGAAGAAAGCTATTTTTAAGGTCAATAGTTTCTTTGTAGGCTCCCTGATGCTGCCCCCTTTTGCTGCATATGTGCTTCCTGAGGAAACGATTCTCAACTCGCCTCATGGCTGTTCCACCTCTGGGTGGCAGAGGGCACTTCACTTCCAAGAGCCCTAGGGAGCCCATACAAAATACCAATACTATACAAGATGCTTGTGGTGGGTGGTCTATATTTTCTACATCCTTGTCTCCATCTAGCTTAGGGTTTGGCAATTATTAGAAAGGAAATGGTTTTAGAGGGCCCCGGACTAATATAGCTGGTTATACCCGATACCTATGGCCCCTCTCATTAGTGCCCCCCCTTATTCAGTCTCCTTTGCTCAGTGTTTGAGTAGAAGCAGCTTTGAGGCTGGTGGCCGCAGGAGTACTTGCGTTTGGGAAAAGAGGGCGGTAGAAGAAGGGCCCACGGTAATCCAGAGTATAACTTGTTTTTACCAGATAATTGCCAAAGAGGGCAGAAGAGAAGAAGGGGGCAATGAACAATACGAAGAAAGGGAGCAAGACATACAGCTAGACCCATATACGCAGATGATTGATTCTCAGCTAAAACCTGGGTGGTATTACTATATAGATCATATTCTGTTATTAAGCACAAGATTGGGTTACCACAAAGGTAAATTTCATTTTTCATTCTTCTTAATAAAGACTCATTAAAACACAAATGTTTGTATTTATAGATTAGTAGAGCATTAGATTCATCCACTATTCGGGGAATCTAAGTAATTAATGTTGGCAATCAGCCATATAAAATGGTCTTGCAACTATTTGTTTTCAGTGTGCATCACGTGTGTTCATAGCCGGCACTCACAATACCTATACATTCCACAAGCATTTGCTGGCTATAAAACACTATTTCCCCCAACATGTTTCCCCCTACATCAGGGGCTCTGGGCTCTAGTTGGCAGCCCTTTGTGTTTGAGGCTGAAAATTAAAATCGCAATTGGATCAGATATATTAGTAGGCAGCACACGATTATCCCATTGCCTGTAGTCTCTCGTATTTGCGGTTCTGGCACCTGCCCCTACTCTCCATGTTAACGCATGCGGGTGGACTTAGTGCAGAGTGCGGCGGCGTCCGCGGCATGTCACCGGATTTACCTAACCTCACAGCAATATTGGGCGCATGCATATCAGTGGACTAAGTACATATCACAAGTAGCCCCAATACGCGCATGTCACCAGACTTATTATAAAGTCCACGAGAATGTCCAATGTGAATGGCTACAATATTGTGTTTACTCATGAGTTTCTCTCATTAATGGAAATGTGTCCATACGTTTCAGGTAAGTATTGCATATTACATCAGTTAGTTATGGTCCAACTCTTTATAATGGAAGAGTTTCGTTATATAAAGAAGAGATGTGCAGCAAATTGATCTATCGTCTATCAAATCTCACACAGACTGTTGTGCATACAATATAAATCCGTTATTTACAGAGGAATATCATGGAATAAAGCACATGACAAATAATTCTAGGGCAACAGCAAAAGTAAAGCCTTTATTTAGGCCATTTGGGCTACGGCATTTTAGTCTGAGTCCATTGTGCTTCAGTCTGAAGAAGTTTTCTATCGAGATTTCTCCCGTCTTTGACCTAGTTATATCTTTTCAATTCCCACAAATTTTATGCAATTTACATCTCCTTTGTGTATAACCCTTATGTGTTTGGAGATGGAAGCATCTTTGTTGGTGGTAATTGAGCTCAAATGTCCTGAAATCCATCTGCGTAATTCCTGGACTGTCTCTACATGTAGCAGTGGACATTGTGCTGCACAAATGACTCCTTCGCTTTTACCATTTATAAATTGTCTCGCAGTTTGTTCCTCTCCATGAATAGGATTTGATGCGGGATACATTTGCAGATAGTACAGTTTGTGAAGGGATATGACCCTGTTAAGCTCCATCTCAGCCAAGTGTCTTTCATAGGTTTCTCTGAATGATGACTCTGGACTAAATAGCCCTTCAAATTTCTTCCTCTTCGATTGGTTATTTCTGGGTTAGTGTTTTTTTTTTCTCTTAAATCGGGGTCTGCTAAAAAATTGGCCGAAGTTTCTTGATAACCTTGGAAATCCGGTCAGCACCATATCCATATGCACCGGATATGTTCTTGTTTGCAAGCTGACCTTTTAGATAGTACAAGTGTATTGTGTTCGGTTCTCCTTGATCCCGAGTAAGCGTAATATATATGTTTTTTGGGGTGTTCCCTGTTCTTAAATCTGTTGTATAGGAGAGAGATCTCACTTGTACAATTCCTACGGGCTTGCATGTATTGGCCAACCAGGATTCCCTTCTTAAAGGGCTTTTCCAAAGAACATAAGTTAGGCCTTATCCACAGAATAGGGCCTAACTTGCTGATCCGTGGGGGGTCTCAGTAATGAGACCCCCACAGATCAGGATAAACAAGGGGTCCGATGGTGTCTGTCGTACCCCTTGTCGCTCTGTCAGAGTAATGGAGCAGACGGCCGCACATGACTGTTCTGCTCCATTAATCTCTATGGAGCTGACGCGGACTGTACCCCATCAGCGGACTGTACCCCCAGCAGTGCAGTGTACCCCATCAGCGGACAGTTTTGTACATCACCTCTCCGTGTAATAGCGGGGAAGCTTTGTGTCTGTAATGACTGATCTCATGCTTACAGTGACTCATTTTATAATCTCTTTCCATATGAATTGGTCTTGACTCTGGACAAGTCTCGCAGTTACACAAGCTGCGCCCGATGATGGAGATGGGTTAGTGTTAGCTCTGAATGACAGGTATATTTAGGATCACATCCCCAGGCTGTATGCATTGCTTGTCTGTAGGAGAGGGACATGGATAAGAGCTTACACCCCGCAGCACATTCTGCTACTGAGCCTCATAGACTGCACCCATCCCATCACTAGCACCTATGTTATATGTAACTGCTCCTCACACAACCTTTTAAATGTGGCCATAGTACGTGTAAATGCTGTGAAACTATCTGTCACAGAAAATCATCTTTCACATCCAACAATTCGGGTGAATGTTTTCAGATAAGACACTTCCTTAATTGCAGCTCGAATTATGTTATCTATCTGATTGAATGTGGTTGTAAACTACAATATGTGGGCCGCACCATACAACCTCTGAGGGAACGCCTCAACAAACACAGAAGCAATATCAGTAACGCCTTCCCGCTACACAGTCTATCCAGACATGCAGCACAATTCCATAAACGCAACTATAAAGAATTCAGCATCACTCTAATAGAACACATCCCCCCGTCCACTCCACAGAGATACAATCACCTTATCAAACGCCAAACCCTTACACCAGCTGCTCTGAATGAGTCACCAGAAAACATTTTTTAACATCCACTAATATCTGAATCTCTTCAACGGAGCATCATCTTTAATTTTTATGTCTCTTATTCGTATCCCCTATGCATTCTTATTACCTTCTTATTATGATCCTATATCTAAGTATCTATTTTAATCATATCATCTGCATCGCCATTTATTTGTCTATTTGTTTATTTATTTATATATTTATTAATTTTTTTGTTGCAGATTTCATTATAACATCTACTATTTATTTATCATATTCTCATTAGCACCACTCTCCTAGCATTCTCTACACTATATATATCCATATTCCTACAAGTTGATATCACCCTCTGTAATATCGGCCACACACGGCCAGAGCGCCGCGCCACTTACAAACTTTCCCCGGTATCTAGCCGGGTTCTTTCTGCGCATGCGCCACTTACATGTGGCTTCTAGCAGCTAGTGCGCATGCGCGCTTACAATACCTACTCTGCGCATGCGCCAGCGTCCGTACTGCTTATATTCAGTCGGCGCTGCAGCGCGCACATATTCTACAGCCACCGCTCATCATCCATCGTGCTGTAATATGTAAGCACTGCCAATCCTGGCCCTATTATATATAAATAAGTCTTATTACTTTAAACTCTCCACCTATTGATGCCTTCACAGGATTATATATATATTTACCATTGCCACCTTATTATTTATGTAATATAATTTACTATTGTCATCTCATTATTTATTTATTTATCTCTGGATCAACTGAGTTTTACCCATCTTTTTATCCATGGTTTTATCCATCCCATATATGAACATATTAACTATTAATCTAATTGCATATTTACCTAGTTATACTTTTGATAAGTGTACGGTTACATACTGTCTGGTTATCCATTGTGTCCCATTCTAATTATGTTATATCATCCTTTTTAAAGATATTGATGCATTCTATCTCTGTATATCCAATCGCTTGCCATCTATTCACACTATTATTGTATGTATACACACTTTATTCTATTTTATTTTTGTCTTCTGTTATCATGTTTTATAGTATTGGTCTGATGAAGGGTTATCCCGAAACGCGTTACCAATGTTTCAAATCGAATTTTAATCATTTACAATAAATACGAATTAGCTTTTATACCAAACCGTGTTTTGGTAAAATTCTCTGGGTTACAAGCGCACCCATCTATAGCGCCACATTCTCTCTTCCGCTTATACTCTCACACAACCTTATCAGGTATGGCTGCCTATTCTACCTGGCTGCTCTCTCCTCCATTCACCTCAGTCCATTTATCCCTGGAGAGCACAGGGGAAGGACCCACCAATATTGCAATAGATGCAGAGCCGCCATGTACTTCACTGCAAACGAAACCGAGGGAAGAGGGCAAGTAACTAATGAGACATCAGAGCCGGGTCATTGTAGCTACAGCTGTGTACACACCGCTCGTCCCCTTATACCGAGTCCTAACATTGACACTTTGTATTATGGACATTCCTCGTGTAGGCATCGCTCTCTTCCTTTACTATGTATCCAATTGGTTTTATTATCACTGGAATCTGTCTGATTTGGAGGGATGTGGTCCTGATACATAGGTGCTCCGCTCAGACACTGCAGCAGGGGAGTCTGGGTTGCTAGGGTTAGGTGAAGGATATAGCTGCAAGAGGGGCCCAACAGTACAATGCAGGCACTGCAATGGTAATAACAGGATTTATATGGGTGCATGTATTCTCATCCTGTATATGCCACTGTATTTATGGACTACTACTCCCATCCTGTATATATGGACACCTCACAGTACTAGTACTCCTAGTACAGCAGCAAACAGTCTGATTGTGGAGCAGCACAGCGAGTATAATGGATCAAGTCCAATGGTGGGTGCACGGCTCCAACAAACCCGATCCACCGGCTTGTAAGGTTAGATATCCACTACTACTCCTATCCTGTATATATGGGCACAGCACTACTACTCTTATCTTCTGCATAGTGCTTGGGGAGTGGGGGTCCTGCTGTGTAACATGGGGGGTTGTTGGCAGAAGGTTCTCGGCCATGCACGGCACAAACCATTTCCTTGGGGGTGATTTAGTAAGTGTTCAGACCTGGCTGCTGTAATTGCAGAGTAGGGAACGGAGTGTCCTACAGGATCCTGCCAGTGTATCCTTGGCCTGTCAGGCTTGATGGATATTGGAGTGTGGGAGAGGCAAGAATTCTACTTTTTCTGTTTAATAAAAAAATAATTGTGACTGCAATTTTTTTCCATAATTGAATCATGAAGCAATCAGATGCTGCGGATAATCTGATAAATCTCTGCGAGGCTTCTGGATATCATCCAGGATCACATTCCAGGGGGAGGGAGGGCGCATAGGCTACAATCTGACCGAGAGCAGGATCAGGCTGTGGCCTCAGTGTAGTGGGAAGTCCCCCAGATGTCTCCTGCACCCTCTCCTGGATGTCTGCCCGGCCGCTGGATGCTCCATTACCAATCCAGAGTGGACTGAGTACATATCACAGTAGCAGCAATAGGCGCATGTCACCAGACTTATTATAAAGTCCACGAGAATGTCCAATGTGAATGGCTACAATATTGTGTTTACTCATGAGTTTCTCTCATTAATGGAAATGTGTCCATACGTTTCAGGTAAGTATTGCATATTACATCAGTTAGTTATGGTCCAACTCTTTATAATGGAAGAGTTTCGTTATATAAAGAAGAGATGTGCAGCAAATTGCAAATTGATCTATCGTCTATCAAATCTCACACAGACTGTTGTGCATACAATATAAATCCATTATTTACAGAGGAATATCATGGAATAAAGCACATGACAAATAATTCTAGGGCAACAGCAAAAGTAAAGCCTTTATTTAGGCCATTTGGGCTACGGCATTTTAGTCTGAGTCCATTGTGCTTCAGTCTGAAGAAGTTTTCTATCGAGATTTCTCCCGTCTTTGACCTAGTTATATCTTTTCAATTCCCACAAATTTTATGCAATTTACATCTCCTTTGTGTATAACCCTTATGTGTTTGGAGATGGAAGCATCTTTGTTGGTGGTAATTGAGCTCAAATGTCCTGAAATCCATCTGCGTAATTCCTGGACTGTCTCTACATGTAGCAGTGGACATTGTGCTGCACAAATGACTCCTTCGCTTTTACCATTTATAAATTGTCTCGCAGTTTGTTCCTCTCCATGAATAGGATTTGATGCGGGATACATTTGCAGATAGTACAGTTTGTGAAGGGATATGACCCTGTTAAGCTCCATCTCAGCCAAGTGTCTTTCATAGGTTTCTCTGAATGATGACTCTGGACTAAATAGCCCTTCAAATTTCTTCCTCTTCGATTGGTTATTTCTGGGTTAGTGTTTTTTTTTCTCTTAAATCGGAGTCTGCTAAAAAAATTGGCCGAAGTTTCTTGATAACCTTGGAAATCCGGTCAGCACCATATCCATATGCACCGGATATGTTCTTGTTTGCAAGCTGACCTTTTAGATAGTACAAGTGTATTGTGTTCGGTTCTCCTTGATCCCGAGTAAGCGTAATATATATGTTTTTTGGGGTGTTCCCTGTTCTTAAATCTGTTGTATAGGAGAGAGATCTCACTTGTACAATTCCTACGGGCTTGCATGTATTGGCCAACCAGGATTCCCTTCTTAAAGGGCTTTTCCAAAGAACATAAGTTAGGCCTTATCCACAGAATAGGGCCTAACTTGCTGATCCGTGGGGGGTCTCAGTAATGAGACCCCCACAGATCAGGATAAACAAGGGGTCCGATGGTGTCTGTCGTACCCCTTGTCGCTCTGTCAGAGTAATGGAGCAGACGGCCGCACATGACTGTTCTGCTCCATTAATCTCTATGGAGCTGACGCGGACTGTACCCCATCAGCGGACTGTACCCCCAGCAGTGCAGTGTACCCCATCAGCGGACAGTTTTGCACATCACCTCTCCGTGTAATAGCGGGGAAGCTTTGTGTCTGTAATGACTGATCTCATGCTTACAGTGACTCATTTTATAATCTCTTTCCATATGAATTGGTCTTGACTCTGGACAAGTCTCGCAGTTACACGAGCTGCGCCCGATGATGGAGATGGGTTAGTGTTAGCTCTGAATGACAGGTATATTTAGGATCACATCCCCAGGCTGTATGCATTGCTTGTCTGTAGGAGAGGGACATGGATAAGAGCTTACACCCCGCAGCACATTCTGCTACTGAGCCTCATAGACTGCACCCATCCCATCACTAGCACCTATGTTATATGTAACTGCTCCTCACACAACCTTTTAAATGTGGCCATAGTACGTGTAAATGCTGTGAAACTATCTGTCACAGAAAATCATCTTTCACATCCAACAATTCGGGTGAATGTTTTCAGATAAGACACTTCCTTAATTGCAGCTCGAATTATGTTATCTATCTGATTGAATGTGGTTGTAAACTACAATATGTGGGCCGCACCATACAACCTCTGAGGGAACGCCTCAACAAACACAGAAGCAATATCAGTAACGCCTTCCCGCTACACAGTCTATCCAGACATGCAGCACAATTCCAGAAACGCAACTATAAAGAATTCAGCATCACTCCAATAGAACACATCCCCCCGTCCACTCCACAGAGATACAATCACCTTATCAAACTCCAAACCCTTACACCAGCTGCTCTGAATGAGTCACTAGAAAACATTTTTTAACATCCACTAATATCTGAATCTCTTCAACGGAGCATCATCTTTAATTTTTATGTCTCTTATTCGTATCCCCTATGCATTCTTATTACCTTCTTATTATGATCCTATATCTAAGTATCTATTTTAATCATATCATCTGCATCGCCATTTATTTGTCTATTTGTTTATTTATTTATATATTTATTAATTTTTTTGTTGCAGATTTCATTATAACATCTACTATTTATTTATCATATTCTCATTAGCACCACTCTCCTAGCATTCTCTACACTATATATATCCATATTCCTACAAGTTGATATCACCCTCTGTAATATCGGCCACACACGGCCAGAGCGCCGCGCCACTTACAAACTTTCCCCGGTATGTAGCCGGGTTCTTTCTGCGCATGCGCCACTTACATGTGGCTTCTAGCAGCTAGTGCGCATGCGCGCTTACAATACCTACTCTGCGCATGCGCCAGCGTCCGTACTGCTTATATTCAGTCGGCGCTGCAGCGCGCACATATTCTACAGCCACCGCTCATCATCCATCGTGCTGTAATATGTAAGTACTGCCAATCCTGGCCCTATTATATATAAATAAGTCTTATTACTTTAAACTCTCCACCTATTGATGCCTTCACAGGATTATATATATATTTACCATTGCCACCTTATTATTTATGTAATATAATTTACTATTGTCATCTCATTATTTATTTATTTATCTCTGGATCAACTGAGTTTTACCCATCTTTTTATCCATGGTTTTATCCATCCCATATATGAACATATTAACTATTAATCTAATTGCATATTTACCTAGTTATACTTTTGATAAGTGTACGGTTACATACTGTCTGGTTATCCATTGTGTCCCATTCTAATTATGTTATATCATCCTTTTTAAAGATATTGATGCGTTCTATCTCTGTATATCCAATCGCTTGCCATCTATTCACACTATTATTGTATGTATACACACTTTATTCTATTTTATTTTTGTCTTCTGTTATCATGTTTTATAGTATTGGTCTGATGAAGGGTTATCCCGAAACGCGTTACCAATGTTTCAAATCGAATTTTAATCATTTACAATAAATACGAATTAGCTTTTATACCAAACCGTGTTTTGGTAAAATTCTCTGGGTTACAAGCGCACCCATCTATAGCGCCACATTCTCTCTTCCGCTTATACTCTCACACAACCTTATCAGGTATGGCTGCCTATTCTACCTGGCTGCTCTCTCCTCCATTCACCTCAGTCCATTTATCCCTGGAGAGCACAGGGGAAGGACCCACCAATATTGCAATAGATGCAGAGCCGCCATGTACTTCACTGCAAACGAAACCGAGCCCCTGGGCCAAAGGGAAGAGGGCAAGTAACTAATGAGACATCAGAGCCGGGTCATTGTAGCTACAGCTGTGTACACACCGCTCGTCCCCTTATACCGAGTCCTAACATTGACACTTTGTATTATGGACATTCCTCGTGTAGGCATCACTCTCTTCCTTTACTATGTATCCAATTGGTTTTATTATCACTGGAATCTGTCTGATTTGGAGGGATGTGGTCCTGATACATAGGTGCTCCGCTCAGACACTGCAGCAGGGGAGTCTGGGTTGCTAGGGTTAGGTGAAGGATATAGCTGCAAGAGGGGCCCAACAGTACAATGCAGGCACTGCAATGGTTATAACAGGATTTATATGGGTGCATGTATTCTCATCCTGTATATGCCACTGTATTTATGGACTACTACTCCCATCCTGTATATATAGACACCTCACAGTACTAGTACTCCTAGTACAGCAGCAAACAGTCTGATTGTGGAGCAGCACAGCGAGTATAATGGATCAAGTCCAATGGTGGGTGCACGGCTCCAACAAACCCGATCCACCGGCTTATAAGGTTAGATATCCACTACTACTCCTATCCTGTATATATGGGCACAGCACTACTACTCTTATCTTCTGCATAGTGCTTGGGGAGTGGGGGTCCTGCTGTGTAACATGGGGGGTTGTTGGCAGAAGGTTCTCGGCCATGCACGGCACAAACCATTTCCTTGGGGGTGATTTAGTAAGTGTTCAGACCTGGCTGCTGTAATTGCAGAGTAGGGAACGGAGTGTCCTACAGGATCCTGCCAGTGTATCCTTGGCCTGTCAGGCTTGATGGATATTGGAGTGTGGGAGAGGCAAGAATTCTACTTTTTCTGTTTAATAAAAAAATAATTGTGACTGCAATTTTTTTCCATAATTGAATCATGAAGCAATCAGATGCTGCGGATAATCTGATAAATCTCTGCGAGGCTTCTGGATATCATCCAGGATCACATTCCAGGGGGAGGGAGGGCGCAGAGGCTACAATCTGACCGAGAACAGGATCAGGCTGTGGCCTCAGTGTAGTGGGAAGTCCCCCAGATGTCTCCTGCGCCTTCTCCTGGATGTCTGCCCGGCCGCTGGATGCTCCATTACCAATCCAGAGTGGACTGAGTACATATCACAGTAGCAGCAATAGGCGCATGTCACCAGACTTATTATAAAGTCCACGAGAATGTCCAATGTGAATGGCTACAATATTGTGTTTACTCATGAGTTTCTCTCATTAATGGAAATGTGTCCATACGTTTCAGGTAAGTATTGCATATTACATCAGTTAGTTATGGTCCAACTCTTTATAATGGAAGAGTTTCGTTATATAAAGAAGAGATGTGCAGCAAATTGATCTATCGTCTATCAAATCTCACACAGACTGTTGTGCATACAATATAAATCCGTTATTTACAGAGGAATATCATGGAATAAAGCACATGACAAATAATTCTAGGGCAACAGCAAAAGTAAAGCCTTTATTTAGGCCATTTGGGCTACGGCATTTTAGTCTGAGTCCATTGTGCTTCAGTCTGAAGAAGTTTTCTATCGAGATTTCTCCCGTCTTTGACCTAGTTATATCTTTTCAATTCCCACAAATTTTATGCAATTTACATCTCCTTTGTGTATAACCCTTATGTGTTTGGAGATGGAAGCATCTTTGTTGGTGGTAATTGAGCTCAAATGTCCTGAAATCCATCTGCGTAATTCCTGGACTGTCTCTACATGTAGCAGTGGACATTGTGCTGCACAAATGACTCCTTCGCTTTTACCATTTATAAATTGTCTCGCAGTTTGTTCCTCTCCATGAATAGGATTTGATGCGGGATACATTTGCAGATAGTACAGTTTGTGAAGGGATATGACCCTGTTAAGCTCCATCTCAGCCAAGTGTCTTTCATAGGTTTCTCTGAATGATGACTCTGGACTAAATAGCCCTTCAAATTTCTTCCTCTTCGATTGGTTATTTCTGGGTTAGTGTTTTTTTTTTCTCTTAAATCGGGGTCTGCTAAAAAATTGGCCGAAGTTTCTTGATAACCTTGGAAATCCGGTCAGCACCATATCCATATGCACCGGATATGTTCTTGTTTGCAAGCTGACCTTTTAGATAGTACAAGTGTATTGTGTTCGGTTCTCCTTGATCCCGAGTAAGCGTAATATATATGTTTTTTGGGGTGTTCCCTGTTCTTAAATCTGTTGTATAGGAGAGAGATCTCACTTGTACAATTCCTACGGGCTTGCATGTATTGGCCAACCAGGATTCCCTTCTTAAAGGGCTTTTCCAAAGAACATAAGTTAGGCCTTATCCACAGAATAGGGCCTAACTTGCTGATCCGTGGGGGGTCTCAGTAATGAGACCCCCACAGATCAGGATAAACAAGGGGTCCGATGGTGTCTGTCGTACCCCTTGTCGCTCTGTCAGAGTAATGGAGCAGACGGCCGCACATGACTGTTCTGCTCCATTAATCTCTATGGAGCTGACGCGGACTGTACCCCATCAGCGGACTGTACCCCCAGCAGTGCAGTGTACCCCATCAGCGGACAGTTTTGTACATCACCTCTCCGTGTAATAGCGGGGAAGCTTTGTGTCTGTAATGACTGATCTCATGCTTACAGTGACTCATTTTATAATCTCTTTCCATATGAATTGGTCTTGACTCTGGACAAGTCTCGCAGTTACACAAGCTGCGCCCGATGATGGAGATGGGTTAGTGTTAGCTCTGAATGACAGGTATATTTAGGATCACATCCCCAGGCTGTATGCATTGCTTGTCTGTAGGAGAGGGACATGGATAAGAGCTTACACCCCGCAGCACATTCTGCTACTGAGCCTCATAGACTGCACCCATCCCATCACTAGCACCTATGTTATATGTAACTGCTCCTCACACAACCTTTTAAATGTGGCCATAGTACGTGTAAATGCTGTGAAACTATCTGTCACAGAAAATCATCTTTCACATCCAACAATTCGGGTGAATGTTTTCAGATAAGACACTTCCTTAATTGCAGCTCGAATTATGTTATCTATCTGATTGAATGTGGTTGTAAACTACAATATGTGGGCCGCACCATACAACCTCTGAGGGAACGCCTCAACAAACACAGAAGCAATATCAGTAACGCCTTCCCGCTACACAGTCTATCCAGACATGCAGCACAATTCCATAAACGCAACTATAAAGAATTCAGCATCACTCTAATAGAACACATCCCCCCGTCCACTCCACAGAGATACAATCACCTTATCAAACGCCAAACCCTTACACCAGCTGCTCTGAATGAGTCACCAGAAAACATTTTTTAACATCCACTAATATCTGAATCTCTTCAACGGAGCATCATCTTTAATTTTTATGTCTCTTATTCGTATCCCCTATGCATTCTTATTACCTTCTTATTATGATCCTATATCTAAGTATCTATTTTAATCATATCATCTGCATCGCCATTTATTTGTCTATTTGTTTATTTATTTATATATTTATTAATTTTTTTGTTGCAGATTTCATTATAACATCTACTATTTATTTATCATATTCTCATTAGCACCACTCTCCTAGCATTCTCTACACTATATATATCCATATTCCTACAAGTTGATATCACCCTCTGTAATATCGGCCACACACGGCCAGAGCGCCGCGCCACTTACAAACTTTCCCCGGTATCTAGCCGGGTTCTTTCTGCGCATGCGCCACTTACATGTGGCTTCTAGCAGCTAGTGCGCATGCGCGCTTACAATACCTACTCTGCGCATGCGCCAGCGTCCGTACTGCTTATATTCAGTCGGCGCTGCAGCGCGCACATATTCTACAGCCACCGCTCATCATCCATCGTGCTGTAATATGTAAGCACTGCCAATCCTGGCCCTATTATATATAAATAAGTCTTATTACTTTAAACTCTCCACCTATTGATGCCTTCACAGGATTATATATATATTTACCATTGCCACCTTATTATTTATGTAATATAATTTACTATTGTCATCTCATTATTTATTTATTTATCTCTGGATCAACTGAGTTTTACCCATCTTTTTATCCATGGTTTTATCCATCCCATATATGAACATATTAACTATTAATCTAATTGCATATTTACCTAGTTATACTTTTGATAAGTGTACGGTTACATACTGTCTGGTTATCCATTGTGTCCCATTCTAATTATGTTATATCATCCTTTTTAAAGATATTGATGCATTCTATCTCTGTATATCCAATCGCTTGCCATCTATTCACACTATTATTGTATGTATACACACTTTATTCTATTTTATTTTTGTCTTCTGTTATCATGTTTTATAGTATTGGTCTGATGAAGGGTTATCCCGAAACGCGTTACCAATGTTTCAAATCGAATTTTAATCATTTACAATAAATACGAATTAGCTTTTATACCAAACCGTGTTTTGGTAAAATTCTCTGGGTTACAAGCGCACCCATCTATAGCGCCACATTCTCTCTTCCGCTTATACTCTCACACAACCTTATCAGGTATGGCTGCCTATTCTACCTGGCTGCTCTCTCCTCCATTCACCTCAGTCCATTTATCCCTGGAGAGCACAGGGGAAGGACCCACCAATATTGCAATAGATGCAGAGCCGCCATGTACTTCACTGCAAACGAAACCGAGGGAAGAGGGCAAGTAACTAATGAGACATCAGAGCCGGGTCATTGTAGCTACAGCTGTGTACACACCGCTCGTCCCCTTATACCGAGTCCTAACATTGACACTTTGTATTATGGACATTCCTCGTGTAGGCATCGCTCTCTTCCTTTACTATGTATCCAATTGGTTTTATTATCACTGGAATCTGTCTGATTTGGAGGGATGTGGTCCTGATACATAGGTGCTCCGCTCAGACACTGCAGCAGGGGAGTCTGGGTTGCTAGGGTTAGGTGAAGGATATAGCTGCAAGAGGGGCCCAACAGTACAATGCAGGCACTGCAATGGTAATAACAGGATTTATATGGGTGCATGTATTCTCATCCTGTATATGCCACTGTATTTATGGACTACTACTCCCATCCTGTATATATGGACACCTCACAGTACTAGTACTCCTAGTACAGCAGCAAACAGTCTGATTGTGGAGCAGCACAGCGAGTATAATGGATCAAGTCCAATGGTGGGTGCACGGCTCCAACAAACCCGATCCACCGGCTTGTAAGGTTAGATATCCACTACTACTCCTATCCTGTATATATGGGCACAGCACTACTACTCTTATCTTCTGCATAGTGCTTGGGGAGTGGGGGTCCTGCTGTGTAACATGGGGGGTTGTTGGCAGAAGGTTCTCGGCCATGCACGGCACAAACCATTTCCTTGGGGGTGATTTAGTAAGTGTTCAGACCTGGCTGCTGTAATTGCAGAGTAGGGAACGGAGTGTCCTACAGGATCCTGCCAGTGTATCCTTGGCCTGTCAGGCTTGATGGATATTGGAGTGTGGGAGAGGCAAGAATTCTACTTTTTCTGTTTAATAAAAAAATAATTGTGACTGCAATTTTTTTCCATAATTGAATCATGAAGCAATCAGATGCTGCGGATAATCTGATAAATCTCTGCGAGGCTTCTGGATATCATCCAGGATCACATTCCAGGGGGAGGGAGGGCGCATAGGCTACAATCTGACCGAGAGCAGGATCAGGCTGTGGCCTCAGTGTAGTGGGAAGTCCCCCAGATGTCTCCTGCACCCTCTCCTGGATGTCTGCCCGGCCGCTGGATGCTCCATTACCAATCCAGAGTGGACTGAGTACATATCACAGTAGCAGCAATAGGCGCATGTCACCAGACTTATTATAAAGTCCACGAGAATGTCCAATGTGAATGGCTACAATATTGTGTTTACTCATGAGTTTCTCTCATTAATGGAAATGTGTCCATACGTTTCAGGTAAGTATTGCATATTACATCAGTTAGTTATGGTCCAACTCTTTATAATGGAAGAGTTTCGTTATATAAAGAAGAGATGTGCAGCAAATTGCAAATTGATCTATCGTCTATCAAATCTCACACAGACTGTTGTGCATACAATATAAATCCATTATTTACAGAGGAATATCATGGAATAAAGCACATGACAAATAATTCTAGGGCAACAGCAAAAGTAAAGCCTTTATTTAGGCCATTTGGGCTACGGCATTTTAGTCTGAGTCCATTGTGCTTCAGTCTGAAGAAGTTTTCTATCGAGATTTCTCCCGTCTTTGACCTAGTTATATCTTTTCAATTCCCACAAATTTTATGCAATTTACATCTCCTTTGTGTATAACCCTTATGTGTTTGGAGATGGAAGCATCTTTGTTGGTGGTAATTGAGCTCAAATGTCCTGAAATCCATCTGCGTAATTCCTGGACTGTCTCTACATGTAGCAGTGGACATTGTGCTGCACAAATGACTCCTTCGCTTTTACCATTTATAAATTGTCTCGCAGTTTGTTCCTCTCCATGAATAGGATTTGATGCGGGATACATTTGCAGATAGTACAGTTTGTGAAGGGATATGACCCTGTTAAGCTCCATCTCAGCCAAGTGTCTTTCATAGGTTTCTCTGAATGATGACTCTGGACTAAATAGCCCTTCAAATTTCTTCCTCTTCGATTGGTTATTTCTGGGTTAGTGTTTTTTTTTCTCTTAAATCGGAGTCTGCTAAAAAAATTGGCCGAAGTTTCTTGATAACCTTGGAAATCCGGTCAGCACCATATCCATATGCACCGGATATGTTCTTGTTTGCAAGCTGACCTTTTAGATAGTACAAGTGTATTGTGTTCGGTTCTCCTTGATCCCGAGTAAGCGTAATATATATGTTTTTTGGGGTGTTCCCTGTTCTTAAATCTGTTGTATAGGAGAGAGATCTCACTTGTACAATTCCTACGGGCTTGCATGTATTGGCCAACCAGGATTCCCTTCTTAAAGGGCTTTTCCAAAGAACATAAGTTAGGCCTTATCCACAGAATAGGGCCTAACTTGCTGATCCGTGGGGGGTCTCAGTAATGAGACCCCCACAGATCAGGATAAACAAGGGGTCCGATGGTGTCTGTCGTACCCCTTGTCGCTCTGTCAGAGTAATGGAGCAGACGGCCGCACATGACTGTTCTGCTCCATTAATCTCTATGGAGCTGACGCGGACTGTACCCCATCAGCGGACTGTACCCCCAGCAGTGCAGTGTACCCCATCAGCGGACAGTTTTGCACATCACCTCTCCGTGTAATAGCGGGGAAGCTTTGTGTCTGTAATGACTGATCTCATGCTTACAGTGACTCATTTTATAATCTCTTTCCATATGAATTGGTCTTGACTCTGGACAAGTCTCGCAGTTACACGAGCTGCGCCCGATGATGGAGATGGGTTAGTGTTAGCTCTGAATGACAGGTATATTTAGGATCACATCCCCAGGCTGTATGCATTGCTTGTCTGTAGGAGAGGGACATGGATAAGAGCTTACACCCCGCAGCACATTCTGCTACTGAGCCTCATAGACTGCACCCATCCCATCACTAGCACCTATGTTATATGTAACTGCTCCTCACACAACCTTTTAAATGTGGCCATAGTACGTGTAAATGCTGTGAAACTATCTGTCACAGAAAATCATCTTTCACATCCAACAATTCGGGTGAATGTTTTCAGATAAGACACTTCCTTAATTGCAGCTCGAATTATGTTATCTATCTGATTGAATGTGGTTGTAAACTACAATATGTGGGCCGCACCATACAACCTCTGAGGGAACGCCTCAACAAACACAGAAGCAATATCAGTAACGCCTTCCCGCTACACAGTCTATCCAGACATGCAGCACAATTCCAGAAACGCAACTATAAAGAATTCAGCATCACTCCAATAGAACACATCCCCCCGTCCACTCCACAGAGATACAATCACCTTATCAAACTCCAAACCCTTACACCAGCTGCTCTGAATGAGTCACTAGAAAACATTTTTTAACATCCACTAATATCTGAATCTCTTCAACGGAGCATCATCTTTAATTTTTATGTCTCTTATTCGTATCCCCTATGCATTCTTATTACCTTCTTATTATGATCCTATATCTAAGTATCTATTTTAATCATATCATCTGCATCGCCATTTATTTGTCTATTTGTTTATTTATTTATATATTTATTAATTTTTTTGTTGCAGATTTCATTATAACATCTACTATTTATTTATCATATTCTCATTAGCACCACTCTCCTAGCATTCTCTACACTATATATATCCATATTCCTACAAGTTGATATCACCCTCTGTAATATCGGCCACACACGGCCAGAGCGCCGCGCCACTTACAAACTTTCCCCGGTATGTAGCCGGGTTCTTTCTGCGCATGCGCCACTTACATGTGGCTTCTAGCAGCTAGTGCGCATGCGCGCTTACAATACCTACTCTGCGCATGCGCCAGCGTCCGTACTGCTTATATTCAGTCGGCGCTGCAGCGCGCACATATTCTACAGCCACCGCTCATCATCCATCGTGCTGTAATATGTAAGTACTGCCAATCCTGGCCCTATTATATATAAATAAGTCTTATTACTTTAAACTCTCCACCTATTGATGCCTTCACAGGATTATATATATATTTACCATTGCCACCTTATTATTTATGTAATATAATTTACTATTGTCATCTCATTATTTATTTATTTATCTCTGGATCAACTGAGTTTTACCCATCTTTTTATCCATGGTTTTATCCATCCCATATATGAACATATTAACTATTAATCTAATTGCATATTTACCTAGTTATACTTTTGATAAGTGTACGGTTACATACTGTCTGGTTATCCATTGTGTCCCATTCTAATTATGTTATATCATCCTTTTTAAAGATATTGATGCGTTCTATCTCTGTATATCCAATCGCTTGCCATCTATTCACACTATTATTGTATGTATACACACTTTATTCTATTTTATTTTTGTCTTCTGTTATCATGTTTTATAGTATTGGTCTGATGAAGGGTTATCCCGAAACGCGTTACCAATGTTTCAAATCGAATTTTAATCATTTACAATAAATACGAATTAGCTTTTATACCAAACCGTGTTTTGGTAAAATTCTCTGGGTTACAAGCGCACCCATCTATAGCGCCACATTCTCTCTTCCGCTTATACTCTCACACAACCTTATCAGGTATGGCTGCCTATTCTACCTGGCTGCTCTCTCCTCCATTCACCTCAGTCCATTTATCCCTGGAGAGCACAGGGGAAGGACCCACCAATATTGCAATAGATGCAGAGCCGCCATGTACTTCACTGCAAACGAAACCGAGCCCCTGGGCCAAAGGGAAGAGGGCAAGTAACTAATGAGACATCAGAGCCGGGTCATTGTAGCTACAGCTGTGTACACACCGCTCGTCCCCTTATACCGAGTCCTAACATTGACACTTTGTATTATGGACATTCCTCGTGTAGGCATCACTCTCTTCCTTTACTATGTATCCAATTGGTTTTATTATCACTGGAATCTGTCTGATTTGGAGGGATGTGGTCCTGATACATAGGTGCTCCGCTCAGACACTGCAGCAGGGGAGTCTGGGTTGCTAGGGTTAGGTGAAGGATATAGCTGCAAGAGGGGCCCAACAGTACAATGCAGGCACTGCAATGGTTATAACAGGATTTATATGGGTGCATGTATTCTCATCCTGTATATGCCACTGTATTTATGGACTACTACTCCCATCCTGTATATATAGACACCTCACAGTACTAGTACTCCTAGTACAGCAGCAAACAGTCTGATTGTGGAGCAGCACAGCGAGTATAATGGATCAAGTCCAATGGTGGGTGCACGGCTCCAACAAACCCGATCCACCGGCTTATAAGGTTAGATATCCACTACTACTCCTATCCTGTATATATGGGCACAGCACTACTACTCTTATCTTCTGCATAGTGCTTGGGGAGTGGGGGTCCTGCTGTGTAACATGGGGGGTTGTTGGCAGAAGGTTCTCGGCCATGCACGGCACAAACCATTTCCTTGGGGGTGATTTAGTAAGTGTTCAGACCTGGCTGCTGTAATTGCAGAGTAGGGAACGGAGTGTCCTACAGGATCCTGCCAGTGTATCCTTGGCCTGTCAGGCTTGATGGATATTGGAGTGTGGGAGAGGCAAGAATTCTACTTTTTCTGTTTAATAAAAAAATAATTGTGACTGCAATTTTTTTCCATAATTGAATCATGAAGCAATCAGATGCTGCGGATAATCTGATAAATCTCTGCGAGGCTTCTGGATATCATCCAGGATCACATTCCAGGGGGAGGGAGGGCGCAGAGGCTACAATCTGACCGAGAACAGGATCAGGCTGTGGCCTCAGTGTAGTGGGAAGTCCCCCAGATGTCTCCTGCGCCTTCTCCTGGATGTCTGCCCGGCCGCTGGATGCTCCATTACCAATCCAGCCCTATGTACACGAATCGTAACTGCTATACTACTGCCCCTAGGTACAGGAATATAACTACTATAGAATACCTGCCCCCTATGTACAAAATACAACTACATAATACTGTCCCCTTATGTACAAGAATATAACTACTATAATACGCCCCCTATGTACCAGGAATATAACTACTATAATACTGCCCCCTATGTACAGGAAGTAACTCCTAATAATACGCTTCCTCTGTACAGGAATATAACTAATATAAACTGCCCGCCAATAACTGCCCCCTATGATCAGGGAATACAACTACTATAGTCTTTCCCCTACTGTACAAAATAGTATACTACTATAATACTGCCCCCTATGTACAGGATGTCACTACTACAATACTGCCGGCCGCCCTCTGTCCAGGACTATAACTACTAAAAATCTAGCCCCCCAATGTCCAAGAATATTAACCTACTACCATAACTGCCCCCTCTGTCCCGGCATATCTCTCCTATCCATCTACTGCAACACGCTAATGTACAGACTATAACTACGCTAATACTGCTCCTATTACAGGAGATAACTACTATAATACTTCTCCTATGTCAGAAAGAACTAACTATAATACTGCCCCCTATGTACAGAATATAACTACTATAATACTGCCCCTAGTACAGACTATAACTACTATATACTGCCCCTATGTCTAGGATATAATACTCTAATCCGCCTCCCCTAGGTACAAAATATACTAAACGACTATACTACCGCCCTCTATGTCCAGGATATAACTACTATAATACTGCCCCTATGTACAGAAATAACTACTATATAATGCCCTGGTATGTACAGGGATATAACTACTATAATACTGCCCCTATGTACAGGGATCATACTACTACAATACTGCCACCTAGTACAGGAATCTAACTACTATAAGACTGCCCTCCATTTACAAGAAAAACTACTAAATACTGCCCCTATGTACAGGATAAACTACTATAATACTGTCCCTCGAGGTACCGGATATAACTACTATAACAGGCACCCTATGACAAGAAGATAACTACGATAATACTGCCCCCTATGTAACAGAATATAACTACTATAATAATTGCCCCTATGTACAGTATAAATAATACTATAATACTGCCAATACGGGGCCGCCCCCTATGTACAGGAATATAATTACTATAATACTTACTGCCCCCTATGTACAGAAATAATAACTACTATAATACGGCCCTCTATGTAACCGGGAATATAACTACTATAATAAATACTGCCTCCCTATGTACAAGAATATAACTACCATAATACTGCCCCTATGTACCCAGAAGATAACTCTATCCTATTGCCCCCTAGTACAGGAATATAATTAAACTATAATAACGCCCCCTATGTACAAGAATATAACGACTATAATTTGGCCCCTATGTAGGAAGAAAGTACTATAAACTGCCCCCTAAGGTGTACAGATATAATTACTATCATCTGCCCCTATGGACAGAGTATAATTACTATAAACTGCCCCCTAGGTACGGAATATAACGCTATAATACTGCCCCTATGTACAAAATATAAACTGCTAGAATACTGCCCAATGTACAGAAATAGACGCTATATAGCTGCCCCCTATGTACAAGAATATAACGGCGATAATACTGCCCCCTAAGGTACAGGCACTATAACTAACTATATACGACGTCCTATGTCACAGGAATCTAACTACTATGATACTCAATACTCCCCCCTATGTACAGGAATGTAACGACTTTAATACGGCCCCATGTCAGGAAGATAACTACCATAAGCGGCCCCCTATGTACAGGAAGATAACGCCTAGAATACTGCTCCTAGACAGAATAATACTACGATAATACGGCCCCCATGTACAGGAATATAACTACTAGAAGACTGGGCCTCCTATGGACAGAAGATACTAACAATAGCCTGCCTCCTAGGGTACAAGAAGATACAACTACGAGCAATACGGCCCCGATGTACAGAAGAGAACGAGTACACGATAATCGGCCCCTAGTACAGGCATAGAACTACGAGAAACGGCCCCCTAGGGTAGGAAAGAACTCTAGAATACCGCCCCTGGGACAAAAATACGAACGATAATACTGCCCTCGAGGGCAGGAGATAAAGCAATATAAGACCGCCCCGGATGTACAAAAATAGAACTACTATAAGAGGCCCCCCTATGGACAAGAAGACAACGACTATACTACGGCCCCCGAGTACAGGAAGAGACTGCTAGAGACTGGTCCCCCTAGTACAAAATATAACTACGAAGACTGCCCCCGATGTACAGAACAGAACTACTATAATACTGCTTCCGAGGGCAGGAATAGAACGACGATAAGACGGCCCCTAGGACAGGAATAGACTACGATACGACGGCCCCCTAGCTACGGAGGAGAACTTCTAGGACGGCGCCGATGGACAAGAAAGCACGGCGAAATACTGCCCCCTATGGACAAGACAGCACTGCTAGAAGACTGGGCCCCCTATGGACAAAAGAGACGCTGAAGACAGCCCCCTAGGGAACAAGAATAAACTACTATAACCCTGACAGCCCCCTGGGTACAAGAATCGAACGACGAGTACTGCCACGGCCCCGAGGAGGGAAAGAAACTACGAGAATACTGCCCCGGGGACAAAATATACGACTAGAATACTGCCCCCTGAGGGACAAGAAGATAACTGAACGCGAGGAAGAAAGACGACCCCCCTGGGACAAGAATAACACTACGATAAGACGGGCCCCTTGTACAGAAAAGAACTACGATAATACCCCCCCCGGGGGACAGGAATAAGAACTACGAGAGACGGCCCCTATGTACAAAGAAAAGACTACGAGAATAATCTGCCCCTATGTAACAGGAATATAACTACCTAAATACTGCCCCCTGTGTACAGGATATAACTAACTATAATACTGCCCCCTATGTATAAACAAGATATAACCTACTAGAATCTGCCTCTATGGACAGTAAACGACAATACGCCCCCTATGTTACAGAATTAACTACTATAATCTGCCCCTATTACACGAATATTAAAACTACCCCTATTTAATACTGCCCCTATTACAGGATATAACTACGATAATACTGCGCCCCCTAGTACAGGAATATAACTACTATAATACTGACGGCCCCCTGTGGTACAAATATAACTATTATATTACTGCCCCTACGACAAGAATCATCTACTATAAACTGGCCCCCTGTGTACAGGAATAACCTCTATAATACTGCCCACTAGTGTACAGGAATATAACTACTATAATACTGCCCCCTATGTACAAAATATAACTACGTTTTACAATCGTGCTTTACACTCTAGTATTTTTAGTTGGACTATCAGACGCAGAGGTCTGGGGTGCAGAGTTGGATAGTTTCTGACTCACATCTGGATCTGCGGGTCCCGCCAGGCACTGAGTGTATCGCGTCGTCCCTTGTGGTCTCCTGGATGTCTGCCCGGCCGCTGGATGCTCCATTACCAATCCAGCAACAAGGGAGACGCCGAGTACACTCAGTGCTGAGCGGGACCGCAGATCCAGATGTGAGCTCAGAACTATCCCAACTCTGCACCCCAGACCTCTGCGTCCTGATAGTCCAAATAAAATACTAGAGTGTAAAGCACAGATTGTAACCGTAGTTATATTCTTGTACATAGGAGGCAGTATTATAGCAGTTATATTCCTGTACATAGGGGGCAGTATTATAGAGGTTATTCCTGTACACAGGGGGCCAGTTTATAGTAGATGATTCTTGTCGTAGGGGCAGTAATATAATAGTTATATTTGTACCACAGGGGGCCGTCAGTATTATAGTAGTTATATTCCTGTACTAGGGGGCGCAGTATTATCGTAGTTATATCCTGTAATAGGGGCAGTATTAAATAGGGGTAGTTTTAATATTCGTGTAATAGGGGCAGATTATAGTAGTTAATTCTGTAACATAGGGGGCGTATTGTCGTTTACTGTCCATAGAGGCAGATTCTAGTAGGTTATATCTTGTTTATACATAGGGGGCAGTATTATAGTTAGTTATATCCTGTACACAGGGGGCAGTATTTAGGTAGTTATATTCCTGTTACATAGGGGCAGATTATTCTCGTAGTCTTTTCTTTGTACATAGGGGCCGTCTCTCGTAGTTCTTATTCCTGTCCCCCGGGGGGGGTATTATCGTAGTTCTTTTCTGTACAAGGGGCCCGTCTTATCGTAGTGTTATTCTTGTCCCAGGGGGGTCGTCTTTCTTCCTCGCGTTCAGTTATCTTCTTGTCCCTCAGGGGGCAGTATTCTAGTCGTATATTTTGTCCCCGGGGCAGTATTCTCGTAGTTTCTTTCCCTCCTCGGGGCCGTGGCAGTACTCGTCGTTCGATTCTTGTACCCAGGGGGCTGTCAGGGTTATAGTAGTTTATTCTTGTTCCCTAGGGGGCTGTCTTCAGCGTCTCTTTTGTCCATAGGGGGCCCAGTCTTCTAGCAGTGCTGTCTTGTCCATAGGGGGCAGTATTTCGCCGTGCTTTCTTGTCCATCGGCGCCGTCCTAGAAGTTCTCCTCCGTAGCTAGGGGGCCGTCGTATCGTAGTCTATTCCTGTCCTAGGGGCCGTCTTATCGTCGTTCTATTCCTGCCCTCGGAAGCAGTATTATAGTAGTTCTGTTCTGTACATCGGGGGCAGTCTTCGTAGTTATATTTTGTACTAGGGGGACCAGTCTCTAGCAGTCTCTTCCTGTACTCGGGGGCCGTAGTATAGTCGTTGTCTTCTTGTCCATAGGGGGGCCTCTTATAGTAGTTCTATTTTTGTACATCCGGGGCGGTCTTATATTGCTTTATCTCCTGCCCTCGAGGGCAGTATTATCGTTCGTATTTTTGTCCCAGGGGCGGTATTCTAGAGTTCTTTCCTACCCTAGGGGGCCGTTTCTCGTAGTTCTATGCCTGTACTAGGGGCCGATTATCGTGTACTCGTTCTCTTCTGTACATCGGGGCCGTATTGCTCGTAGTTGTATCTTCTTGTACCCTAGGAGGCAGGCTATTGTTAGTATCTTCTGTCCATAGGAGGCCCAGTCTTCTAGTAGTTATATTCCTGTACATGGGGGCCGTATTATCGTAGTATTATTCTGTCTAGGAGCAGTATTCTAGGCGTTATCTTCCTGTACATAGGGGGCCGCTTATGGTAGTTATCTTCCTGACATGGGGCCGTATTAAAGTCGTTACATTCCTGTACATAGGGGGGAGTATTGAGTATCATAGTAGTTAGATTCCTGTGACATAGGACGTCGTATATAGTTAGTTATAGTGCCTGTACCTTAGGGGGCAGTATTATCGCCGTTATATTCTTGTACATAGGGGGCAGCTATATAGCGTCTATTTCTGTACATTGGGCAGTATTCTAGCAGTTTATATTTTGTACATAGGGGCAGTATTATAGCGTTATATTCCGTACCTAGGGGGCAGTTTATAGTAATTATACTCTGTCCATAGGGGCAGATGATAGTAATTATATCTGTACACCTTAGGGGGCAGTTTATAGTACTTTCTTCCTACATAGGGGCCAAATTATAGTCGTTATATTCTTGTACATAGGGGGCGTTATTATAGTTTAATTATATTCCTGTACTAGGGGGCAATAGGATAGAGTTATCTTCTTGTACATAGGGGCAGTATTATAGTAGTTATATTCTTGTACATAGGGGGCAGTATTACAGTAGTTATATTCTTGTACATAGGGGGCAGTATTATAGTAGTTATATTATTGTACATAGGGGGCAGTATTATAGTAGTTATATTCTTGTACATAGGGGGCAGTATTATAGTAGTTATATTCTTGTACATAGGGGGCAGTATTATAGTAGTTATATTCTTGTACATAGGGGGCAGTATTATAGCAGTTATTCCAGCTTTCCCAGACCCTGATCCACACCTCCCAAATAGCACCTCCATAAGACTGATGCCCCCGTTACATCTAATAATGGTCTTGTAGTCATAGATTTCTTCAGTGTCCTTAAGATGGAGTGACCCTCCATCCTGTATCGCTAGTGCAACAGATCCACGTCACAAGAGCAAGAATATGACTTGATCTCATGGCCTTTAAATTTAATCTGTACACAGATAACTCATGCCAACAACTAGTTTCATCTCCTTATATTGCAAGGGTCTCGGCGACTCCTTCCATGAAGTACTACTACTACTACTTACTGCTTTACCTTGCAACATAAGTAAAGACAGATCGCAACAACCCTCAGTCTGTCGCAGCATTTGCTCGGGTAAGTTCTGAACATAGGGGAACAATCACTCAGCGGTTACAATGTATCATAGTGTTTTCTCATGAGCATTGCTAATTCCTGATACACTTGTATCTCACTTCTGAGCAGAAGATTGCCAGGTGTACCAGTCTGGGCAACGCTCTGTAGCTCCATTTCTCAATCGCTTAAGGACTTACAACTCTTGCTTGCCATGATACAATTGTATCCATTCTCCTCCGCTCAGATTTTTGTTGGTTGGTTTGGGTGTTTTAGGCATTTTCTGAGGCTCGAATGCAAATGTCTGCCCTTATGTACTGTTCCGGTCCGCGTTGCGTTCATAGCATGGGGATAGCATGGGGCAATACTCAATGCAACGCTAGCGTAACGTGTAGATTGGGGCCTATCAATAGGATCTAATGTATACCGATGAAGACAGACATGCTTTGTAATCTAGACCTCGTATCTCTCTCTAGTTTTGCTACAAATGATCAGTCCTAGTCCAACTGTTTCCAGTCACATCTCCCCTTGGATACAATGTAACAGCGGAAGCAGAACTAGCTATGTAATGGGTTAAACCTCACTGTAAACCAGAGTATTCACATTCACTTACCTGCAAGTGATATACGACACTGTGAGGAATTATGGCAAATAATCCGTCAGACAAGCTGTTAATACAAGAATAAGAGCGGCCGTCGCCGATACCAATACTTATATTGTAATAGCTGTGTCCTTTGGCGCGCGGCCCCCTGCGGGGTGTGTAATGATTGGCAGGCGTGGGGTTGATTCAGGCCATTCCTGCCGGGCATCATAATTTATCGTTGCGGTTACGTAGACTTATTCTTTGATTTCTGTAATGTTTTCCCCTCATAATACAACCAGAGCATAGATCACGGTGACGCGCCGCCGCAGCGAGCACACCGACCCTCTTGCCAGCTCCACACAATACGCACCCCGCCACCACACATTATTTACAGCGCCATAACGTGAGACGGGCTTCGTCTGTCAATAGTAATAAATAGAGACCCTGCTTCCTGTGATCCTCACTATTGTATCAATGAGTGGCGGTGTGCAAGGGTCGGTGGTCCCACTGGGCAGAGGGTCGGGGTCCCCCCACTTTGCAGAAGTCAGATACATCTACAGAAGCGAACTGGAAAAGGTAAAAAAATCTATTCTACTGTTTTCAAACCTGCAGCTCCCCATAATAATACTTGAGTATACCGCAGGGTCTCTGTTCATATATCCCTATCCATAGCTTCCTGTGCTGCCCATGATAGTAATACCGTCTCTTAGCTACACTAAAATAGAAATGGTTTTCCTCACATCTTCCCTCACCCATAAGGCCGGCAGCACACGTGGCGTTTTGAACCCGTTTTTGGGACCGTTTTAAGACGTCCGTTAAGAAATGCCTCTTTTTTTAATTAAGATAAAGATTAAAACCGGTCAAAAACAGATGCATTTTTCAAAAACCAATGTTAAATATTTTGATGACAATATTCTAATTTGGGTGTAAATGTACTCAAGAGTTGATCAAGCACACCAGGTCAATGAGATACAATGTGAGGAATTAAATACATAGGTGAGTAGGTGTGTAGTTATCATGGGGTTAAATCTGGACATATATGCCCATACTTGAGTTGGTATGGACATGCTTGATGTTAACTTAAATAACAAGGAAGACAACCCCCATCACATCCATATGGCTTTACCTATATGATGGTCCTCTGTGTGGGCTGGTCATGAGGAGTGTTGCCATTATGGTTTGGCCAGGGCCAATGGAGGAGTTTGGCTCACAGTCTACACTCTATAGAGTTCTACTCTTTATAAGTGACTTCTGTCCAAGGGTGTGGGCACATTGATTATCACACACAAGGGCGCAAGCTCGCTCAGCACCAACTGACACATGGAGGATATGTAAGGGGACCAAGATGAAGAATTGAGGAAGAAAGACCAACACAATATTAAGAAAACCTTCAACCAGAACATAATTTCATTGACTACTGACTTTACCCCATGACTACTATCTGCACAAGTTTTTTCTGTATTCTGTGCAACCTGGAACGACACAATAAACGTAACTGTAACTTTTTATATAATTATCCTGAGTCCTTCTATTTTTAGAAGAACGTACTAAATACCGGGGAAAGAATTAATTTCAATACAAAATTTATTACAACGCACTCGTTTTTTTAGGGACTGCTTAAAAGGGCCAAAACGGGTTAAAAACGCCATGTGTGCGCCGGCCTAGATGTCTTCTATTATTCATTGCCTATATTAACCAATCATAGCTCAGATCTCATCTTATGACCTGTTTTCATAACAGCAATCAATCACAGCTCAGCAGCTTCCACCTGCCACAGCAGCGCAGCAGACATGGGGGACATTTACTTACAGTGTCGGTGTCTGCCACTTGCTTTGTTACCCGACCTGCTCTCGGTAAGAAGACAACACATTTTATATGGTAGCTGTGCAGAGACATTTCTGGCGCCGAGACTATTTTCTGTCCCTTGTACAAAATCTGTCCCGACACCAGACAATGTGTTCCAACAGTCCCTGCTAGACCTTTTTCTTTTGGTCTACTTTCCGTCATTTACAACCGCCAAAAAGGGCTGCGCACATAGTAATTGTGTCTGAGTTTTCCTCCACTCCGCCAAGCCACTCCCCCTTTTCGGAGAAGAGTATGTCGGAGCAGACGGCAAAAGGCATTTTTTTCGTCCCCGCCAGCTATAAATAGGTCGGAAGCATAAGATGTGGTGGATCGGCCACAAACTGGCGGACAACGCATAGTAAATGTCCCCCAATTGCTCTGTAGAGGTTGGGTAAAAGTGGATTTTGGAAAGCGCAGGGTGAAATTTTTTACTCAACACCTTGTCAGTTGACGTTCCTTGAGTCACAGAGAGGAAGATGTGCAAAATTTGGTGATGGTAAACGCGATGGTGCAGATTCCTTTAGCGGACACACCTACACCAGCAGTAGATATTTTTGCGCATGAAATTTACCCACGAAAGCTGGTAGAAGGCAGACCTGGAAAGGTTGGGTCCGTCTGATAGTTTAATTATCATCCAGCTGGAAGTCCTGCTTATTTACACTGGTGCGCTTCCCACATTGGCTTCACCCGGGTGAAGAGACGGCCATGCCAAAGCCTGTGAAGCCGAGGCAGTTGTGAACTGACATACTGCGAGTTGTTTGGGGGCCTGCAGCAGGCTGGTCCTGGTGAGTTAGGGAACCTCCATGTATAGTTGGTGCCAGGATCTTGGCTTATTTTCTGCTGTTTTTGTTTATTTTGTATTTATTATTCCGAATAAAACTGGCTGCGGTCAGTGGTATCCAAATCCCACAGTGGGGACAGTGAATTTAACTGTTTTCTGGTGTATCGTTGCCCGTCTACCCCGGAGACGGTGATCCCGAGTCAATCCATTACACTTATAAACACACAATAGGGTGGGTGCGGCAGGACTCTCTATCTATAATATACACAGAAGGGGGTGGCGGCAGGACATCTGTATAGATACACAGATGGGGGATTCACAGGACATCGGTAATCTCTCTAATAAACTAGAGGGGGGATGCAGGGCGAAAAAGTGTGTCTGTTTATTTGTAAACACGTATATATATATACACTCATCACCGCCACTTTTATTAGGTACACCTGTTCCAACTGCTCGTTAACACTTATTTCTTATTATTACACTTCTTAAACACTTAATTACACACCAATCATATGGCGACCACTCGTGCATTTAGGCATGTAGACATGTCCCAGTCAATCATCTCCGCAGGTAAAAACCGAGCCTCAGTATGGGAAGAAAGGTGTTTGAGGCCTTTGAACGTGGCATGGTTGTTGTTGCCAGAAAGGGCTGGTCTGAGTAAATTTCCAGAAACTGCTTATCTCTGGTATTTCACGCATAAACCATCTCTAGGGTTTCCAGAGAATGGTCCCGAACAAGAAAAAACATCCAGTGACGGCAGTTCTGTGTCGGAAATGGCCTTGTTGAATTCCAAAGGTCAGAGGAGAATGGGCAACCGTTTGAGCTGATAGAAAGGCAACAGTGACTCAATGCCACCCGTTCAACCAAGGTAGCAGAAGAGCATCTCTGACACCCAGTATGTCGAGACTTTGAGGGCATGGGGCTACAGCAGCAGAAGACACACCGGGTGCCACTCCTTTCAGCTAAGAACATGAAACTGAGGCTACAACTTTGCACAATCTCATCGAAATGGACAGTAGAAGATTTGGAAAAACGTTGCCTGGTCTGATGAGTCTCGATTTCTGCTGCGGACATCGGATGGTAGGTCTGAATTTGGCGTCAACAACATGAAGAAAGCATGGATCCATCCTGCCTCTGTTCATGCGGGTCAGCTGGGGGTGATGGGGTCATGGTGTGGGGAATATTTTCTTGGCACTCTTGCCTTAGGCACCTTGGTACAAACGCCACATCCTACCTGAGATTGTTGCCTGACCCATGTCCATCCCTTTTATGAGCACAATGTAACCTGTAACATCTGTGCTACTTTCAGCAGGATAATCGCCATGTCTAAAGCTGGAAGCATCTCAGACTGGTTTCTTGAACATGACTAATGAGTCACTGGACACAAATGGCCTCCACAGCACCAGATCATCATCCAATAGAGCTCTTTGGGATGTGGTGGAACGGGAAGATTCGCAGCATGGATGTGGCACCGACAAATCTGGCGTCAAACTTTGTGCTGCCATCATGTCATATGGAACCAAGCTCTGAGGAGCTTCCAGCCCTGTTGTATCTATGCCAATGAAGAATTGAGGCAGTTCTGAAGCAAAAGGGGGTCCACCCTTACTAGTCATGGTGTACCTTAAGTGGCCGGTGAGTGTATATGTATATATAATATACACCACACTGATAGAAAATCCGAAAGCTCACACATCACCAGTTTAGAAAATTTTGGTGCTCAACCTACCTCCGGATTTGTTAAATCCTCTCCATATATACGTCAAAAATAGTGGCACAGCACCAAAATTCAGTGAACAAAGTAATTACTTGTATTCCCAGAGTGCTATTGTTTCGCTCCTATACCAGGAGCCTTTATACCAAGGCTTGAGCCTGAAACGTCCACTCTTGGTGTAAAGTAATTACTTTTTTCACTGATTTTGGTGTGCCACTATTTTTTGACCTTGTATATACACTGATATGATATATTTCATATCTGCTGGGTACAGTAAGCCGGCTGTATCTCAGTGTCACTTCCTTCTGCACTCGCCCTCGTTGTGGGGTTTTCCCGTGGTACCCCCGGCCTGCCGGTCTCGCACTGGCTTCCTGTGGTCAGGTTCTTGCACTGCTCACACACGTTATTATTGATACAAGTGCTGTGCCCATTACACTGACACGCTGCAGGGGAAAGTATTGCGTACCACCAAGGGGTACGTATACATGGGGTCAATCTCACAGGAGTTTAATATTATTCTTATACATGACGTGTTTATAATACATAGGGGTGTGCGTGTTGCATGTGCGGTGTGTGCGTGTTGCATGTGCGGTGTGTGTGTGTTGCATGTGTGCGTGTTGTGTCTTGTGTGCACCTCACACGTGCAGGGGACCCACAGTGTGTGACAGTGTAAATATGAAGAGGCATATATATATATTTTGTAAATTTGTGCCACTGTCCTGTCCCCCCGCTCCCCTCCCCTCCTCCATCACCCCTTCACTTACCCGGACCATTTCTGCTGGAAGGAAAGGGGATGTGTTCTCCTGTCCAGCATCCAAGGGGTTCAACTCTCCACCACGGATGAAGGGATTAGGTGCCTTAGTAACATACTCCACCCCATGGGATCTGATGTAAGAGGTGACACCATGACACGTGCAGGGTCCACAGTATTTATCAGCACTTTATGTCTACGGTGGCAGCGGATCCGATACTGTGAGCATGGCGGTTTTATTTAATGATGGAATTTTTTTGTTTGATTTTTTTTTTTTTTCAAAATAAATGAATTCAAAACTGACGTTTCCTGGTCTGTTCTTATCTCATCTCCATATAACTAATATATACCGTATATCATGTGTGTAGTGTATTATATATAGCAGAATTATAGTAGTTATATTCCTGTACATAGGAGGCAGAATTATAGTAGTTATATTCTTGTACATAGGGGGCAGTATTATAGTAGTTATATTCCTGTACATAGGGGGCAGTATTATAGTAGTTATATTCTTGTACATAGGGGGCAGTATTATAGTAGTTATATTCAGTAGTTATATTCTTGTACATAGGGGGCAGTATTATAGTAGTTATATTCTTGTACATAGGGGGCAGTATTATAGCAGTTATATCCTTGTACATAGGGTGGGGGCATTATGCAAGAGTGTTATAATACAGGGGGACATCATACAGGAGTGTAATATGGGGGACAGGTGGTGGCGATGGTTAAGTAGGGGCAGGGTTATGGTACAGGCAGGTGGTGGTGGTGGCAGAGTTATTGTACAGTGGGAGAAGGTGAGGGCAGGATTATGGTACAGGCAGGTGATGGGGGTGGGGTTATGGTACAGGCAGGTGATGGGGGTGGGGTTATGGTACAGGCAGGTGATGGGGGTGCGGTTATGGTACAGGCAGGTGAAGGGGGTGGGGTTATGGTACGGGCAGGTGAAGGGGGTGGGGTTATGGTATCGGCAGGTGATTGGGGTGGGGTAGGGTACAGGCAGGTAAAGTGGGTGGTGTTATGGTACGGGCAGGTGATGGGGGTGAGGTTATGGTACAGACAGGTGATGGGGTGGGGTTAAGGTAAGGGGAGGAACCACTTAGTCAATGACCTCTATGTAGGAAGTATTTATCCAGTGAACAGCAGCCTCCTCCTTACCTGGGCAGTGGATGAAGGACCATTCATAGTTCTTGTCCCGAGGACACAGCCCAGTATCCAGAACCATCTCACTAGACTGCTTCCCCTGAGGCTTCACGGGGCCCCGAGAGGAACCTTCTATACAACTGCCCTTCCCCGTGTTACTGGGGTCATTACACCAACCACAGCCAGGGTGCTCCAGGCACTGAGCGCAGGTCCGGAAACCAGAACAGTTCTGAGCTGTAGAGAGAGAGAACACGGGTCACTAACCACAGAACACGCAGAGATTATATACAACCAGCAACAGGAGGATTAAACAATCACAGATCATATTACACTGTAGTGTCTTATTGTATAGTATATGGACCACATGATCTGTACAGCGCTGCAGAATATGATGGCGCTAAATAAAGATTTAATATAATTATTATTACATTCATCTTTAAATGGGAAGTATAATGATAATAATCTTTATTCATAAAGCACCATCAAATTCCAATTCCAGTCCATTGGGCAGTATTATAGTAGTTATATTCTTGTACATAGGGGGCAGTATTATAGTAGTTATATTCTTGTACATAGGGGGCAGTATTATAGCAGTTATATATTCTTGTACATAGGGGGCAGTATTATAGTAGTTATATTCTTGTACATAGGGGGCAGTACAGGAATATAACTACTATAATACTGCCCCCCCGGTTATATACTGGAACTTCTTGAGGTGGTGCCAGAAGAAAGTAACTGCATTGCAGATAAAGGGGACGTCCTGTCGGGTCTTGTCCCCTGCATGACAATACTAATCACCCACCCCATTCTCATAAGGTTTCCCAGGTCAGCCTATACTGTGTAGATTGATACATGGTACAAGGGGTAGGGGCCTTCTCTGCAGATACCCTGAGCATTGCCCTGCACGATCCAAGATCCAACAACTTCATGTACATTGGAGGTGTTATTCAGGCTATTCCTGTGCGTATGAGCCACCACTCATCATTCAGAATATAGGTGTCAACCTCAAAGTAGTATATCATTCTACATCAATGATGTAGGAAGTGGTCAGAGTGCCAACCCATTTTTGAGATCTGTTTTTTGGCTGTACTGTTATAATTCTTCTTATTCTAAAGACTTGTGTCCATTGTCCTGGGATAGTCTCTCCGAAAAGTTTGCGAAAAGTAACGTTTACTCCAACAGTAATAATGGACTGCTGCAACGCTGTTCTCCACATTCCCAGATGTCTTTTCATAGACCATATAGCAGCAAAAATAGAAGTAGAATTGTTATCTTACTCTGAATTGTCATCCCTTTTGTTAATTGGTCATGTTTAATGCAGATATTCAGTTCTAGTGGCAGATAGATAGGCCGTATAATGATCTCTCACTGTGCAACACCACCTGCACTATCCCCTGAGTCACAAAGCTCCTCTGTATGAGCAGAGGAAAACAATAGCGGGAGCAGATCTAATCTCCCCTCCTCGCCTTGTGATGGAGGCTTTCCTGAGTTCTCTGGGTTGTTTTAATATAATGCTTTCTATTGTTGGGTTGATGGGAATTGATGGGAATATGCTTTGTGATCCCCAGGGAAAGAGATTCATTGTGACATATCCCGCTCATATAATGCAGTGGCTTAGGAATTTTGGTGGATCTAAGTTGGACGGACTGCAGAGGAGAAGATGGTTAATCGATCTATACATCTGTTATATATCTATCGATTGAGATAACATACTATCTATCTCATACTATCTCCTATTATCTATGTTATAACTAATCGCCACCATCTGATATTATCAATTACTATACTTTCATATCTATTGTCTATCCATCTTTCTATCTTCTGTCAAGTAGTTGATACCAGTGTAGAGGCAGTATGATGTGTTATAGAGGTGGTTGAAGATGGGGTGATCCTGAACTCTCTGCGGCGAGGGAGCTTGTAGAACGGCGCCCTCTACCCACCCAGTGTAATATATCGGGTATATCCATGCGTGTCGCCGCGTCCTGCGACATTGGGGGGGTAAGAAACGCTATTTTAAGCGTCAAGTCTCTTGTAGCTTCCGACTGGATGCTTGCCCCCGTTGTGCTGAGATGGGATTCACTGAGGAACGATGCTCAACGCCTCAGGGCTGTTCCCAACCTCTGGGTGCGAGGGCATGTCACTTCCAATAGCCTAGGGAGCCCATTACAAATACCGCCCAATTATGCTTAGTGGTGGGTGGTCTTATTCATACATCCTGCTTCCACTCTACTTAGGGGTGGCAATTAATGATGAAAGGAAATGGTTTAGAGGCCGGATATATATAGCTGGTATACCCGTATACTAATGGCCCTCCATTAGGGCCCACTGATTCAGAGTCACTTGCTCCGTGTTGAGTCTGAAGCAGCTTGGAGCGGTGGCCGCCAGGAGTTCTTGGGAAGATTAATCTAGTAATCCAGAGTATAACTTGTTTTGACAATAATTGCCAGAGGCAAAAAGGCATATCCCCATATCCAGGGTTTCACTAAAACAGAACTTTTAATATCGATTCCATAAAAAATTTCATTTTCATTCTTTTTAATAAAGACTCATTAAAAACAAAATGTTTGTATTTATAGATAGAGAGACGTCAGATTCATCCACTTTCGGGGATAGAAAGTACTAGTAATGTGCAATCATCCATATAAAGGATGGCAACTATGATTCAATGTTGCTCAGGTTGTAGATTATAGCCTGCAGCTCAGCAATACCTATACATTCACAAGCATTTGTGGCTAAAAACACATATAGCCCCAATGGTTCCCCCTCCATCGGGCTCTGGGCTATCATGTAGATGGCAGCCCTTTGTGTTGTGAGGCTGAAAATTTCAAAATCGACAATGGATAAGAAATTATTAGTAGCGCACCACGATTATCCCATTGACCTGTAGTCTACTCAGTATTTGCGGTTAATGCAACTGCATCCTAATCTCAGTATGTTCACGCATGCGGGTGGAGCTTAGTGCAGAGTGCGGCGGCAGTCGCGCAATGGTAACCGGATGTACATAACTCACAGCCCAATTGGGCGATGACATATCAGGGAATAAGTAAATCCAGTAGCACCAATAGGAGCAGTCACCAGGACTTTTAAAAGTCCAGAGGAATGTCCAATTGGCATGGCACATATTGCGTTTCCTCATGGTTTCTTCATTATGAAAATGTGTCCATAGTTTCAGGTGTAAGTATTGCATATACCTCCGTTGTTATGGTCCACTCTTATACAAAGGCAAGGTTGTGTATCAAAGAGCGAGGTTGATCTAATCGTCTATCAAATCTCACACAAGACTGTTGTGATACAAAAATCCGTAGTTACAGAGGAATACATGAATGATAAAGCACATGACAAGTAATTCAGGGAAACAGCAAAAGTAAAGCCCGTTATTAGGCCTTGGGGCGCGCATTTAGTCTTGCGTCCTGTGCTTCAGGTGAAGAAGTTTTCTATCGAGGATTTCTTGCCGTCTTTGATCCTAGTTATCTTTTCAATTCCCACAAATTTATGCAATTACATCTCCTTTGGTGTATAACCGAAGTGTTTGGGAGATGGTAAGGTATCTGTGTTGGTGATATGAGCTCAAATGTCCTGAATCCTATAGGCGTATTCTGGACTTCTACTACATGTAGACGTGGATGGACATTGTGCTGCACAATGACTCCTTCACTTGTAACCATTTATAGATTGTCTCCGTTGCAGTTTGATGCGGGAATTACATTGCAGATAGTCAGTTTGGTGAAGGGAATGGACCCTGTAAGCTCCATCTCAGCCAAGTGTTCTTTCATAGGTTTCTCTGAAGATGACTCTGGGACTAAATAGCCCTTCAAATAATTCCTCTTCGATTGGGTATTTCTGGGTTGTTTTTTTTTCTCTTAAACGGGTGGGTGGTCTGCTAAAAAAATTTGGCCAAAGTTTCTTGATAACTTGGAAATCCGGTCAGCACATATCCTATATGCACCAGGATATGTCTAGTTGTACAAGACTTGACATTTAGAAGGTACAAGTGTATTGTGGTTCTCCTTGATCCCGAGAGACGTACCCCAAATATATATGTTTTGGGGTGTTCCCTGTTCTTTCTTAAATCTGGTGAGGAGAGCAGATCTCCACTTGTAACCATTCACTACAGGGCTTGCATGTATTGGCCAACAGGATTCCTCTAAAGGGCTTTTCCAAGAACATTAAGTTAGCCTTATGCACAGAATAGGGCTAACTGCATGATCTGTGGGGGGTTCGTAATGGACCCCCCACAGATCAGGATAAACAAGGGGTCCGATGGGTTGTCGTACCCCTGCGCATGTCAGAGTTAATGGAGCAGAAGGCTCCGCACATGGAACTGTTCTTGCTCCATTTAATCTTATGGAGTGAGCACGAGACTGTACCCATCAGCGGACCCCAGCAGCAGTGCATGTACCCCAGCAGTGGCCAGTTTTGCCATATCCTCTCCGTTGGTGTTGTAATTAGCGGGGGAAGCTTGTTTGTGTCAATGACTGATCTCTGCTTAAGTGACTCATTTTATAACTTTTTCCATATGAAAATGGTCTGAGACTTGCGACAAGTTCGCAAGTCTTGATTGAATGGGCTGTAAAAACTACCAATATGTGGGCAGCCCATACAACCTCTGAGGGCGAACGCCTCAACAAAACACGAAGCAACATCCAGTACGCCTTCCCTCTACACAGTCTATCCACGACATGCAGCTACAAATTCCAATAAACGCAACGAAACGAGCCCTGGGCCAAAGGAACGAGGGCAAGAACTAATGAGACATCAGAGCCGGGTCCGGGTCATGTAGCTACAGCTGTGTACAACACCGCTGTCCTCTATACCTCCTTTATACCGAGTCCTAACATTGACACGTTTGTATTATGGACATTCCTCGTTGTAGCATCGCGCTCTCTTCCTTACTATGTATCCAATTGGTTTATTATCACTAGTAATCTGGTCTGATTTGGAGGGATGTGTTCCATACATACGTGCTCCGCTCAAGACACTGCAGCAGGGTGGTGCAGTATGAGGAATAGTTGCGTGGGGCAAAGTATGCACTAAGGGTAATAAGGATCCCCCCTGGTATATGGGCACTCACTTATATAGCAAGGATTTGACTTAATCCACTGTTATAGGCCCACGCGTTCCTGTAATACCCAAACATCGATTGTGAGCACGATAATGGGTCACGTGGGGCCCACAACTGATCACGTGTGGTTGATAACTATACTCTAACCTATGCCGATCTATTATCTGCATGTGCAGGGTCTGTGTTGTACTCGGTCCTTTGTTCTGAGGTTTCTTTCCTTTGCTCTATTGCTCTGCATCACCTATTTCCTCACGGGTTGATCAGGGTCCGCCACCTGCTCAGTAATTCAAGTAGGAAGCGGTCTAAGGGTATCCTGCACCGTTCACTGCCCTTAGTTGTGATGGATATACTCGGCATGTGGAATCATGGACACCGAAGCTACTTCGTGTAACTGAATGACAATAAAGTCTGCTGTTGGACGCAATTTTCATATTGGATCAATGTACCATGGCGATGTGACGAATGATAAACCTCTGCACGGCTTGCTGGTGATATCATACACGTATCACATGGGTATGATCGGGCAGAGCAGCATAGAGCTTTATCTCAATGTTGGAGAGTGGGTAGGCTTGCCTAGGTGTAGGGGTGTTCAGAGTGTCTCCGCCATTTTCTTTTATTAGCCCGGCACAAGCTGGACTCCTTTGCCATCCGAAGGGCGGATACGTCGAGTTCAGCCATGGAGCTGGACATGCCAGAGTCAGTGGAACGGAGGTCACATAAAGGATCCTCCCCATGTCCTCTGCTGTCAGCTGAGGCCAATAAAATGACAGAGTGTGAGAAGCACAGAATTGTACTTGTTAATTCTGGTAATAAGGGCATAATTAATAGTATGCATTATTTCGTCACAGCAGTATTATAGATTGATAGTCCAAAGGGGCGAGTATATAGTATTATATTCTAGGAGGCTAGGATATCAATAGGATCATATTCCAGTGAAGGGGGAGGGCGCAGTTATAGGTATAATCTGACAGAGCGGCCAGCTAGTATCAGGTAGTGGATTAGTCCATAGGTCTGCGATTATCAGAGTTATGCCTTTACTGGCGCTGGCAGTCATTAGATTAATCCATTACATAGGGGGGGCAGTAATAGTGTAACGTACATAAGGGGTAGTAGATAGTATATATTCTTGTACATAGGGGGCCAGTATTATAACGTTATATTCTTTACACAGCATTTAAGTAGTATATTCGTACATAGGGGGGCAGTATTATAGTAGTTCTATCTTGTACATAGGGGCGTATTATAGTGTTATATCTGTACACAGGGGGCAGTATTATAGTGTATATTCTGTACATAGGGGGCAGATTTAAGTGATATTCCTGTACATAGGGGAGGATAGTATTAGAGTGATATTTATTTACAGAGGGGGCAGTATTTAGTAGTTTATAGGCCTGTACATAGGGCAGTATTTAGTAGTTATATTCTCTATACATAGGGGGCAGTATTATATTAGTTTATTTCTTGTAAATAGGGGGCAGTATTATAGTAGTTATATTCTTGTACATAGGGGGCTAGTGTATTATGCTATATTCTTGTAAATAGGGGGCAGTATTATAGAGTTTATTCCTGTACATAGGGGGCAGTATTATAGAGTTATATTCTTGTACATAGGGCAGTATTATAAGTTTATAATCCTGTACATAGGGGGCAGTATTATAGTAGTTATATTCCTGTACATAGGGGGCAGTATTAGTGTTAGATTCATGTACATGGGCAGTCTTATAGAGTTATATTCTGTTTACATAGGGGGCAGTATGATAGTAGTTATATTTTGTACATAGGGGGCAGTATTATAGCAGTTTATATCTGTACATAGGGGCAGATATTATAGCATTATATTCTTGTTAGGGGGCAGTATTATGAGTATATTGTATGGGCTATATAAGTTATATTCCTGACATAGGGGCAGTATATATAGTAGTTATATCTTGTACATAGGGGGCGGGTATTATAGTAGTATATTCCTTACATAGGGGGCAGTATTATAGTAGTTTATATTCCTGTACATAGGGGGCGTATATAGTAGTTATATTCCTGTACATAGGGGGACAGTTTATAGTAGTTATATTCTTGTACATAGGAGGGCAGTATTATAGTAGTTATATTCCTGTACATAGGAAGGCAGTAGTATAGTAGTTTATATTCTGTACATGGGCCAGTATTATAGTAGTATACCGTACCAGGAGGCAGTTATAGTAGTTCTTATTTTACATAGGGGGCAGTATAAGTATAATTATATTCTGTACATAGGGGCAGTATTAAGTAGTTAATCTTCTGTACATAGGGGGGGGCAGGCATTATAGTAGTTTATATTCCTGTACATAGGAAGCAGGATTATAGTAGTATTATTCTGTACATAGGGGGCAGCAGTATTATGAGTATTATCTTGTACATAGGGGCAGTATTATGCAGTTTATTTCTGTACATTGGTGCGAGTATTATAGAGTTATATTCTTGTACATAGGGGGCAGTATTATAGTAGTATATTCCTGTACATAGGGGGCAGTATTATAGTAATTATATTCCTGTACATAGGGCAGGCTTAGTATTATAGTAATTATATCCTGTCATGGGGGCAGTATTATAGTAATGATATTTTCTGTACATAGGGGGGCAATATTATGTAGTTATATTCTTGTACATTAGGGGCAGTATTATAGTTATTATATCCTGTACATAGGGGGGCATTTTATAGTAGTATATTCTTGTCATAGGGGCAGTATTATAGTAGTTTTATTCGTGTACATAGGGGGCAGTATTTAGTAGTTATATCCTGTTACATAGGGGCAGTGATTATAGTAGTTATATTCTGTGACATAGGGGGCAGTATTATAGTAATTAATCTTCCTCGTACATAGGGGGCAGTATTATCGTACTTTCTTCCTGTACATAGGGGCAATATTAGTGAGTTATATCTGTCACATAGGGGGCAGATATAGTAGTTATATTCTTGTACATAGGGGCAGTATTATAGTAGTAATCCTGTACATAAGGCAGTATTTAGTAGTTATATTCCTGTAATGGGGGCCAGTATTATAGTAGTTATATTCTTGGACATAGGGGCGTAGTGATTATAGTAGTTATATCCTGTACAAGGGGGCAGTATTATAGTAGTTATATTGTCCTGTACATTAGGGGGCAGTATTATAGTAGTATATCCTGTACTAGGGGGCAGTATATAGTGTTATATTCTGTACATAGGGGCAGTATTATAGTAGTAATCTTACATAGGGCAGTATTATAGTGTTATTATTATTGTACATAGGGGCGTATATAGAGTGATTCCTTACATAGGGTCAGTATTATAGGAGTTTATTCTGTACATGGGGGACCAGTAGTTATAGTAGTTATATCCTGTACATAGGGCAGTATTAAGTAGTTATATTCTGTACTAGGGGCAGTATTTATAGTAGTTAATTCTTGTACAGAGGAGGGCATTATAGTAGTTATACTTGTACATAGGGGGCAGTATTATTAGACTAGCGCAGTTAGTAGTTCTATGTACATCGGGGGCAGTATTATAGTAGTTAATTCCTGTACATATGGGGGCAGTATTATAGTAGTAATTACTGACATAGGGGCAGTTTATGAATTCTGTACATAGGGGGCAGTATTATAGTGTTATATTCTTGTACATAGGGGAAAGTATTATAGTAGGTATATTCATTGATCATAGGGGGCAGTATTAATAGTAGTTATTATTCCTTGTACATAGGAGCAGTATTATAGTAGTATATTCTGTAATAGGGGGGCAGTATTTAGTAGTTAATTCCTGTCATAGGGGGCAGTATTATAGTAGTTATATTCTTGTACATAGGGGCAGTATTATAGTAGTTTTATTCTTGTACATAGGGGGCAGTAGTATTATAGTGTTATAGTCCTTGTATCATAGGGCAGGATTATAAGAGTTATATTCTGTACATAGGGGCAGGGAGTCGTATTTATCGTAGTTATATTCATGTATATGGGGGCAGTATTATAGTAGTTATATTCTTGTACATAGGGGGCAGTATTATGTAGTTATATTCTGTACATAGGGGGCAGTATTATAGTAGTTATATTTTTGTACATAAGGGCGGTATTATATTAGTTATATTCTGATAATGAGGGGCAGTATATAGTAGTTTTCAAATTCTTGTACATGGGGGACAGTATTTATCGTTTATCATTCTTGTACATAGGGGACAGTATTATAGTAGTTTCGTTGTAGTTTAATAGGGGCAGTCATTATGTAGTTATATCCCCTGTTTACTAGTGGGAGATGGTAGTTGTAGTTTAGTCCTGTACATCAGGGGGCAGTATTATCAGCAGTTATATCTCTTGAACTGGGGGCAGTATTATAGCAGATTATACTGTTGTCTTGTCATAGGGGGCAGTATTTGTATTACTTCTCAGGCCTCTGCAGGTGTTATGATCTCAGTGCTCAGGCTGGATGTCTCTATTCCCTGGGCCCATAGCCTGTGATCCCAGATGGATAGCGATGGGAGCTGTATTTATAGGCTCTAGTACATGTCTCAGCTGTTGATGAGCTGGATATGTGGTTATCGGCTTCCAGAATTTCCTTCTGTTGGACGGAGATTTGTGGACACTGGGGGTATAGGAGAGATGATGCTTGAATCCCCCACTAATTGTCTCAGATGTGTAGGCTGTGTGTTGTGAGTCTCAGATGTGAAAAGTGCGATAAGGTCCCAATCAGTCAGCCATCTTAATTATATTGGATTGTTTTACCAATAGCTCCGCAGTCCCAGCATGTATCTCATCTGAGTATCCCCAGCCTATGTACTGATGTACCGGTGTATCTCATCTGCATGAATCCCAGCCTTGTACTGATTGTAATCCGGTGTTATCTCATTGTATCGATGTCTCCCCAGCACTATGTCTGATGTTATCCGGTTGTAGTCTCATTGAATGTATCCCCAGCCTATGTACTGTGCTATCGGTAGTATCTCATTCCATGTAGTCCCAGCCTAGTACGATGTTCATCCGGTGGTATCTCATCTGCATGACCCCGGCCTATGTACTGAGTATCCGGTGTATCTCATATCCATGAGTATCCCCAGCTATGTACGAGGTTTATCCGGTGATTCTATTCCCATGTATCCCCAGCCTATGTACTGATTTTTGTTATCGTCCATAATGTGCGCTATCATTACCGGATCTCTAACATGTATCCCCGGCCTATGTACAGTGTTATACCGGTGTATCTCATCTCCATGATCCCCAGGCCTAGTATCCGAGTATCCGGTATCTCATTCCATGATCCCCACCATGTATGGATGTTATCAGGTCATCTCATCTCATGTATCCCCAGCCTATGTACTGATGTTATCCGGTTTGTATCTCGTCCGCAGGATCCCCAGCCGTAATGTATCGTGTCTATCAGATCCCGCTGTGGTATCGGTACATCCCCATGTATCCGCTGTACGAACCGTATCCTATGTACCTATGATGATGTTATCCGGTGTATCTCATCTGCATGTATCCCCAGCCTATGTACTGATGTTATCCGGTGTATCTCATCCCCATGTATCCCCAGCCTATGTACTGATGTTATCCGGTAGTAGCTCATATGCAGTATCCTCCAGCCTATGTCCTGATGTAGATCGGTGTCTCTTCCATCCATGTACTCCCCAGCCTATGACTGATGGTTATCCGGATGTTATTATCTGATCAATGTATCCCCAGCTATGTACCGATGTTTCCGGTGATATCTCATCTGCATGTCCCCCAGCGTATGTACTGATTGTTTCGGTGTATATACATCCCATGTATCCCCAGCCGATGTACTGAGTTTACGGTGTATTCATTCTGCATGTATCCCCAGACTATGTTCTGATGTATTCGCGTTGTTCTCATCTGCAGTATCCCAGCTATGTGCTGATGTTGTCCGGGTATCTCATCTGCATGTATCCCCAGCCTATGTACTGATGTTATCCGGTGTATCTCATCTCATGTATCCCCAGCCTATGTACTGATGTTATCCGGTGTATCTATCCATTGCCATGTATCCCCAGCCGAAATGTGTGAGTTATCCGGTGGTTATCTCATCCTGCATGATCCCAGCCCTATGTACTGATGTTATCGGTGTATCCATTCCAGATCCCCAGCCTAGGTACCGGTTATCGGTGTTATCCTCCAGTTCCCCACCTGATGGTATCGGTATCTCAGGCCTATCACACTAGGTACCTGATGTATCGGGTATCTATCCACATGTATCCCCAGCCTATGTCCTGAGTTATCCGGTGTATCTCATCCCCCATGTAGCCCAGCCTATGTATCGTGTTTCCGGGTATCTATTCCATGTAATTCCCAGCCTATGTACTGATGTAATCCGGTGTATCTACCTTCTGCAGTATCCCAGCCTATGTACGGATGTTAGTCCGGTGATCTCTCTCCATGTATCCCCAGCCTATGTACGATGTATCCGGTGTATGCTCATCCTCATGTGACCCCAGCCTAGTGTACCTGTGTTATCCGGGTGTATCTCATCTCCAGTATCCCCAGCCTATGTACTGATGTTATCGGTGTATCTCATCCCCCATGTATCCCCCGCATATGTAGATGTTATCCGGGTATCATCATTCCCATGATCCCCAGCTATGTACCGATGTTATCGGTGTTGTATGTTCATCTCAATGTGATCCCACAGCTATGTAGAGTATCGGTGTGATCTCATAATGTATCCCAGCTATGTTAGATGTATCGGGATATCCTCCCCATTAACTCCACAGCCTATGTACTGATGTTATCGGTTGTTTCTCTCCCATGTTCCCAGCCTATGTACGATGTATCCAGTGTGTATTCATCCTTCCATTATCCCCAGCCTATGTACGAGTGTTATCCGGTTTCTAAGTAGATCTCACGTAGTACATGTAATTCTCTCTCCATGTAGCAGCTCTGTACCGATGTTATTCCGTGTATTCATCCCCCGTATTCCCCAGCATAGTGTACGAGGTTATCGGTGTATCATCTCGCAGTATCTCCCAGCCTATGTACCGATGTGATCCGGGGTATCTCATTCCCATGTTAATGCCCAGGCCTATGTGCCGATGTATCCGGTGTATCTCAATCGCGTATGTCCACCAGCCTATGATGTACCGATTGTTATTCCGGTGAGCTATAATCAGCATGTATCACCCAGACTCATGTACCAGGTTATCCGGTGTATCTCATCTCCATGTATCCCATTGCCTATCGTAACGATGTATACGGTGTAATTTCATTCGCTGTATCCCAGCCTATGTACCGATGTTATTCCGGTGTATCTCACAACCAGTCTCCCCGAGCCTATGTACCGATGTGTAATCCGGTGTATCTCATCCGCATGGATCCCAGCCTATGTACGATGTTCCGGTGTATTTCCCACTCGTCCACCTAATGTCGGTATCCTGATACTCATCCATTGTTCCCAGCCGACTGTTATACGGTGTTCTCATCTCCATGTATCCCAGACTATGATACACGAGTTATCCGTGTGGTATTCGCTCCGCTGTATCCCCAGCAGACTGAGTGATCCGTGATTACTGCCAGGTTGATCCCCCCATGAGCCCATGTATAGGGAGTTTTTATCCGAGTGTATCAGCTCCTGCATGTTCCCCAGCCTAGTACTGATGTTATCGGTGTTATCTCATCCCCAGTGTAGCCCAAGCCATGTATAGACGATGTATCGGTGGTATTCATCTGCATGATCCCAGCCTATGACTGAGAATCCGGTGTATACTCATCTCCATGATCCCCAGCCATGTACCGATGTTATCAGGTGGTATCTCGATCCCAGATTCCCAGCCTATTACGAGTGATATCCGGTTGTCTATCATGAGTGACTTGTATAAATCGTGGTTCAATATGGATCCAGCCTATGTACAGATGTTATACGGTGTTCTCATCCCATGTATCCCCAGCCATGTACCGATTTTACCGGTGGATCTATCCTCAGGATCCCAGCTATGGTACGATGTTACTCGGTGTATCTCATCCTCCATGTATCCCACCAGCCTTATTGTACCGATGTTATCCGGTGGTATCTCATCCCCATGTATCCAGCCTTGTATGGTAGTTTATCCGGTGGTATCATCTGCATGATATCCAGCCTATGTATCCGAGTTATCCGGTGTACTCTATCTCCAGTATCCCCAGCCTATGTACCGATGTTATCCGGTGTATCTCATCCCCATGTATCCCAGCCTATGTACCGATGTTATCCGGTGTATCTCATCCTCATGTATCCCCAGCCTATGTACCGATGTTATCCTGTGTATCTCATCTCCATGTATCCCCAGCCTATGTACCGCTGTATCCGGTCCGGGGTATCTCATCTCCATGACCCAGCCTATGTACCGATGTTTTATCGGTGTATCTCATCTCCATGTATCCCCAGCCTATGTACCGATGTTATCCCGTGTATCTCATCTCCATGTATCCAGCTATGTACCGATGGTATCCGGTGATCTCATCCCCATGTATCCCCAGCCTATGTGCCGATGTTATCCGGTGTATCTCATCTCCATGTATCCCCGCTGATGTGCGATGTATCGGTGTATCTCATCTGCATGTATCCCCGCCTATGTGACCGATGTTACCGGTGTATCTCATCTGATGTTAATCCCAGCTATGTGCCGAGTGTATCGGTGTAGTCATCTGCCAGTATCCCCAGCCAGTAACCGATGGTATCGGTGTATCTCATCTCCATTGCTAGTCAACAGCCTATTTGTACCGAGTGTTATCGGTGATCTCATCTCCATGTATCCCCGCCTATGTCGTGTATCCAGTGTATCTCATCCCCATGTATCCCAGCCTATACTGATGTATCCAGTGTATCGTCACCCCATGTGTCGGCTGATTGCGACCCGAATAACAAGTGTCCGAGGGGGCGGAGCACCGTGCCAAGTGTGTGTGATTGCCCCCTATAACAAGTGTCCAGAGGGGGCAGGGAGATGTGCCAAGTGTATGATGCCCCTATACAAGTGTCCAGAGGGGGAGGGACGCTTGTAGCCAAGTTTGTGTGATGCCCCCCTAACAAGTGTCCAGGAGGGGCAGGGAGCTCCCTGCCAAGTGTCTGATGCCCTATAACAAGTGTCCCAGAGGGGGCAGGGAGCTCCACCAAGTGTCTGATGCCCCTATAACAAGTGTCCAGAGGAGGGCCGGGAGCTCCTGCCAAGTTGTCTGATGCCCCTATAACAAGTGTCCAGAGGGGGCCAGGGAGCTGTGCCAAGTTGCTATGCCCTATAACAAGGTGTCCAGAGGGAGCAGGAGCTGTGCAAGTTGTCTGATTGCCCTAAACAAGTGTCCAGAGGGGGCAGGGAGCTCCCACCAAGTTGCTCTGATGCCCTATAACAAGTGGTCCAGAGGGGGCAGGAGCTCCACCAAGTTGTCTGATGCCCCTATAACATGTTCCAGAGGGGGCAGGGAGCTGTGCCAAGTGTCTGATGCCCCTACGTAAACAAGTGTCCAGAGGGGCAGGGATGCTGTGTGCCAAGTTGTCTGATGCCCCTAACAAGTGTCCGAGGGGAGGGGAGCTCGTCAAGTTGTCTGATTGCCCTCATAAACAAGTGTCCAGAGGGAGGCAGGGAGCTCGCTGCCAAGTGTGTCTGATGCCCTATAACAAGTGTCACAGAGGGGGCAGGGAAGCTTGCCCACCAGTTGTCTTGATTGCCCCTATAACAAGTGTCCAGAGGGGGCAGGGAGCTCTGCCAAGGTTGTTGATCCCCTATAACAGAGTGTCAGAGGGGGCAGGGAGGCCCCACCAAGTTGTCTGATGCCCTATAAAAGTGTCGCAGGAGGGGCAGGGTGTGCCAAGTTGTCTGATGCCCCTATAACAAGGTGTCAGAGGGAGCAGGGAGCTGTTGCCAAGTCTGTATGAGTGCCCTATAACAGTGTCCAGAGGGCGGCAGGGGAAGCTCTTGCCAAGTTGTCTGATGCCCCTATAACAAGGTCCAGAGGGGGCAGGGAGCTCGTGCAAAGTTGTCCGATGCCCCTATAACAAGTGTCCAGGGGGAGCAGGGAGCTGTGCCAAGTTGTCTGATGCCCCTATAACAAGTGTCCAGAGGGGCAGGGAGCTTGTGCCAAGTTGTCTGATGCCCTATAACAAGTTCCAGAGGGGGCAGGAGCTTGTGCCAAGTTGTCTGATTGCCCCTATAACAAGTGTCCAGAGGGGGCAGGGAGCTCGTGCCACAGTTGTGTGATGCCCCTTAAACAGTGTCCAAGAGGGCAGGGAGCTTTGCCAAGTTGTCTGATGCCCCTATAACAAGTGGCAGAGGGGGCAGGGAGCTTGGCCAAGTTGTCTGATGCCCCTATAAACAAGTGTCCGAGGGGGCGGGGGGCAGGAGTGTGCCAAGTGTTGTGATGCCCCATAACAAGTGTCCAGAGGGGCAGGGAGCTCAGTGCCAAGTGTTCTGATGCACTATAACAAGTGTCCAGATGGGGGCAGGGAGCTCCCACCAAGTTGTCGCCAGATGCCCCTATAACAAGTGTCAGAGGGGGCAGGAGGTAGCTGTCCTGCCAAGTGTGTTGATGCCCCTATAACAAGTGTCCAGAGGGGGCAGGGAGCTTGTGCCAAGTTGTCTGATGCCCCTATAACAAGTGTCCAGAGGGGGCAGGGAGCTCGTGCCAAGTTGTCTGATGCCCCTATAACAAGTGTCCAGAGGGGGCAGGGAGAATGCTCCCACCAAGTGTATGATGCCCTATAACAGTGTCCAGAGGGGGCAGGGCGCTCCTGAAGTTGTCTGATGACCTATCAAAGGTCCGAGGGGCAAGGGAGGCTCCACACCAAGTTTGTCTGATGCCCCTATAACAAGTGTCCAGAGGGGGCAGGGAGCTCGTGCCAAATTGTCTGATGGCCCCTATAACAAGTGTCCAGAGGGGGCAGGGAGCTCCTGCCAAGTTGTCTGATGCCCCTATAACAAGTGTCCAGAGGGGGCAGGGAGCAGAATTGGATAAGAACCAGCTGTGGACACATTCTTGTAGGGAATGCCACATGTAACAGTGATGGTACAAGCCTTGTGTAGGGAGCATATTGTCGGCTCTCTGCATCTTACATAAATGCTCTTTAGTAGTCGTTACAAGATTAATGCCTGACAACCCGTCCATCCAGTGTGTGATCCGGAATAGAAATGCTCATCCGGATGTTTCCCGGGATAAATTGTTCCTGACCTGTGTTATTCTGGTGACAGTCCAGCTTGGGGCAGGTTCTCCGTGTCCGGAAGCTTCTCAGCGGAGTTGTCTTACACCGCACCATGTCTGACCACTAGGAGACTGTGCACACCTGTACATCCCCCGTAACTTCCCATTGTATTCCACCATAGCCGTGCAATTATCACTACAGCAAGTCCTATAGAGGGATCACTTCTCCCAGTATCCGCACATTGAGGAGGAGAGAGAAAATAGAAATGAGAAAAAGATTTCATTAATCCAAGATTGTGATGAACATGTGAGCTGCCGCCATCCGGTCATCCTGCTCCTTAGTAATCAGCCTGGCATCATTCCCGCTGGTGCCACATCCCAATGAGGGGACATCACCCTGACGTCCTCCATGATCTAGCCCCCACATCCCGAGAGCCAGAATAAGCTGCAGTCATATTGGATGTGACATTCTGTTATCTTACAGATAATTAAGAGCGATGTTACTTGCTTTAGTATATTTCCCCCCTGATTGATGTGGTAATCTGCTTCATTGTTCCGCACCAGGGCATGTAACAAATTGTGGATGTCACAGGAAGCTTTTTAGCACCAGAGATGTATTAATTCTCTGTTCCTGAGCTGACACTTCTCCTCCGTTATGTGTGTGTGCATTATCCTCTGCAGGGAGCATCGCCCTCTTATCAATATGTGTCCTTCAGCCCAGACAGGGAAGGCATGGCAAGGGTTAATTCTCATTGGGAATTCTGGTGATGGTGACTCGTATGATGATGTTACTAATATCTCCTCCTGGTTTGGTTACTACTGGCGGTCCCTGATTTACAGACTGCCTCTAGTTACAGACGACCTCTCTGCCACCTGTGACCTCTGGTGAAGTCCCTGGATGTTGCATTAGTCCCAGGCTGCAATGATCAGCTGTAAGACTTTATGGATAATACTCGTTCCCATGACAACATTTTGAAAATTCAATTGTCCCTGGGACAAAAAGAATTTTGTCTGGAGTTACAATTATAAAATATACAGTTCTGACTTAAATAGAAATTCAACTTAAGTACAAACCTAAAAAGAACAATTCTGTATGTAACCCGGGGGCTGCCTGTATTCCAAATGCAACATGTGACCTTCTGTGACCTTGTGACACAATGTATCTTCATCATTCAGGGCCTGATATTTCCTCTCTGTGATTATTTGTGATTGGACTTCATTGCTTCCATGTTTGTAATGGGTTTTGCATAACTTGTGTTGTAAGGATGCAGTTTGGTTTAGGCTTCCTGGCGGCAGAGTTATAGTCATATGAGGCAATTCTCAGCAGTGAGAAAAGGAAGTTTTCATCCATATTTTGTAACAGCGGGGGCGCATCTGTGCGGCATACGTTTGTCACTGATGCCTTGTAAAGGAAGCCTACTAATAAGCTCCGGTACTCTGCCCCAGCCCGACCCTTTTTTTTGTTTTTTTTTTTGTTTAAGCTTTTACTTGAGCAGAACCATATAAAAATGTTATCTATTATGTATGCAAGCTTTCTCTAGAGGCTACTTGGCATTGGAGCGGGGGTCCAATAGGCCCCCATTAGCCTCTTCTGATCCCTCCTAGGGGCTTCTCTTCAGCACGTGGCACACTGTAGCTGCGCACACTCATCCGCGAAGCCCAAATGGATCACAATCCAACCCGAGCGGGAAGTGGTTTGACCGGGTCGCCTAAACAACTCAACATGGCGCTTGTTAGCGATCACAGACCTTTCAGATGGAAGCGACCAGCCCCTTCCCATTCCCCTTGGATTGTGTTTCTAAGCACAACGCAAACAGAATGTGTGAGCGCAGCCTGAAGGTCAGACCCTCTTGTTTCATTCAATCCTCAGTGTATTCATAGTAAATGTGCCTCTCGGGCAGGGAATGTCAGGTCAGTACTTGACAGTAAGTATTTGCAGCTGACAGTCATGTCAAGGCCGGTGACTTTATGAAGCCAACTGTGTTACTAAACAGTCCTGCTATGTAGACATGGAGGTCGCCTATAGGGGTCTAGTAAGAATGATGGACATAGCAGAAGACTCTAGATAGAGAAGACCTTTGCTCCGCTCATTCTTAGGACTGGCGCCAGCAGCTCTTCCTCTATAAAACTTCTCCTGAGTGTCTGATTGTATTGTGTTCCCATAAATAGCGTGTGCCGAGTCTAATGTCCTGTCTCCCCTCCTCTTACAGGTGAACCCGCAGATGTGCTGAAGGTTTTAGATTTTCACAATTTACCAGACGGAGTCAAAAAGACGACAGGACTTTGTTCAAACAGAAAATCAACAAAGGGACCAGATGTGGCGTACAGGGTATCCAAAAATGCCCAGCTCAGCGCCCCGACCAAGCAGCTGTTTCCAGGTAAGAACTCCCTGCACTCCTTCATTACACACCGGCTTCCGCTATATCATCAGCACCAGACAGGAAGGAATGGCTGCAACTTTACAGATGTGGAACTGACATCTCTCCTAGTCCTTGTATCCAAGAGTGTATTCACATGGTGCAGGTACAGCTGTATCCGATAAATGCAGAGTGTGGGGTGAGGTTATATTAATGATGTCACCAGATCTGGTCAGTGGTATTAGAAAGTGTTTTTAGACTGTATCCACCCGCACCGTGCACCCGGGAATGCACCGCTGATAAGACACGTGGCCGTGTCCATGAATCGCTGACTGTGACGTTTCCTGTTTCATGGACTGACGGACGGACTCAGTCCATGACCAGTTAAATCCACATAAAAATCAGATCAGATAAATGCCTGCAGTTTTTGTGCGCAGCTTTAATGTGGTTATAACTGCGCCATCTGAACACGGCCTACTTGTCATCATTATTATAAATTCTGGGATTTCTAGGGCACAGTCACACGTGGCTTTTCCAAATGCATTGCAACTGCTGAAGAGGGATTTGCCTCATAAATGGACGTTAACCATTGCGCTTACAAACCGCACACGTTTACATGATGTTAACGCTTGTGTTATCGGTCGTGTTTTGTAAACACAAATCTCACGTCAGCTGTTGCAATGCATTTCCATAAACCACGTGAGACTGCGCCCTTGTACATACACTCCATATAGACATGAAGGCCGCTACTTACTGTAGAAACATGTTCTGTATCCTACCCCCGGGGAATGCGCTGACTTCATAGTGACATCTTTCTAGGAGTATATGGAGACCTTTAGTGAACTGCAGGAGGATAATAATTCATCCTTCCAGCATTTATGTAGCTGTAAAGCGCTGACCTATTAGCACAGCTACTGGAAGCAGAACCTTGTGTCACCTCCTCCTCAGTAATGGGGAGAATCGGCCATCGTGTCCTCTCCTCCCGCACACTATTTCCACTTTAGAAAAGTTCATTTAAATAATAAAGCAGGTGTTGTCCTGATTATGAGGGTCCCTGGAGCCCCCTGTACTCTGCAGAGCGCTGTGCTATGTCCTGTGCTGCAGAGTATTTCCAGATAACGGAGAAGCTACATTATCAGCTGACAGAACAGGACTCCATTACTTCATAGGTACAATGTATCGCTCTCTCATCTGCCCTCCAGGCAGCACTGAGCACTTAGCAATCCGCAGGGGGTGTAGGAACATCCCTGCCGTCTACTCTCACACATTCAGTATTTGGCTCTAGTGTTTGTAAAGCAGGAGTGGCTCCAAAATCTAGAGGATGTATAGATATCAGTCCTCACACTACTGTGCTCTTACCTCTCTGCATTGAACTGCTCCCTAACAGGTTTCTGGTTAAGTACTACAGCAGCAACAGTGGAGTTCATTGCACAGAACACAGCAGTGTGAGGTCTGATTACAGATCTCTCCTGGGATAATACATAAAACTGGCTGCAGTGAGCACAGAGCACAGCAGTGTGAGGTATAATTACACATCTCTCCAGGGACAATACATAACACTGGCTGCAGAGAGCACAGAGCACAGCAGTGTGAGGTCTGATTACACATCTCTCCAGGAGTATTACATAACACTGGCTGCACAGAGCACAGCAGTGTGAGGTCTGATTACACATCTCTCCAGGGATAATACATAACACTGGCTGCACAGAGCACAGCAGTGTGAGGTCTGATTACACATCTCTCCAGGGACAGTACATAACACTGGCTGCAGAGAGCACAGAGCACAGCAGTGTGAGGTATAATTACACATCTTTCCAGGGACAATACATAACACTGGCTGCAGAGAGCACAGAGCACAGCAGTGTGAGGTCTGATTACACATCTCTCCAGGGGCAAAACATTGCCTGCACAGAGCACAGCAGTGTGAAGACACACCCCTAAGCTCCACTGACTTGAGCCTGTGTGGTCACACCTGCTGATTGAGTCCTTTTCAAAGTTAAAGATGGTGGAAGGAAATCTACCACCAGGATGAAGGATTGTAAACCAAGCACACTGACATACGCCTCAGGCATTTCTTATGGAGGCGCGCGGGCACGGCCGCAACAAAAGTTGCAAAAAGTTGCAAAAAGTCGCAATCAGTTCCCCAGCTAATCTCTACACCTGGTCTGAGGCAGCCACAGATTTGCATCCAAAGGGTGAAGACACACGTGGCATTTTTGGGCCGTTTTTAGTTAGTGTGCTTTCAGATTGTAAAAAACTCATGCGTTTTTGACTGGTTTGACCAATTATCTTAATTCAAACTGGTCAAAAATGCATGCGTTTTTTTTCCGATCTGAAAACGCTTTACTAAAAACGGCCCAAAAACGGCCTAAAAACGCCACGTGTGTCTTCACCCAAATTTGCTCCTTTTTTTGTGGATTCAGGTGATAACTCGGGGAACACTGCAGAGAACTCCGCAATGGCAAACTTTAAACGGGGAAAGTTTTAGGCGCAAAAAAATCACAAATGAGCACAAGCGCCATAAAAAGTCTAAAAAATGAAAGAAAAAGGCAGGCCAAAAGTTTAATACGTTTCCCCTTATGAGTCCAGTGTATGACGTGAGGACCAGTTATAAGATGTCAGATGTATTATATAAGGAAAATCTCACTCTCGCAATCAAGTGGATTGGTATTTACTTTGGATTTTGGAATTTGACAGAAACGTTGTTGACATTGGGAATGTAGAGAGTCTGGGGGCATCTCAGCAAACACAGACAAGTCTCAACCTCTAGAGGAATGAGCAGCGAGACGTGGGGGGGCTCATAATCTAATCTCACTACACAATGGACACGTGTAATGAGGACACTCAACCTTCCTGCCTGCAAGTCATTACTGCAAATGAAGAACAAGCCCCGCGCTGCTACAGCCCGGCCGCAGTGTAATACATCCGGGATCCAGAGGGCAAGGACAGGCACCCAGGGTTCTCTATCCACAGGCTCAGCTCTGATCACTTCAGTAGTGACGACCTGCAGTACCAGACACAACCATGGATGGATGTGGCGCTGTTTCTGATAAGAAGCAGCCGTGTTTTCGGGATCTCTGACCCTGCATTATACCTTGGGCATCCTTCCTGCTGGTCGTTTTGGTTTTGCAGTGTCCGTAATCTCACACATTCCATTTCTATGTCAATGGGAAACATATGATTGGCCCCGTTCTGCCTTCTCTCCAGCCCACGTATCACCAGACAAGAATGTGCTGTTTAAGCAATATTTAACGAAAAATGAAAGACCAAAAAGTAGAAAGTGATTGAGTGGTTTGGGCAATGGTGAGATATCGGCTCCGGTTACATTGAGCGCCCGGGCAGCCTGTGCATGCGGCTTGTATCATCCCTCTGGTGTCACACTAGTAATGATCACTTACATTATTTATTACAAGTCAATATGCAAATTAACCTACCAGCAATAAATTATCTTAGTAAAATATGGAAGAAAACTGACATAATCCACCACTACAAAACTTACTATGAAACGCGATCACCTGGAGACCCAAATCTCTGGAGGTGACCTGAAGTGACCTGGAATGTCTGTAATTCCTTAGAGGTAACGCAATTGACACAAGACCCAACGTTCCCAGAAAATTTTTCCATTTTAATAACTCTGAAAACCAAAAAGGGAAGCCAATCCTTCCTGATGTCCATATACAAGGCGCAAGGCATCCAGCAGATCAGAGTGGAGCTGGGGAGGTCACGCGTCTTCCTGTTTAATGACCCAACAATGGGATATTTTCTGCCTCATGACCTCATTAACAACTGATTGTGTAACGAGGGAGTGAGACTCCTGTAACGTAAGTGATGAGGCTTATCAGATAGCGGGTGAGCCCTGCACCAGGAGGGGCAATGCTGTCCATTAGTGGCTCTGCCCAACTGCTTGAGAGGCCTTTGACCTTATCCTAAGTGAGGTGGAGATAGCACAAGGGGGTACTTATGATGAGGAGCTTTTGACCTCTGTACAGTGTAGTATTGGCATGGACATAGGATGCCTCATAGGTCATTCAGGATTTAGGATAGCAGAAGAGGACACATGCATAGAAAGAGACAACCTTAGTGGGGTCTGTAAGGAGGGATGATCCCAGGTTGGCCCATTCTTGTCTATGGGGGTAGAGTGAGAACCAGGCTATCATGTCCCATTAGGTAGGTGTGGTTGTTGATCCAGAAAAAGACTGGATATGCCCTATCTGTTCCAACACAGCCACGCGTGTGAGCAATCCGGCCACTGTAAAACGTGTGTGTGGAGGAAACATGAGCTGGACCGTTCTGGGGTTCTTTATGTAGATAGCGGCTGAACTAACCTTCTGGTCTGGCTATAAGATGTTACAGAGCAGGTACTGACATGATACTAACGCTTTCCATCTTCCCCACAGATGCCCCATTCCCAGAAGATTTTTCCATTTTAATAACTGTGAAACCCAAAAAGGGAAGCCAATCCTTCCTGATGTCCATATACAACGAGCAAGGCATCCAGCAGATCGGAGTGGAGCTGGGGAGGTCACCCGTCTTCCTGTTTGAAGATCATTTAGGAAAGCCTGGCCCCGAGGACTACCCCCTCTTCAGCGGCATCAATCTCTCCGATGGCAAGTAAGTAACAACAACACGCAGAATGTCAGAATCTCTCTGACCTGCTAGTAACCTATAGAAATGTCTGAGGCTGCTGCACATTTTCTGTAATGAGGAAACTTTATTGCAGCCTTAATTTATGGAGAGATTTTCCGGAGTGACGGTCGCTCAGGGAGCGCGCCATTATCCGCAGTATTATAGGAGACTCATTAGCGCTGACAGCAGTTATTATGTTGCTCCCTAGAGGAAGCTACAAGGTTCTACACATCATTATCACATACGATTTCAGAGTGTGGACAGCGCCGGCCCCCGGCCCCTAGTAATTACACCGGGTACCAGCTCCGCCTCGCCTGGATTACATATATATTTATATATGGGCGCAGTTTGCAGCTAAAAGAAGAATGTTGAAGCTTTTTATCCTCAATATCTCAATGAGAAAACTGCAATGATGTTCCATCAGCTCCGTCTGCCCCATCTGCGGCGTCCTAAGGTACAAGAGGTGTAACCAAGGCGTCTGCTGTAGTTTATGGGACACACGACCCAGAGAGGACATAAAGATTTTCAATATCCGTCATCATTAAACTGAGCTGGATATCGGCAAAATAACAAAGTATGTTCAGCAGAGTTTGTTTCTGTTCGATAGTGTTTAGAGTTCTCATTATGGAGGGAGAGAGCATTTACATCCGTGCGAGCGCGATTTACTGAGATATAACTAAAGCTAATTAGGCGTCTGACCTTGGGCTAGTTTAACACTGAGGTCTATACTATTAATCACAGATTTTATTACAAAAGCAGAGAAACTCTGAAAAAATACGTTTTCCCATTGTAATTATTCAGAATTCCTAATTAATAATTTGTTAGCAGAACTAATTGCCAAGAAACAGAGGACCCTGACCTCTCACCAATAACTCATTATTGTAATGTACAAAGACAGCACGATTAGTCATTACTCATCCTGTACTGATCCTATATTATACCCCAGAGCTGCACTCACTATTCTGCTGCTGGTGCAGTCAACCCGCACGGTCTATCGGGCTGCACCCGCACGGTCTATCGGGCTGCATCGGCACTGTCCTTTTTTTTTTTTATTTTTTTTTTTTTAACACATTTTTTTATGTTTTGAAAACATACAGAAAAATACAACCAATAGTTGATTGTGGGATATGACTCCCATCATTAACTGGACCATTACAAACCAGGGATTTAAAAGTTTGGGTCATCACTGGAATCTGCAGTCAGGACATGCTGGGAGTTGTAGTTGCTTGTTCTCCATTGATAAGTCCTTGTATATGGAGAGTACTTCTCATACCCGGGCAGCAGAATTCCCGGAGCGCAGCGTCCAGAGCCCCCGATCTCCGTGCTGCGGCCGTCCCCAGCGATCACATGCAAATTAATAAATAAATAAAACAGAAGATGCAAGAAATATTAGGTCTAATTAGCTCCAAACAATGTGCCGGCGCTCGGGCTGCATCTGCATATGTATTACCAGGGATCCCTCGGGAAGCAGCCGCAGGAATTTTCTGAAAAATGAGGACAAAAAGATTAAAAAGTGAAAAGAGAGAAATTAAGTGCAATGTAAATAATAGAGAAGATCCAAATATACACAGAACATCAATTATTTACCTCCAGGCGCCAAACCGGAGCACAGGAGTCATATCCTGAGAAGATGGGGGTTGTAGTGTGAGGGACCCGGGTTTCTTCTCACATGACTTAGTAAATGACCCCCATTTGCTGATATTATTGCTGACCTGTGTATCTAAGGGCCCGATTCGCGTTTTCCCGAATATTTCGATTTGTGTCGATTTCCCCTGTATTGCCTCGGGATTTTGGCGCACGCGATTGGATTGTGGCGCATCGGTGCCTGCATGCACGTGACGGAAATCGAGGGCGTGGCCGTAAAAAACCCCAACGGATTCGGAAAAACCGCCCCATTTAAAAAAAAAAAAAAGTGTCGCTCGACATGCGCTTACCTTCACCCACGATACGACGGTGAACTTCAGTGCATTCCGATGGTCTTCAGCGCAGCAGCTCCACCTGGTGGACGGCGGAGGAACTGCCTCAGTGAATCCCAGCCGGACCCGAATCCACCGCAGAGAACGCGCCGCTGGATCGCGAATGGACCGGGTAAGTAAATCTACCCCTGTGCCTTTAAAGGTTTAGATGCAGCCATTATAGCTCAGATACATACAGAGCTCAACAGACGGCATGATTTAAGAGAGGCTAAGATACAGCAGGCAGTATCTCACTTGAAGGCTTAGATACGATAGATGAGCAGACATTATAGTTTATACACACAGAGTGCACAAACTTTTTTTGCTGCACCTTTAACATGGAGCTCTGCGTGTTAAACGTGGTGCACGGCCCCTTCAGTGCAGAAATGTGTGTCCCCCTAGGAATAGTGCAGCCGGATTAGATACACAGCTCAGCAGACAGTATCACACAGGATAGGATTAGATACACAGCTCAGCAGTCAGTATCACACAGGATATGATTAGATACGCAGCTCAGCAGGCAGTATCACACAGGATGGGATTAGATACACAGCTCAGCAGGCAGTATCACACAGGATAGGATTAGATACACAGCTCAGCAGGCAGTATTACACAGGATAGGATTAGATACACAGCTCAGCAGGCAGTATCACACAGGATAGGATTAGATACACATTGTTAGGTAAGTGAAGGGGTTGTATCATTGATACATCCATCCCAATGACAGGGTATAACTGTATAATCAGCTGATCTGTACAACAAGGGACCCCAAGTCGTCTGGACCTGCTCCTTACCATTAGAACTTACTGGTTGTTTGGTCCAGAAATTCTATACAAGTCAATGTAGTTCTGGACATATTCTATGGGACCCATAAACCTGGAACCTCTAGTGGTACTGAGCAGATCGGGGGCCTTGGCTATAGGACCCCTGTGATCACATTTATCCCCTTATAAATGGACCTTTGATGGCAACCATAAGGCATGTGACAACCTGGGCCCTGGGCCCTGGCCCAGAATCCATCATGGCCGCCCCCTGCAGAGTGACATGAGGACATGAATCATCTATGTGATGGGGAATCCGTGTCCAACTTCATCCAATAAGAAAAGCTAAAAAAAAAAAAAAAAAAACTCCTTATATCGCAGGTTTAGTACAAACCGAACATTTACCGCAGCCCGGGGCAATATTACCGCAGATTCCCGGCAGATAATGGAGCCTCCGTTTTTTTTTTTTTATCAAACGTTTGTCCAAAATCGCTGCGCATAAAAGATCCAATACCGGGAGGATTTTCTTGTGAATTTTAAATCACTTTCCTCGTTAAAAACCTCAAAAGGAAGGGTGGATGGAAAGGTTTGGCGGCGGCTTTGATGTGCGCTGCACAAGTTGATTAATCTTGGCAGCGCCGCACTCTTTCATGGCTAACGCTAATGAATTATTCCGCCGCGTGCACAGTCGGAAATTTTCAAGGTGCGCCAAGTCGGGGGGGGGGTTAAGAAAAGCGGGCGAGAAGACGGCGTCTAAGAAAAAAAACAAATAAAAAATGGCCGCCCAATAAAGCGTAAGCGACGCGATCAAGATTTTGGGAGAAGGGAGCGCGCAGCCGGAGAAACTTTTATTTTCCTCTAGGATATTCCGCGTTTCATGTTGTCAAGGGATCAGGTTTGTACGTTTTTGAGGGAAACGGAGAGGAGTTTGTAGATAAAGACGCAAAAAACGGCTGAAAGTGCGAAGAAACGTGGAGCAAAAACAAGCAGAAAGAATAAATTGATGGTTTGGTTTATTGATAGAATATTGTTACTACATTGTAGCGACTGGTAACTGTTATCTCCATGACAACGCTTCTTCTTAAAGGGCAATTCCAGGACCTGAATATTGATGACTTGTTCATATGATTGGGGGTCCAGCACCATCACTCCCAACATTTAGATGTTAGGAGTCCGCAGATTGAGGTTTCCAGGATATAGATGGATAAAAAGGAATAATAGAGGGAGGGGACTGATATTGTCCCTGTGTGGATAGTGACATGACAGCCGCTTGTTTTCTCACCCACAGTGCCAAGGATTGTTGTTTTGGGCCCCCCTGCCTCAGGAAAGCACACAATGGTATGTATACAACCAACATCTACTCATATATATACATCCATGTCCGGTATACAATGCAGGGAGCGCTCTGGTGACCGGTATACAATGCAGGAGGCCGCGTACATCATGTTTTCTGTGGATCCATCTGGATCTGATAAACGACTGTTTTCCATTGCTGTACGTGCCATGTGTCTTATTGTTTTGTTTTCTTCTATTTCAGGGAGACATTCAGCAACTTTTAATTGTTTCGGATCATCGTGCAGCTTTTGATTATTGTGAACACTACAGCCCTGACTGTGACGCTGCCTCCCCGGACACCCCCCAGTCTCAGGATCCCAACCCGGATGAGTATGTAAGTGCTCCGAGTACTGCGTTACCTGGCCCAGCGATGGAGACACCTGCAGGGGACCACAAGGCTCATGGGATTGTCCTGCATCTCCCGGAGACGCGGGGGTCCTAATGGTCGCACCCCACCAGATCAGATACATTGTGCATTGTCTCTCCCTTTCCCCCATTCTTGGTCTTGTAGATTTTTGAAAACACACGGGATGTACAAGAATCAGCATTTTACACTCACTTCTGTCCTTTCACCTCTTGTGGTTACTTTGCTCTGGAATTTTATTGGGTTTCTATGTTTTCCTAGTATCCAGAAGCCGCAGAAGGGGATGAAGGCTACTATTATGAATACCCATATTATGAGGATGAAGATAAACCCGCCACCGTCAAGCCCACCCAAGCAACCGGAGAAGAAGTTGTACGACCACAACCTGACTTTGAAGCGGTAAGAGGAGCGGCGCAGCACACAGTGACGCGACACATCGCACACCCTACATTACATGTCATCTCTTCACATACATTTATTGTTCCCTTTATAATTATAAATTGACAGAATTTGAGGTATTTTCCCAACACTGTAAGCTCTAGGTGAGGGGAAAGTTACAGATCATCGTGAGTCTGACTAATGGGATCCCTAGTAATCTGGAGAAAGATGGGTACCCAAACCACCCACCAAATTTTACACCGAGATGGACCTTCACCCATGAGATCCTTGTACTTTTGTTTCTGCTCTCAATACACATGTACACAAGAGCCATTTCAGGACCTTGAAGGTCCTTAAACTATGATGCAGTGTTGTGGGCATGCTCTGGGACCTGTCAGTATAATCCGGCCCATGCCAATAATGAGAAGTGATCTCTACAGAACAGGAAGTCAGTGATCAGAGGGGAGGGTGATTTTGTGATGCCACATCCCCTCTCACTTTTGTGTTAATTTCATCTTTCAGGAAGAAACCCCGGCCCCCACTGAAGCCCCCGCTATTGTCATCACCGAAGCTGCAATTGTAGAGAGCAACGTGGAGAGCAAAGTGGTGGTAGATCCCACAACCTACGAGTACAACTATGGCGGACAGGACTACTACTACACCGCACAGCCAGATGAAGGAACCATTTACTCTGAAGGCGAAGGGACGGAGGAGAAGGAGACGGTGGATGAGACTTTCCTGGACAGAACGGTGGAAGTGGTCACCAGCACGGTGACTGTGCTCAGCAACGCCAGTGTGAGTGATACCGGTCCGCGTATCTCCATGTCTGATCCCACAATCCGGTTATCATGTTCTTACTGGAGGAAGATGGGACGGAGCAGATTCCGCTGGTTTTTGTTCTGATTGATGGATTGTGTTCCTTCAGGGCTCCGTGGACAGCGCTGCAGGATCGAGCCGCCATGAAAGCGTCGATGAAGGTTTCACGGAGGAAGTGGTGGAAAGCTTTGACACGAATTACGAATACCCAGACTTGTACGATACATCTGAAACAAACATAAAGGAGTCTGCCGCCACTACTGATGACATCTACGAGGTATTTATAGGGATCTTCACTTATCATCGGCTTCAATAAATAGGTGCAGAGGTATAAAGGCTCTGCCCTGTCCCTGGGGCCGTGACCCCTCGCATACTATGACCTGGTGATGGCACACCCCACTCACCTGCCTGTATCCTCACTCATTGCCACCATGTTTTCTGCATGTAACAGCGCCCTCTATCTGTCTGGAGCAGATACTGCACTGTAATCATCTTTTCCACAGTGATTGAATACAGTTTAGTAACAATTGTTGTTACACTAATATCACATTGCTGTGCAAGTATATACAAAATATGTTACCTGACCCATGTTCATTGCAGGTGGGAGGAGGCGCAAGAGGCGAGAAGGGACAAAAGGGAGAACCAGCCATTATAGAACCAGTAAGTTCTACTGTAAATCATAAGGGTGACACGTGATAAGGTTAAAGTGTTCATTTCATGGCTTCCTCATTGATACAAGAGAAATACAGCATAAATATCTATTGCTACGCATCAGATTCCTCAAAGGACCCAGTGGTGCCCCCCTATGGCAGGTTTAGGTTTTTCAGATTAACAGAAATGGCAAAACCCATCTACCCACCTCTTGTTCAGTTTGGCATCTTCTATACCCTACATTACATGTGATTGACGCTGCACACACCCTGCCGGGTGCCATGGATGGACAGTCATGATGGGGTTAAGCCCCTTTCCCCATCGCTTTATGTCACATAAACACTTGGCTCCCGTCTACGTGTCCAGAGTTTTACCAGATGCCCTAAAATCCAAACAACACAAACAGCAGAGTAATTATTGGCCGGGACCCCAGATGTTTTCAATGTGACCCAGCAAATGTCTGCATTGTGGGGTCTGCGCAGCGCCCCCACATTCTGTATATTACAGCCATAGATTGTGGCGCTATCACAGCTGCCGCATGGTCGCTGCGTCCACCGCGCTGATGCTTCTCGCTCCTCATCGATGGCCTCACAGTTACCTGAGTCCCAGTGACGGGTCCTGATGAACAGCTGATGATGAGGGGGTAAGAGCTATCGTGTTATACACGGGGTAACCACCCAAACAAGTCATTGAAGGGCTGTCCCTTGGTCTGATTATATTCCTTGTATGGGCTAATTACAAACCATTGAGGATTTATTGGCCTTAAAGGAGTCTTCTGGTTTTCTGTAAATGAAGCTGCAGTAATCTTACAATATTTCTGCTTTATACCAAAGTGTGTTTCATGGTAGACAATGCTTCATCCACAGGCTCCAGATCTATCAATGGCTATTACTTCACACAGCTGAGGGTTTGCTTCTATTATTGACACTTTGGACACGGCACACACTGCGCTAGCACAGCTCTGCATTTCCAAGCGCAGGGGGCTGTGCCTCCACCGATCTCATTAGCGTTTCCTGCGACACGCATGCGATTGTTTACCGATCACATGCGTATCACTGCCAACGCAAAAGGGTTTGGCAAATGGCGCGGCCCTCGTTGCGCTATCACAGCGTGTGACCGCACCCTTCATGTTTCGGGGTTGGTGAATTTTATCTGCGCTGATACATTGTAACGATCTGAAAAAAGGATTATATAGACTGGATACATTTGTAGGGAACATGATAGCAGGTTACATTTGTTTACAGATGCAGAGTGTGCATGTACCCCCTATACAAATATGGAAAACCACCTGTCCCCTCCAAACTTTACTGGCAATGCCCCCCATCACTATATGTACCTGGCCGCTCCCATACTGACCCTACTATATATATATATATATATATATATATATATATATATATATATATATATATATATACACATGCGCGTCACTGCAGGGTCTCCTCTGCCTTTCTTTACCCTCCTTGCTGATGTTCAGTTTATCTCTAGAAGCTACAGCATTGGGGGCACAGTAGAAGGAAGCATGAAGGAAGACCCCATCCCACCTGTGCACGAGCTGCGGAGCCCCCCTAGAAGCCGCCATGTCGTGGCTTTTCTTGCTTGTTCCCAGCATAAATGAGACACGTTTTGTGTTGTACAATGTCCAGTAATATTGCAGCCGTGTTATCTAGATGTCATTGGACACGGGTGGATCAGTAATCCTGTCTCTGTCTCTCCCCACAGGGAATGCTGATTGAGGGCCCCCCTGGCCCAGAAGGACCCGCTGTAAGTTACCTTTATCTGCGCATCCGTTTCCAACGCTCCAGCTCCCATTCTCCATGTGTTGTCCGCCTTATGTCACATTGACCCATTTGCTTTCTCTTACTCAGGGTTATCCTGGTCCCCCTGGAACAACCGGACCCCCCGGCTCTACTGGCGACCCCGGTGAAAGAGTAAGACCCAAATGCTGATCGTCTTCTTACCTCTTGTATTTCTGGGTGGGGGTCAGCAGCGGTGTATGTGACACAGACCACCTGAATAACCATAGTACAGGTCAATAGATGAGGAGGATTCATGTATCTGTGCAGGACATATGTCTGTATGGTGAGGACATCTATAGGATCCCATAGCTTTCCATGGGACATCACTTTCTATAGACACTGGATGGGTGCATCAGTTGTGGCCGCAGAGTTACATGCGCTGACAGGACACAAGTGATGGACGTGTGTGCAGGAAACAGGCCTCATTGGTCCCTGCGGCTCACACCCCTCCCGTCTCCATAGTATAATGTAGTTACCGGAGATCACAGGAGGTGAAACATGGCTGACACTACCATGATGTCATGGATGATGTCAGGAGTAATAACAAGTGATGCCAATAGGTACAGGAACATGTGCAGTTCTGCAGGTCACTTTCAGCAGATCCGATCCGTGTCACCTATAGAGGTAATATACATTCTCTGTGAGTAGGGAAGGAAACATGGAGCTTATACTGAGGCCCATTCCACCAGGAACAATGGCGGCCATGCGAGAAGGCAGGCGATGTTATTGCTCCCAGCAGTGCATAGCCGAGCACATGACCTCATCCGTTACAACTGGGACATATGGATTGCATTAAGCCCAGGAATTGTTTGCAGGGTGTGTCCTGTATGGTGTAAGCCAAGGCCTAGACGAGGCGGGAGCGATGGCGGATGATGGGAGAAGAATCCTCGCCAGTAACCCTTTCCTGCCTGGCATGTTGTCTCCTCTATAACTGAAGTATCTTCCCAGCATATACACAGAATAGAAACTCTTGGGAGCAAAGAGACTTCCGTATAAACATAGAGCAGATGTCAGTGGGGTCCATGAGGGGTCCGCAGCTGTGGAGAACATTTAACAATGCCACCTAGTAGAGATAAGGTGCTACTGCCTGTCATTACTCTGTGTTGCTGCGGGCCATTGAGATGTCACCATCACATACCGTAGTGTAGTAGCAGGGTCACATCTATAGAAGGAGAACACGCTGTGACCCGTGTCTGGAAAGCAGATGCATCAAATGTGAACACAATGATTTTATTACGCCCAGACGCCGGTTATTGTCATTCTTCCCGCTCTGTGATCAGCATAAAAGTCAATTTAATTGTTAATTGTTTTTTTTTCTCAGCTCGTCAATGCCTTGTGTACAGCAGTGAGATAACGCAGTAAAATGATCTCCCCTGACTGATTAATGCCCATTCATGCATTAAACATAAGGCCCAATTGTGACTGCATCTGGCCCTGAAATCAGATGGATACCGGGTCTATACCGCGCCGTGCGCTGCTGCTCTACATTGCTCTGCTGATTAGGAAGCAGATGCTGAGAACATTACATCAAATTTATATCTATGTCAGATGCATCCAACATCATTAATTCTGATCCACTCATCGGATTATACATATAATATAATATATGATCAGTATGTTCCTGATTGTCTAGCTACATATTTGCTGCCCCAGCAGATTTCCCTTTCTGATAGCTACATTGTATTCACCTGAACAAGCGCTGTACAGAGAGGAAGATCAAAGACCCGTATGCTGGTCCGTGAGAGTAACAGCAAGACACAGGGCACCCCCTTAAAGGGAACTTGTCAGCAGCTTTAATCATACGGACTGCAGCCAGTGTTATGTATTGTCCCTGGAGAGATGTGTAATCAGACCTCACACTGCTGTGCTCTGTGCTCTCTGCAGCCAGTGTTATGTATTGTCCCTGGAGAGATGTGTAATCATACCTCACACTGCTGTGCTCTCTGCTCTCTGCAGCCAGTGTTATGTACTGTCCCTGGAGAGATGTGTAATCAGACCTCACACTGCTGTGCTCTGTTCTCTCTAGGACACAGATGAGGGGTCTGGTCAGCACTAAGGTGGGTCCTCAACTAGTCCTCTAGGACACAATAGGGGTCTGGGGGTCCTCACTAGGGTGGGTCCTCCTATCATCTCTAGGACACAGATGAGGGGTCTGGGGTCTGCACTAGGGTGGTCCTCACTAGTCATCTCTAGGACACAGATGAGGGGTCTGGGGTCTGCACTAGGGTGGTCCTCACTAGTCATCTCTAGGACACAGATGAGGGGTCTGGGATCAGCACTAGGGTGGTCCTCACTAGTCATCGCTAGGAACACAGATGAGGGGTCTGGGGTCCTGCACTATGGTGTCCTCACTAGTCATAATCCTCTAGTACACAGATGAGGGGTCTGGGGTTCGCACTAGGTGGTCCCTCACTAGTCATCTCTAGGACACAGATGAGGGGTCTGCACTAGGTGGTCCTCACTAGTCATCTCTAGGACACAGATGAGGGGTCTGGGGTCAGCACTAGGGTGGTCCTCACTAGTCATCTCTAGGACACAGATGAGGGGTCTGGGGTCTGCACTAGGGTGGTTTCCTCACTCAGTCATCTCTAGGACACGATGAGGGGGTCTGGGGTCTGCACTAGGTGGTCCCTCACTAGTCATCTCTAGGACACGATGAGGGGGTCTAGGGTCTGCCATAGGGTGGCCTCCACGTAGTCTCTCTAAGACACATGAGGGGTCTGGGGTCCAGTCCTCACCTTGTATGAAGCGCAGGGCAGATCTGGAGAGTGCGTTGTCTTCTATGAAGTCGTCCCGGGAGGCGCCGCTCCCCATGCGCAGAATCTCCTTCCAGGCCTGGAAAACCCGGACGAAAGCCAAATGGTCGCTACACGACTCCGCACTGAACCGCTCCTTCACCTGGGCACAAACACACAGACCCCACAGAACATGAGCAGAACACGGAGACAGCAACACGTGACGCACAGACCCTATGATAGTAACCCTGGGAACCCACAGTCCTGCCAGGGTTCTCCCTCCCACCATCAGGGGCGATACTGCCTCCTCTAAGGCTCTACCTTGTTGACCTCTGGACCGTTCATCACTCCGCTAAGGAAAGGGTCCTGGTCAGCAGGCTACGATGACCATCAGCGGGTGCAGGCAGCGGTATATTGACGCCGGCGATGGCTTTCCCAGGCTCGGGGTCCGTGGAACGCTCGCCACCCCCGCTCACCCAGTACCTCAGCTTCCAGCGTTCTCATCCAGGACCTTCTGCACCACCACATCGGGGTCCGAGTTATACCAATATGTGCAGGTTTTAATAGAGAAACGGCACAACAGAGTAGGGGGAGTAGCCCGGAGGGAGGGGAGAGGGAAGAGGAGCCTGGGGTGGGAGGAGACAGAGGGTGGAGAGACAGAGAGTGGGAGGAGCCAAGAGGGAGAATAGGAGGCGCAATGGTAGTGGGAGGAGCCAATGAGAGGGAGAATGAGGGGGAAAGCCATGGAGTGGAGGAGCCAATAGAGGATAATAGGGGGAAGCATGGAGTGGAGGACCAAGAGGGAACTAGGAGGAGCCAGTGAGTGGGAGGATCCACAATTTTGAAGAATGGGATGGAGTCGGGCAGTGGGAGGGGTCCAAGAGGGGGATCATAGGGGAGCCTGGGATGTGAGGAGGGAAAGACAGGAGGAGCCTGGATGGGAGAAGAAAGGAGGAGCCTGGAAGGGAAGGGAGCCAGCGTTGGGAGAGGAGAGGAAAGGATGACGGCTGGGCTTCGGGGCTTACCTCTGGGTGTGACCCTCCACGTTACTGATCTCCTGCAGGAATCGCACGGCGTCCAGGATTCTCGCTGCTCGTGGCTCAAACCCTCCCCCCCGCGGCCCCTCCCCCACCCCCTTCCGGGCTTGTGACAATGAACTCCAAACGCCTAAAACCCAACAAACAATAACCCACATCATGAGGAAAGGCGTCAGGGGCCAGGGGGCATGACAGGCCGCCATCTCCTCAACTCACGTCATCTCCGGGGTGTGGATCTTGTCCTGGACCACCAGGTTCTCAGTGGGAGTCCGCAGAATCTCGTCCCACCTGGAAGGAGGACATGGCCTGGTGCTGCTCGCGGCGAACAGTGTAGGAGAAGCCGGCTGGCAGCGTCCGGCTCGCCCGCGTCTCTGGGTCACGTTGGACTTAGACACCCAGTCGTCTCCAGAACCGAGCCTGATAATCATATATAGGGAACGCATTACCAGAGTGGCCATAAGGGGCGCTGTTATACTGCTGGTAGAACTGAGCAGCAATTCCCAGTACAAGCCACATACACAATGTCTGCAACTGTCCTAAGAGACCAGGAAATACCCCATTAACCCCGTAATGGCTCCGACGGTACACCCCCTGACCCCGCCCCCGTACACCCCTGGACACAAGGTCGTACTTTGTCCTGAGGTTTTCCCCCCCCCCCCCCCCCGTTTTATCTCTCTCTGCTCTTTGTGCAATCCCCGGTCCAACTACTGCACAATTCATCGATGTCCTGAGGTCTGCGATGTTTTGTATCCAGGACGATTTTTACGGACACCGGGGGAGGCGCTCGAATATGGCCTGCTGGTTTCGTCAGGGGACGTTGGATGTGGACTGTGAGATACAACCGTACTTGGTTTACTATGTATACAGCTAATACGTATACAGCTAATACAGCTGTACATCTCCATGACACAGCCACAAACAAACCCTGTGTAGTCTTATCCTGCAGTTTCCCACCCCACACATGGGGCAGCAGAGAACCACTAGGACCTTCCCACCACCCCACCTGGTAGGCATCAGGTGCTGCCCGCTGCTATGCCCCATTGCTCCTGCAGACTCTCTTGGACGCGTCGGATCTCCTGCCATCCGGGAAGGAAGCAGAGGATTCCCCCTACAGAGGGACAAAGGTCATCAAAATGTGCCCAGTCCCCATCACCCAACGAGAACATGTGGCTGCGCCCGGTCCTTCAGAGCCGCACCCACCCCTCCAGGGCTTCCCCTACAATCGCTCACCAGGGGGGCCGCACTTGTCAATGTGGAGGATGACGTCAGTGACCAGATCCAGATTAGGGGAACAGTCTTCAATGGACTGAAAACAAAAGAAGAAAAAATAAGGAAAAGGGGCCCACAGTCTGGAGGGGCCGGGAATTCAGCCACTGGACCCTCACATCCTGAACAGAACCAAACTCAGAGGAACTCACCGATGTCCCATATAGGTCAGTGACCGCCTGAGGGAAGTTTCCCATTGCTGCCCAATAGAGGTCACCATAACATCCAGGGAGGGGCCGGGGTAAATTAGAGAAGGGGGGTGAAAGGGGCCGGGGTAATTAGAGAGGGGGGGAGGTGAAAGTGGCCGGGGTAACTTATAGAGGGGGGAGGTGAAGGGGCGGGGTAAATTAGAAGAGGGGGGGGGTGAAAGGGGCCGGGGTAAATTAGAGAGGGGGGGAGGTGAAAGGGGCCGGGGTAAATTAGAGAGGGGGGGGAGGTGAAAGGGGCCGGGGGAAATTAGAGAGGGGGGGGGTGAAAGGGGCCTGGTAATGAGAGAGGGGGGGTGAAAGTGTGCCGGTGTAAACTTAGAGAGGGGGGGTTAAAGGGGCCGGGTACATTAGAGAGGGGGGGGGTGAAAGGGGCCGAGGGTCAATTAGAGAGGGGGTGTGAAAGGGGCCGAGGTAAATTAGCAGAAGAAGAGGGGGAGGGTGTGAAAGGGGCGCGGGATAAATAGGAGGGGGGTGGTGTGAAGGGGCCGGGGTAAATTAGAGAAGGGGGGTGAAAGGGGCCGGGGTAAATAGAGAGGGGGAGGTGAATGGGCCGGGGTAAATAGAGGGGGGGGGGGGTGAAAGGCCGGGGTAAATTAGAGAGGGGGGGGGGGGAAAGGGGCCGGGGTAAATTAGAGAGGGGGGGGGAGGTGAGGGGGGGGGGGGGCGGGGTAAATTAGAGAGGGGGGGGGGTGGTGAAGGGGCCGGGTAAATTAGAGAGGGGGGGTGAAAGTGCCGGGTAATTAGAGAGGGGGGGGGGTGAAAGGGGCCGAGGTAAATTGAGAGGGGGGTGTGGAAAGGGGCCCGGGGTAACATTAGGAGGGGGGGGTGTGAAGGGGCCGGGGTAAATTAAGAGGGGGGGTGGTGCAAGGGGCCCGCCGGGGTAAATTAGAGAGGGGGGGGGATGGCCGGGTAAAATTAGAGGGCGGGGTGAGGGGCCGGGTAAATTAGAGAGGGAGGGGTAGGTTATTCCACAGCTGCCCTGTATGGGGAGGTCGTGCACTTACCTCTGGTTTCTGGTAGGTTCTTGATAGTCGGGGCAATAAGTCTTCCAGATAATGCTCCTTTACAGGGTACATGAACCCCGGGACCCTGACAATGGGGCAGTCCCCAAAGTAGTGTGCTATGCGCTGGTTGTCGCCGGTGGCGCTCATCAGGATGACCTTGATGTCGGGGTTCACGTCTAGGACCTGCTTGAGGAGGATGAGGAGGAAGTCCGTGTTGACGTCGCGCTCGTGGACCTCGTCCACCACCACGTGGCTCACCCCCTCCAGCGTGGGGTTGGTCTGCAGCTTCTTCAGCAGCACCCCGACCGTGCAGAAGAGAAGAGCGCCCCCTCGTGGTGGCAGATCGCTCTCCAGTCTGACTTGATAGCCCACGTTACGCCGGAGGTGCGGTCCCAATTCTTGGCCTACCCGATGCGCCACGGACACGGCGCTGATCCTGCGTGGCTGGGTGATCACCATGTTACAGTGGGCCCCGTGCCCGCTCAGGATGGCGTCTTCCATGATGTAGCGGGGGATGCGGGTGGTCTTGCCACATCCAGTGTCCCCGGCGATCACCACCACCTGGTGCTGCTTGATAGCGGAGAGGATGACCTCACGATGGCGGTCCGCAGGTAGGTCCTGCAGGGGGACAGTGTTGTCCCACCTTTCCTCCAGCGAGCGGCTGATGCGAGACGCCTCGGCCTCAGACAAGGGGCAGTAGCGGCGACCTGTGATCGGATCTGAGAAATCAGAGGTCTCCTCCATTTCCGGGGTCTCCTCATAGGCCTCTTGGTACCAGGATTCAGTGCTCGCCTCTACGGGAAACTGAAAACACAAAATCAGCTTTATAGTTCGCCTTAAAAATGTTACATCTGTCATTTCTGCGCTCACATGTCTTGTACTCCAGTCACGTATAAAGCTGCAATGACAATTCTGATGTCTACGTGAGGATTTGGAAAGCAGCTCTGGAAGTGACCAGAGTAAAAGACATAAACCAGGGTGAAAATCTGCAAACACAACAAGTAGCCCCCCTCAACCCCCATCCCCCAATTCAGACGCACCCGACAAAAATATTCCTCCATCCTCTGCAGCAGATGCTCCGGGACCTCGAACCTCTTTGCTTGTCTCTGCTGTTCCTGAAATTTCTGCACCGAGGACATGTTGTACATGACGTTAGTGAGGGGTCTGTTGTGGGGGTCCAGGAGGCCCAGATCCTAAAAATAAAGATTTGGAATCAGACGAACAGTAAAGATATCACTAGCAACCAAATTCAGACAGGGTAAGGAGGGGGCGGGATGTCTGCAGTGTAATAATATCACATGTTATGGATGATACATGGTACAGGTCAGGAGGGGCCGTGATGTCTTGCAGTGTATAATATCACATGTTTTTGGATGATACATGTACAGGGTCAGGAGGGGCCGGTATGGTTCTGCAGTGTAATAAATACACATGTTATGGAGATCATGGTACAGGTCATGAGGGTCCCGCGAATGGACTGCAGTGTATAATATCACTGTGATGATGATACATGGTACAGGGTCAGGAGGGGATGGGATGTCTGCATTGTAATAATAATCAATTTTATGGATGATACATGGTACAGATCAGGAGGGGCCGGGATGTCTGCAGTGTAATAATATCCATGTTATGGATGATACATGGTCAGGTCAGGAGGGGCAGGATGTCTGCAGTGTAATATATCCATGTTTAGGGATGATACATGGTACAGGGTCAGGAGGGGCCGGGATGGTCGGCAGTGTAATAATATCACATGTTATGGATAGATCATTGTACATAGCGGAGGGGCCCGGGAATGTCTGCAGTGTAATAATATCACATGTTATAGATGATACATGGTACAGGGTCGGAGGGCCGGGATGTCTGCAGTGGTAATATATCACATGTTTATGGATGATACATGTACAGGGTCAGGAGGTATCCGGGATGTGCTGCAGTGTAATAAGATCAACATGTTATGGATGATACATGGTACAGGGTCAGGAGGGGCAGGGATGTCTGCAGTGGATAATTATATGGATAATTCCTTGTAGTTTTCTAGATCTCTGCTTGCTGTGATTCTATAGAAAGTTTCTAGGTTTACTTCCAGTGAGTAGAAATCTGTCACACGGGTGCGCGCTTCGTTAGTATCATAGAGAGTAATCAGAGCTGTGTGACATATATATAACGAGCCGTGCACCCGTGTGACATATATATATATAACGAGCCGTGCACGGTCCGTGTTGCATATATAATATATATATCTATATATAACGAGCCGTGGCACCCTGTGAACTATTATATATATATATATATATATATATATATATATATAGATATATATATATACGAGCCGTGGCACCCGTGTTGACATATATAAAAGAGCCGTGCGACCCGTGTGACCTATAAGTCACGAGCCCGTGCACCCCCGTGTGACATGTATCTATATAACGGCCGTGCACTACCGTGTGTACATCTATATATAACGAGCCGTGCACCCGGTGACTATTATATAACGAGCCGTGCACCCGTGTGACATATATATATAACGAGCCGTGCACCCGTGTGACATATATATATAACGAGCCGTGCACCCGTGTGACCATTGTCAGATTTCCGTCCACTGGAAGCAAACATAGAAACTTTCTATAGAATGACAGCAAGCAGAGATCTAGAATACGTGAGCATTTGATACAGACAGTATATTGGAGAATTGTATAACTGTACATTATTCAATCAGTAACATTTATTCTCTGACATGGGAAACCCCCGTGACGATGATACAATGTAGATAAATCTTATGTCTATTTCCTGCGCACGTTTTATGTGTGTGAAAAAGAGGCGCTAAACAAACTGAAGTCTGACTGATCAGGAAGAGGCCTCGGGAGCGTCATCAAGTAAAATCTGTTGACAGGTTCCCTTAAAGGGGTTGTGCAGAGCCTGATACACATGGCTGCCTTCTTGCAGTAACCCGGGTAGTGTGAGATATTGCACTAAGCTCCATTCATCTCTATGCGGCTGAGCTGCAATACCGGCGCAGACCACGGTCAGATGTGGCGCTGTTTTTGGAAGAAATGAGCCATATTTTTAGATCTCAGGGCAACCCCTCTAAAGTGTGTGGCTATTTTCACAGTAAGCCATCCATAGGTGGCGCTGTTACATTAGACTATTCCTCTCTTACCTTCAGCCTCTGACAGGCGAGGGCGGCCGCTTTCCTCTCAGCCTCAACCCAGCGCTGCCCCCTAGCGACAAAGGTCAGAGGTTCAGGCCAGTGCAGGGTCAGGCGGCAGGTCTTCACTCTTCCTCCCATGTGCTGGTAATGTATGTAATCCTGAGGGAGAGACACAATGATGATGCCCATTAACACGGGGGAGAGCCCGCCATGGGGTCAGCGGACGGGGGGGGAGAGGCGCCCGGCAAACATGAGGGCAGCGGACAACGGGGTGGGGAGAGGCCCGTCAACATGGGGGGCAGCGGCACTGGTGGGGATAGCCCGGCACCATGGGGGCAAGCGGCACGGGGTGGAGGCCCGGCACTGGTGGCAAAGGCGGCACGGGGGGGAGAGCCCGCAACATGCGGCAGCGGCACGGGGGGAGAGGCCCGCCCATGGGGCAAGCGGCAACGGGGGGAGAGGCCCGGCACATGGGGGCAGCGGCACGGGGGGGAGAGGCCCGGCACATGGGGGCAGCGGCACGGGGGGGAGAGGCCCGGCACATGGGGGCAGCGGCACGGGGGGGAGAGGCCCGGCACATGGGGGCAGCGGCACGGGGGGGAGAGGCCCGGCACATGGGGGCAGCAGCATGGGGTAGAGGCCCGGCCCACACACACAACCGCATGGAGAGGACCAGCCCACAAGGGGGCGCCACTGACTAATTCCAATCCAGTCCTGCAGTGCAGCACAGACCGGCATCCACATTGTGATCTGCACACAAAGGACCTACCTTGCTGTTGGAGGAGGTGGCCACCTGAACGACAGAGGAGAGCAGATGTTTGGGGTTGGAGAAGACCCGCAGAGCACATGTCGCTTCCATGTCTTCCCCCATCACATCCATAGGGTCCACCCTGGAGAAAGTCAGTGACTGATGAGATGCAGCAAGTCCCGGGCAGAGGACACTGGTGATTCCCTTCATACATAACTATACCTGCACTCCCGGCTGTGCATCCTGCTCCGTGTGCGGGAGGCGATGGGTGCTGCACCCACATCCACTCTCTCCACTGGAATATTGGACCCCAAGAAGCCAAGATCCTGCAGAGAGATGGAACTGATCACAGGACCATCCAAAACCCACTGCACATTCTACCCAACAGAGAGGGGCACATTTACTAAAACTGTCTGTGTATAACGCAGCGCGCGGGGATTCACCTGAAACCATAAATCTGACGCTCCCCTCTGGTCCCACAGACGTCACCAACTTTATGGTGGTGTATCTTTAATATATGGAGTTAAATACGGCGCTTGGTCCGAATCAGTCGGATCGTCCCCCGGCGCTCCCCTAATCTTAGCGCAGACACTTATTAAATACCCGTACAAGACACTTTAGACGTGAAGAACGCGCACAGTCCGACAAAAGTGCAGCGCCACCCTAAGTAAATGTGCCCCCATGTGTGTGCAATGTCAGGATGACCACTAGATGGCAGAGGAGACGCACCCACCTGTAATATCTTACACGCCCGAGCAGCGGCCTGACGCTCCGCATCAATCTTCTTACCCCCAAATCCTTCTACTTCTATGTGTCTGGGCCATTTTAGATGGAGAGTAACTTTCTACAATGAGAAAGAGATCAGTTACCCCACAAAAAACAAATAACCACAGTCATACCGGCTACATGACATTTACATAGCCTTCTTATACTCCAGAGCGTGCACTCACTATTCGGCTGCTGGTGCAATCCAACTGTGTACATAATGACATTACTTATCCTTACTGATCCTGAGTTACATCCTGTTTATACTCCAGAGCGACACTCCTATTTCTGCGCTGGTGCAGTCACTGTGATACATACCTGACATTCTTATCCTGTACTTATTCCTGAGTTCATCCAATTATTATACCCCAGAGCTGCACTCACTCTCGCTGCTGTGCATTCCTGTGTACATACATGACATTACTTATCCCTTTACTGATCCTGATTACACCTGTATTATACTCCAGAGCTACACTCACATTCTGCTGGCTGGTGCAGTCCCCACCCCCCCCCTTGTTTACATACCAAAAAAAAAAAAGACAAAATGCAAACATTAACTTATACCTGACTGATCCTGAGTTACATCCTGTATTATCCCCAGAGCTGCACTCACATTCTGCTGCTGGTGCAGTCATGTGTACTACATGACATTACTTATCCTGTACTGATCCTGATTTTACATCCTGTCTTATACCCCAGAAGCTGCTCTTCAATTCTGCTGCTGGGGCAGTCACTGTGTACATACATGACATACTTTCCTGACTTGATCCTGAGTTTTACTCCTGTATTATACTCCAGAGCTGCACTCAATATTCTCTGCTGGTACAGTCCCTGTTGTCACATACATGACATTACTTATCCTGTACTGGATCCTGAGTTACAACAATCCTTTATTATACCCCAGAGCTGCACCACATTCTGCTGCTGGTGCAGTCACTGGTGTACATACATGATATTACTTATCCTGTACTGACCGAGTTACATCCGGTATTATACCCCAGAGCTGCACTCACTCTTCTGCCATTCTGTGGAGGTTGCCTAAAAGAACAGTGACATACATGAAATTACTTAGCCTGTACTGATCCTGAGTTACATCCGTATTAATACTCCAGAGGCTGCACTCACTGTCTGCTGCTGGTGCAGGTCACTTGTACATACATGACCTTACTTTCCTGTGACTGATCCCGAGTTTCATTCCTTTATTATCTTCCAGAGCTGGCACTCACTATTCTGCTGCTGGTGCAGTCACTGTGTACATACATGACATACTTCTCCTGTACTGAGCCGGAGTTTACATCCTGTATTATACCCCAAGCGCACTCACTATTCTGCGGCTGGTGCATTCACTATGTACTACATGACATTACTTATCCTGTACGGATCCTGATTACATCCTGTATTATACTCCAGAGCTGTACTCCCTATTCTGCTGCTGGTGGCAGGCACTGTGTACATACATACATTACTTATCCTGTACTGATCCTGAGTTACATCCTGTATTATACCAACCCCAGAGCTGCACTCACTCTTCTCTGCTGCTGGTTGTCAAGTCACTGTGTACTACATGAACATTACTATCCTGTATGATCTGAGTTACATCCTATATTATACCCAGACTGCACTCCTATTCTGCTGCTGGTGCATCACTGTGTACATACATGACATTACTTATCCTGTACTTGACCCTGAGTTCATCCTTTATTATCCTCCAGGGCTTCACTCACAATCTGCTGCTGGTGGCAGTCACTGTGTACATCATGACATTACTATCCTGTACGGATCCTGAGTTACAATCTGTAATTAAACCTCATCGCTGCACTCACTATTCTGCTGCTGGTGCAGTCACTGGTACATACATGACATTCTTATCATCCTGTACGATCCTTATTTACATCCTGTATGATACCCCAGAGCTTGCACTCACTATTCTGCTGCTGTTGCGTCACATGTGTCCATACATGACATACTTATCCTGTACTCATCCTGAGTTACCTCCTGTTATTATACCCAGAGCTGCAACCACTAGTCTGCTGCTGGTGCAGTCACTGTGTACATACATGACATTACTTATCCTGTACTGACCCTGAGTTACATCCTGTATTATACCCCAGGGCTGCACTCACTATTCTGCAGCACAGGCGATACTCACCTTCCTGGCTCCGCCCCCGCTGTGGATGTAGGTGATCTTGTCTTGCACATGTGAGGTGCGCAGGGATTGGCTGATCACTCTGTGCAGTAGGTTCTTTGGTGCAGGGAATTGTTTCAGTAGATTTATATCTGCAGGGAGAGGAGGGATCAGTGATAAATGAGGGTCCTGGAGAGATGTTAATCAGACCTCACCTGCTGTGCTCTGTGCTCTCTGCAGCCGGTGTTGTGTATTGTCCCTGGAGAGATTATGTAATCAACCTCACACGCGTGCCTGTTGCTCTCTGCAGCCGGTGTTATGTATTGTCCCTGGAGAGATGTTTCAACCTCACACTGCTTCTCTTGCTCTTCTGCAGCACCGCTGTTGTGTATTGGCCCTGGAGAATGTGTAATCAGGACGCTCACACTGCTGTGCTCTGTGCTCTCTGCATCCGGTGTTGTGTATTGTCCCTGGAGAGATGTGTAATCAGAAGACCTCACACTGCTGTGCCCTGTGCTCTCCTGCAGCCTGTGTTAGTATTGTCCCTGTAGAGATGGTAATATACCTCACACTGCTGTGCCCTGTGCTCTCTGCAGCCATGTTATGCATTGTTCCCTGGAGAGATGTGTAATCAGACCTATTTAATCCAGTCCGACTGTGGGCACTGTCCTCACATGCTGTGCTCTTGATTCTCTGCATAGATCTGCTTCCTCACCCCCCTTTTCCCGCTATCTCAGAAGATTTTGAGATTCGCTTTTAATTAGTTGTTCAACCTTTTATTGTACGTAAAGTGAACACATGGGGCACATTTACAAAGAACCGTTGCATGTGGACTTGATGTGCAGTGTCCTGTGTAGCTGTAGGGGGCGCTCCCTGCACTGCCCCTACTTTTTTTGTTGTTTGTTGCGTGTGACCACATTAAATACCTGTGGCAAAAGCAGTTTGCACTGAAAAGAACGTCAGAGTCCGACCCTTGTAAATGTGTCCCCCCTAAATCTAAACGTGACAATCCACTTCCCACATTCGGCGACAGGAGAGCGCAGAAATAAAAAAGCAGAATCTATACAGGTTCTGCACTATGGGGCTATTGCGGATTGCATTTTCACCGTACTGTTCACGACTGTTTGTTGCAATCGGTTGTATAGTATTTCAAGGTGTCTGTCGCTGGGAATCGCACGCAATCAGATTTTTTTGGCAGAAATCCGGGGCGTGCTTTCGGATGATTCCGACTGATTCGGACAACTTCGGCATTTAACTTTCAATTGGTCGCAAGCAATGTCACTTCACATGCACCAGGAAGAAGAAGGTGACTCCGGTACCTGAGCGGGAAGCGCACATGCAGGATATCGGTCCGCAGGATCTTAGTGACTCGGTCCCCTCACAGACGCATTATACACGTAACATCACTACATGTCACCAGGAAGAAGAGGTGAACTCGGGGACCTGAGCGGGGAAGCGACACATGCGGATTCGTGGGGCAGGATTTAGGTGACTCCCGCACAAGCGCATTTACATGGACCATCCTTACATGCACCAGGAAGAGAAGGTAACTCGGGGACCTGAGCGGGAAGATCGACAAGCTGCAGGATATCGGTGTGCACACGATCTTAGTGACTCCCTGCACAGGGCATTATACACGACAATGCACTTACAATGCACCAGGAAGAAGGAAGGTGAACTCCCAGGCCTGAAGCGGGGAGCGCACACATTGCATGGATATCAGGGCGTCACAATGTTAGTACTCCCGCACAGCAGCATTATAACACGACAATGCACTTACTGCACGAGGAAGTAAGAAGTGAACTCCAGTGGACCTGAGCGGGGATGTACACATTCAGGATATCGGGCCACACTATCTTAGTGACTCCCCCTCGCACTGCGCATTAATATACGTACAATGCAGTTTACAGATCCATGGAAGAAAGGTGAACTCCGGAGACCTGTAGCGTGATGTGACCATCAGGATAATCGGGTGCAGATCTTAGACTCCCCGATAGCGCATTATCACGGACCAATCACTTACATGCATCCAGGAAGAAGAAGTTGACTCCGGGGACCTTGAGGCGGGAAGCGACACATTCAGGCATATCGGCCGCACGATCTTGTGACTCCCGCACGCGGCATGATACACGGACATGCACTTCATAACCCCAGGAAGAAGAAGGTGAACTCCTGGGACCTGAGCTGGAAGTGACACTTGCAGATATCGGGCGCTACGATCTTAGTGACTCCCCGCACAGGAGCGCATTAATCACACGGACAAGCACGTAATATGCACCAGAGAAGGTAAGGTGAACTCAGGGACCTGAGCGTGGGATGACACATTGCATGCTATCGGGCAAAGGATCTTAGTGACTCCCCCACAAGCGCATATGACACGGACAATGCACTTACTGCACCATGAAGAAGAAGGTGAACTCCGGGACCTGAGCGTGGAAGTGACCCTGCAGGATATCTCGTGGCGCACGCTATTTCGTGAATTGCTGGCACAAGCGTCATGATCCTCGGACCGGGTAAGTACATGACCCCAATATGACACTATGTATCCTGGTGCCCATACATACCCCCTCACCCGTGTACATATAATACCGCAATGCATTGTGTTTGCTGTGCGGGAATAGTTTGGGTAGTTTTCGTACCTCTGAGTAGCTCCTGTGGGGCTTTTTCTTTTTTGCCCTCGGTTTAGATGGGGAAAGACCTCGCCCCCACATGACAAACCAACATCAATTAGTAGATAAACTTTGTTGTTTTTACATTTTCTTTCTTCTCGGAATTTTAGGGGAAACTGTTAGAAAATGTTAGTAATTTTCCTGTTCGGTCAATGCGCTTGATGGCGGCGCGGGCCAGCGATATCTAGAGACGCGATTTGTCGGTCGCTCCAACAGATCTGCCACTACTCTCACATCTGCCCATCTCCCGATCCCCACACGGAGACCATTCCTTCGTTCCTGCGACCCTCCCCCTCCTGGCGGGTCCATGCATCTCGCCCCCGCGCCCTTATTAAGGGATACAAAGCCGCCGATTTGTCCGCTCCTCTCAACAGATAATCCGCAGGAGAGATATTGGGGAATGCGGTTTCAGCGGTTTCCTTTTACTACGTCCCAGGTTATGAACTGACTGGTAAATTAGAAAGGTCAGTGTGAGCACTTATATGGCGGTAATATATCCGCAAAAGTCTCAAGTGTTCAAGGCCAATGGGAGACGGTCGATAATAATCAGGGAATTCCCAGAGAATCCTGGAGACAGACAAAATAACTACACGACGATAGCAATATTTATACTGGCTGCGTCCATCATATCCTGTGAGGTAGGTGAAAAGAGCAGTTAGGGATGAGGGTGACAGTTCGTTAAGGATGAGGTTTACCAACTACAGTCTATGGAGGGCAGTTAAGTCATGAATGACGGGACAGAACTTACCGTCTATGAGGATAAGGAACACAGCTACATCATGAGTGTGGGAGGCAAGACACAGTAGTAGAGAGGGGGGACAATAAGAGCTTACAGTCTCATTAGGGATGGATGGGTGACACTATACTGTACAGTTCTTTTAGTATGAGGTGTCCATGGTGGTACAGGGCTCCATAGAGCTTACAGTCTATGAGGATAGGGGGCTGACAGCAAGCTTGTACACGTCTATGTAAGGATGAGGGTGGGACCAAGAGCTTACATCTATGAGGATACGGAGGTGACACAGGAGAGCTTACAGTACTATGGACGATGAGGAGGTACCAGATCTTACAAGCTTAAGAGTGGAAACTCAGTTGATGAGATGAGGAGGTGACACAAAGATGCTTACAGTCTAAATGATTATGGGGACACAACTTAGCTACAAGTCATGAAAAGTATGAGGTGGGTGACACAAGAGCAATTTACGTCTATGACGATGACGGGAGTGACACAAGAGCATTACAGTCTATGAGGAAGGAGGGGTCACAAGAGCTTACATCTATGAGCGAGGTGTGGACAGCCAGACTACCAGTCTATATGCGGGAGGAGTGGTGGGACACAAGAATCTTAAATTCGGAATAGAGGGGGTCAGACCACAACGATAGGCGTCACTCTACAGTCTATGAGGATGAGTGGACACAAGACTTACAGTCATGATAGGAGGTATCACACAGAGCTCACAGTCTATGGGAGAGGAGTGACACAAGAGCTCAGTCTTGAGGAGGAGGGGTGGCACAAGACTTACAGTCTATGAGAGGAGGGGTGGCACAGCGCTTACCAGTCTATGAGGATGAGGGGGGACACAAGAGCTTACAGTCTAGAGGATGAGGGTGACACAAGACTTACCGTCTATCGAGGATGAGGGGGTGACACAAGAGCTTTACAGTCTAATGACGAGGAGGTGACACAAGAGTTACAGTCTATGAGGATGGGGGCACAAGAGCTACAGTCTATGAGGATAGGGGTGACACAAGAGCTTACATCTATGAGGATGAGGGGGTGACACACAGCTAGCGTACAGTCTAGGAGGATGAGGGGTGACCAAGAGCTACAGTCTATGAGGATGAGGGGGGGACACAGGAGCTTACAGTCTATGAGGATGAGGGGTGACACAAGAGCTTAGAGTCATGAGGATGAGGGGGGTGACACAAGATCTACAGTCTATGATGAGCTGGGGTACACAAAGCTTACAGTCTATGAGATGAGGGGGTGACACAAGACTTACAGTCTATGAAGATGAGGAGGTGACACAAGAGCTTACAAGCTCTATAGGATGAGGGTGACACAGAGCTTAAGTCTATGAGATGAGGGGGTGACACAGACTACAGTCTATTAGGAAGGGGGTGACACAATAGCTTACAGTCTATGAGGATAGGGGTGACACAAGAGCTTACAGTCTATGAAGTGAGGAGGTGTAACAAGAGCTTACAGTCTAGAGTGAGGGGGTGACACAAGACTCAGTCTATGAGGATAGGGGGTGGCACAAGAGCTTACAGTCTATGAGGATGAGGAGGGTGACACAAAGCTACAGTCTATGAGTAGGGGTGACACAAGAGCTTACGTCTATGAGGATGAGGGGGTGACACAAGAGCTTACAGTCTATGAGGATGAGGGGGTGACACAATAGCTTACAGTCTATGAGGATGAGGGTGACACAAGAGCTTACAGTCTATGAGATGAGGGGTTGCACAAAGCTTACAGCTATGAGATGGGGTGACCAATAGCTTACGTCATGAGGATGAGGGGTGACACAAGATGCTTACAGTCTATTAGGATGAGTGGTGACACAAGAGCTTACAGTCTATAAAGAGGTGAGGGGTGACACAAGAGCTTACAGCTATGAGGCATGAGGGTGACACAAACTTACAGTCTATGAGGAATGAAGGGGGTGACACAAGAGCTTACATTCTATGAGGATGAGGGGTGACACAAGTGCTTACAGTCTATGAGAATAGGGGTACACAGAGCTACAGTCTATGAGGATGAGGTGACAACAAGAGCTTACAGTCTATAGGATGAGGGGGTGACACAAGAGCTACAGTCTAGAGGATGGGGGTGGACACAAGAGCTTACAGTCTATGAGGATGAGGGTGTACACAGAGCTTACAGTCCATATGAGATGAGGGTGTACACCAGAGCTTACAGTCTATGAGGATGAGGGGTGACACAAGAGCTTACAGTCTATGAGATGGGGGGTACACAAGACTTACAGTCTATGAGGATAGGGGTGCACCAGAGCTTACAGTCTATGAGGATGAGGGTGACACAAAGCTACAGCTTAGGATGAGGGGTTACCCAAGAGCTACAGTCGATGATGATGAGGTGACCCATAGACAGCAGAGACTAGTTAGAGATCGTCTAGAGAGGGTGAACACAAGAGCTTACGTCTATGAGGATGAGGGGGTGACACAAGAGCTTACAGTCTATGGAGATGAGGGGGTGACACAAGAGCTTCGTCTATGAGGAGAGGGGTGACACAAGAGCTTACAGTCTTGAGGATGAGTGGTGGACACAAGAGCTTACAGTCATGAGGAAGGGGGACACAAGAGCTTACAGTCATGAGGATGAGGGGGCACAGAGTTCAGTCTAGGATGGGGGTGACACAAAGCTTACAGTCCATAGGATGAGGGTGACACAAGAGCTACGTTATGAGTATGAGGGGCAAACAAGAGCTACAGTTATGAGGATGAGGTACACAAGAGCTTACAGTCTATGCGGATGTGGGGGACACAAGAGCTTACAGTCTATGAGTATGAGGGGTGACACAAGATTACATCTATGAGGATGAGGGGGTGACACAATAGCTCAGTTATGAGGATGAGGGCAGACACAAGATTACAGTCTATGAATGAGGGTGACACAAGATCTACTTATAGCGGATGAGGGGATTGACTTTTTATTTTTATAATCACTCCTGTTCTTCTCTGGACAGACAAGACACCAAAAGTTCCTGGTTCCCAATTGAGATCTGGTATCAGAATCCTGACCCATTCGGCACATCTCTGGCATCTTCTTATGGATGTCCCTGTATACAGTATACATGATAACTGTACAGCCCCCTCCATACATTGGAAGCCAGGAGGACAGGGGTGTCACAGGAAATCCAGGGTAGTGAGCAGGGTAAGTACTGTATTAGTGACCTTATTAAGGTTAGGGACTTGCTGGCTATGGCCATGGATCCACCTACCCCTCGGCAATGGAAGTTTTATGGTGAGGTATCAAATCTCTACGTAGGGTCCGGTCCTGGATCGCTGACCCAGCAGCGACCTCAGCTTTTCCCAGTCTATACAGGGTTTCCTCAGAAAACGTTGAAACTTTTGGGAAGTTTTTATCTCTGTACACTGGCATGCCCATCTTTCTCCGTGTAATCAGGTTCAGCGGTGCAGCATGGGTACTACATAGGAATGATTGGACCAGAACCACAATGTTCGGGGCAGTGCCAAATTTTGAAGGCAGGGCCAGCGCCAACAACCAGGCATACCGGGGCAAGTGCCAACCAGACCTGCTGTGTGCCCACACATGGAATTTGCAGTCCAGCTCCCTGGCAGCTCCTGTGGGGGCTGTAATAATGACCCATGGGCTGTAGATATATGGATCCATGGGGGCTCTGTGATAATGATCCATGGGGCTGTATATAATGGATACATGGGGGCTGATATAGTGTGCAATCCTGGGGGCTGTATATAATGGTCCATTGGGGTCTGTATATAATGGACCCATGGGGCTGTAGATCTGAGATCCTGGGGCTGTTATAGTGAATCATGGGGTGGCTGTATCTAGTAACCCATGGGGCTGTAGATTATGATGCCATGGGGGCTGTGTATAATGATCCACTGGGTGTGCTGTAATGTGAAGTCCATGTGGGGGGCTGGTATATAGTGAACGTCCAGATGGGCTGGGCTTATATAATGGATACATGGGGGTGCTGTAATAATTGAATCCATGGGGGCTGTGATATAATGGATTACATGGGGGGACTAGTATAAGTTTCAATCCATGGTGGGCTGTAAGTATAAATGATAGGACCCATGTGCTGTATATAGTGTAAGTCCATGGGGGCTGGTAATATCACATGGGATATGTGCTGTAATAATGGAAATAAGAGGGGGGCTTATAATATAGAAATAAATCAATGTGGGGGCTGTGAATGATATGTATCCAGGTGGTTTGTAGTGGAATGCAAGAATGGGGCGTTATCATAGTGATCCATGGGCTGTATATAAAAATCCTGGGTGCTGTTATCGTTAACCTGTGGGGGTGTCTTTAATGGATGTATGGGTGGCTGTATATAGTGAATCCATGGGGGGCTGTATATATGAATTTATGGGGGCTGTATATAATGAATCCATGGGGGGCTGTGTTATAATTGATTGGGGTATGGGCTGTTATAAGTGAATCCATGGGGGTGAGTTGTATTAATGGATGTATGGTGGTGGGGCTGTCATATAGTGAATCCATGGGGGACTGTATAGTAGTGAATCCATTGGGCTGTTATAATGTGATACTGGGGGGGCGTATATAATGAATCACCTGGGGGGCTAATATAGTAATCCATGGGGGGGTTGTATTATGGATGATTGGGGTGGCGTATAAAATGAGTTTATGGGGGGGGCTATATATAAGAATCCATGTGGGCTGTGATATAAGTGAAGGGTTAATGGGGGGACTGTATAAATAATCCATGGGTGGGGCTGTGATGATGATGAATCCATGGGGGCTGTAGGATGATGAATCCATCGGAAGTGGTATATAATAGAACTATGACAGGGCTCTTTGGAAATGATAAACTAGGGAATATTTTAGTTTGCTTCTGAATTTGTATTGCCACACATTGAGTATCCAGTGCATTGGCGACCAAGGACAAGTCTGCCCCAGTGCCTCAGGGGGGGTGGGGGGGGGGGCTGAAATATTGAGTCAGTCTCTCTCCACGTATGCAGGTGTCACACCAAAACATGTGGGTTTAAGAGGTTGTGATGATCGGAACCTCACCACCGGCGTATTTAGAGACGCGTGTCGGTATCGCAACCGACCTTTTTTGTGACGGTTTCAACCAAACTTGAAAACCCATCTAAAGAGACCCCATAAGGAGGGGGGGAGATCCCACCTATCCATAATGATACAGTAATGGGGGGCGTCTTGTCCACAAACAGGGAGGTGAACATGCAGGTCCTCCAGGGATACTACAATGTTCTCTTATTTCATGGAAACAAATCATTTGGTTTACCCTTTCAAGAGGCCCAAACTTTCCTCCACGTTTACCAGCGGATGGACTGACCCGCTATAAGAAATGCGGTTTTGGGTAAAGTGTGGAGTTGCCTCCATGAATTTCGAGTACGGCTGATTCTGTTCGCAGGGTTTTCGATCACTTTGCACTTAATCCTAGTAAAATTTTCATTCATGATGAATTTCAATGAAGAAACTAGTCAGAAACGTGGGGGATTAATAAATCTTCAACGAAGAGTAGGAGCCGCGTGAGATGCGGGTAATGGGGTATACATGTGTATAAAGCGCCGAGAAAAAGAAGAAGGGAAAAAACCCAGCGCGCAAGACCATGGATATAATGAAGACACGCGGGTCAGCGATTATTAGGCCCTGGGAGACTGAGTTACACAGACGCACAATCCATTGAATGGATCAATATACATGGGTCGCCAAACTTGGACACTTTAGTGGGGCTGCACTATAAAAATCCCCCGGGATGAGTGCATTGTAGAAACGGCAGGGGGAAATAAAAGGAAAGGGGAAAAAAAAAAGGGAAAAAAGAAAGAAAAGGGGGGCGAAAGCAAGTGGAGTTGGGAAAATGAAAGACTCTGCATTGGGTAGAAAAACCGGGAGAGAACTGACAGGATGAGGAGACATAACCAGCTTCCAGATGTTCAGTATACATTACGGAAATTGTCAGATAATAGAAGCAAAATAGACATTCACAGCATCCAGAGCACGATCATCGGTAACCGGGCACAAGCCACCAGAGATGCCCGACCAAAGTGGAAGTCAACCAGAACCACGCCATGAAGACAGAAGGGAGCAGAGGGAGATTTGGGAATAACAGTCACATTTCCCCGCCAGACACGGAGAGACAACGATTACTAATTAAGTAGGACCGCAACAAAATGTAAGCGAGCTACCGAAATATGGCGACAACGGCACCAAAGGAAGACACAGACGTGAGGGAATAGGAAACGGTAAAGAGAGTAGGAAAAGAGGGAAAAAGCAGAAGGAAACAACCGAAGGGTAAGAGGTTGCACCTGCATTAGTCCCCTTTGTATAGCAGGGGAGCGGGGAGTCACCGTAAAGACTAAAGTGAGTTAACAGGGAAAGGAAGCAGAGCAGTGAGGTCGCAGGGGGGGGGTTGCGGGCACGGCCGGGACAGGGAAATCCAAATATTAGGTTGACAGCGAACATACAAACCATTTCTGTATATAAATGTGACAACTACTACCTGTGTTATTTCCTGTCCATATGGGGGCAGTATTGCTGTAGTTAGTACATTCTATGTACATGGAGGCATATATTTAGTAAAGTTATAATTAGCTAGTACATAGGGGTGGCAAGTACATTATGAGTAGTCATATAGGGTAGTTCGTTGTAGCATAGACAGGGCAGTATTACACATACGGGTAGTTATATTACCGTCCGATGAGGGGGGCAGTATTAGTAGTAGTAGTTATTCTTGTACATAGGTTGAGCCTATTAATAGTAGTTATATTCTTTGTGGAACATGGCAGCAGGGGGCATATTATAGTAGTGTATATTCTTGTATCTTAGGGGCAGTATTATCTTAGGGTTTAGGTTCCTGTACAGAAATAAAAGAGAAGGGGAAGGTCAGATTAGTGGGTAAGAGTACAGTCGATTAAAATAGTTGACCTGAAATAAAAAGAAAAGAGACAGACCGTAGGGAAGGGGAAGTGGGAGAGGGAAGTAGGAGAGAAGGGGCGGATATCTAAATCAAAGTACAGATAAGATGAGTACATAAGAGGGGTCATTGAAGACAAACACTAAAAAGACAGAGGCAGAGAAGGAAACATTATGAGATAGTAGTTCACTATCTTGTAGCAGTAGGGGGTGACAGGGGGTATATAGTAGTATATTCTGGGGTACTAGAGGGTGGGTCACGGGTTTAATAGTGGGAGTTATGAAGAATTGGCAGTGGTGGTACACAGTAGGGAAGAAAAATGTGGGGAGGGAAGGGAATGCAGGATTAAACGAATGGGGGGGTAAGAATCTTTACACACTCAAATCTGACGAAACAATTCAGTATAAAGGTGTAAGAGGTAAAGTGGTCCAAGGGAAGGAAGTGTCCCTGGAGAGGGGAGAGGGAGGTGGGGGCCAAACGTAGAAAATATTCGCACAAAAGACGAATGAGGTCCCGTCGTCCCCACCCGTCGCAGGCGCAAGGGAGGGTGCACTCCGGCTGGGCCGGGCTAGGGCAGGCCGTACAAGGGGGGGTGCCGTGCCGGGTCAATGTCTCGCCCTTGTTGTCCGGGAACGTCACTAAATCCCTCCGCCCGAGGGCTCCCCGGCAGTCGGGGCGCCTCGGCACCCCCTCCTCCTTCGCTCCGGTGCCCGGCAGGGGCGAGAAGTCCCTGAGGCTCTCCAATACACAACAGCGGCTGCAGAGAGCACAGAGCAGAGCAGTGTGAGGAAACACTCCTAGTGCACTTGGAGAAGCTACAATCCTGGAATATAAATCCATATATCACAGTCCTGCTGCTACTAAAAACATACACAGGTCTGATTACACATCTCTACAGGGAAACAACCTAACACTGGCTCCAGAGAGCACAGAGCACAGCAGTGTGAGGTCTGATTACACATCTCTCCAGGGACAATACATAACACTGGCTGCAGAGAGCACAGAGCACAGCAGTGTGAGGTCTGATTACACATCTCTCCAGGGACAATACATAACACTGGCTGCAGAGAGCACAGAGCACAGCAGTGTGAGGACATGACCCCAGTGCACTTGGAGAAGCTATAATCCTGGAATATAAATCCATATATCACAGTCCTGCTGCTACTACCAACATACATAAAGGTCTAATCACACATCTCTCCAGGGACAATACATAGCACTGGCTGCAGTCTCATAGTCACGCCTGCCGACAGGTTCATATAAAATGCAGTAAAACATGAGAAAATATTTCAAACATTTTTGAAACGTTTTGATATTTTTATTGAGCTCCCGCCTATGATTGATGGCTCTGGACTGGACGGTTCTCTATGAATCTCTCTGTAGGGGAGCAGATGCATTGTGTGGGGAGGGTCTGGAGGGTCTTGGGGGGGGTCATCAGTCACTGGAGGAAACAGGGACACAATTTATTGCTCTTCCCCATTCCCCAGTGTTTGCTGAGAATTAATCACTCCAAAAACTTCCCTTTAAGAGGCAAAGGATGAGATTTATCCCCCTCAGAGCACAAAGTGATGTTTCCCCTTAGTGAAGAGTAAATTTGTCTAAGAGGGGCTTTTGTCTCTCTTTGGGGGTCGTATCAGCAGCACATACATCTCCAGTGCCGGAGCCATGGCCACTCATATACATTTCCCATGCAAAGTAGGAGACCCCTTTAAGATTCAGAAACCCTTGTCAGTAGAGAGGATCCTGCTTGCACCCTGGGGTGCCATAGCAAGATGTTGCTCATTGCTATGGGGCCCCTGTCCTGGTGGGCTCTGTCGCTGATATAAATGGACGATGCAGCTAAGGACCCCTTTAGTTCTCCACGATCTGCCCAATCACGCGCTCTGTGCCGCTGGTCCTCTGGGCTGCTCCATCTTTCTTCCTGACCCATTTTACATATTTGTTGGTTGTGATTATAAAATCTTCTGTCACTTCAGGGAATTTCTACTATTTCCAAATCTCCTGGAATTCGATTCATTTTTATATAGAGAAGTTTTCAGATTGTTCCAAAAGTGAATTTCATCTCGTGCCGTGAACTCCGGAGGATGAAATCTGAGATCGGACTCCATGAGATCTACCTAGAAGAATTTACAGATTCTTAGTATTACATGTGTATAACATAGAGCAGGTTAAGCGGGATTACATGTGTACAACATACAGCAGGTTTGGCGGGATTACATGTGTACAACATACAGCAGCCCGGCGCTATTACATGTGTATAACATAGAGCAGGTCGGGCAGGATTACATGTGTACAACATACTGCAGGTCGGGCGGTATTACATGTGTGTAACATGGAGCAGGCCAGGTGGTATTACATGTATATTAACTACTGCATCGTAGAGCAGGCCGGGCGGTATTACATTACTGTATCATAGAGCAGGCCGGGCGGTATTACTTTACTGTATCGTAGAGCAGGCCGGGCGGTATTACATGATTGTATCATAGAGCAGGGCGGACGGTATTACATTACTGTATCATAGAGCAGGCCGGACGGTATTACATGATTGTATCATAGAGCAGGCCGGACGGTATTACATTACTGTATCATAGAGCAGGCTGGACGGTATTACATTACTGTATCATAGAGCAGGCCGGACGGTATTACATTACTGTATCATAGAGCAGGCCGGGCGGTATTACATTACTGTATCGTAGAGCATGCCGGGCGGTATTACATGATTGTATCATAGAGCAGGCCGGGCGGTATTACTTTACTGTATCATAGAGCAGGCCGGGCGGTATTACATTACTGTATCATAGAGCAGGGCGGACGGTATTACATGATTGTATCACACAGCAGTCACCTGTTACCATGTAAAGTGCGTATCTATGAAGCCCATCTAGACACATTATATTGAGGTGAATGTGTCCCTGAATTTGGCAGGCGTTCCTGGATCTGGCACAGCACATGGCCCATTGTATGAGGTCACTAGACGACTGTGAGTAAAGTGTTGCCTTTGGCTATTGTTCCTGGATCCGACTTCTGATGACATCTCTGTCCCCTCCGCTATTTCCCTCATCAGATTTTCCATGTACAAGGCCGCATGGAACGTGGTCAGATGTTCCATGTCTTGTCCAGGGCCTGACAGGTCACATGGAACAAAGGACCCTATTCATGCAGCTTACAGACCACTGAAAGGACCTCAGTTCTACAACATAGCGAGGGTCTCCGGAAGAATACAGCCCCCTGTTTTGGATAGAGATTGTGCAGTGTAAGCATATTATCCATTATATAACAATCCCTCCAATTATCCGGGATATTTGTATAATAGTTCTGCTCATTGCAAGAGATATGTGACTCATCTCCTGGCAGCCTGGTACCTGCGCCCAGACCTCCAAGCACAAACTCATCTCCTTTCATGGCGCTTTATTAAACCTGGAATCACCCCCCAGCAACAACATAATACCGCACATACCTGCACCACCCAACACTAAGCATGACCCAGGGGAGCAGAGCATCTGCTCCTCTCATCTACCTGCCCTAATAATTACAGGTGTGACCATGCACACTGCAGCCAGTGTTATGTATTGTCCCTGGAGAGATGTGTAATCAGACCTCACACTGCTGTGCTCTGTGCTCTCTGCAGCCAGTGTTATGTACGGTCCCTGGAGAGATGTGTAATCAGACCTCACACTGCTGTGCCCTGTGCTCTCTGCAGCCAGTGTTATGTATAATCCCTGCAGAGATGTGTAATCAGACCTCACACTGCTGTGCTCTGTGCTCTCTGCAGCCAGTGTTATGTATTGTACCTGGAGAGATGATTAATCTCTGTATGTTGTTAGTAGCAGCAGGACTGTGAAAAATACATCAATATTCCACAATTGTAGCTTCTCACACACCTCCTTCTCACATCCATTTCCATTTGCTCTATGAGTTGGATACTACAACAAACAGTCGGATTGTGGGAACATGTTGGGTTTTCATTACATTTTGGTGATGAGACATTCGCTTTCTTAGGACGAGCAGGCGTTTTAGAACACAACACGGACACATTGGGGCTCATTTACTAAGGGCTTTGCGCCAGTTTTCTGACGGACTTTGCACGTTCTTTTAGTTGTAAACAGCTTGGACAGGTATTTAGGAAGTGTCTGGGCCACATGTGTGTTGCACGCGACCATTTTGCGGTGCGGCTGCGCTATTCTTCATAAATTAGGGGGTGTTCTGGTGCTCAGTCGGACCGTGCGCTGGATTTCACATGCAAAGTCTGACGCACGCTCTATGTTAAAGGTGCATCGCACTTGCCCAAAAGTCGGGCCAGTGCAGGGAAGCGACAGATTCATGATTTCTGGCGCACGTTCTTAGTGAATCTGGAGCAGCGAGCATTATACACGGACAGAGCACTTTTAGTGAAGTTTCCCACATTTTTAGTAAATGTGTCCCAATGTCTGAACAAGGCCTCATGGGAGGTGCAATTCAATGCAAAGAGCTAAGAGCACAGCAGTGTGAGGACTGCAGAAGCTACAATACTAGAATGTCAATCGATATATCAGAGTCCTGCTGCTACTAACAACACAAAAGTCTAAATACACTTCTCTCCAGGGACAATACATATCACTGGCTCCAGAGAGCACAGAGCACAGCAGTGTGAGGTCTGATTACACATCTCTCCAGGGACAATACATAACACTGGCTGCAGAGAGCACAGAGCACAGCAGTGCGAGGTCTGATTACACATCTCTCCAGGGACATTACATAACACTGGCTGCAGAGAGCACAGCAGTGTGAGGTCTGATTACACATCTCTCCAGGGACAATACATAACACTGGCTGCAGAGAGCACAGAGCACAGCAGTGTGAGGTCTGATTACACATCTCTCCAGGGATAATACATAACACTGGCTGCAGAGAGCACAGAGCACAGCAGTGTGAGGTCTGATTACACATCTCTCCAGGGATAATACATAACACTGGCTGCAGAGAGCACAGCAGTGTGAGTAACAAGTACACATCTCTTCAGGGATAATGCATAGCACTGGCTCTCATGGTCTCAGCAGCTGACAGGTTCCCTTTTCCTTTTCATCTCTGGATCACATTGCTCCTCTGGTATCTGTGCTGTGTGATAACCACATCACTCAGCTCCTCAGATTTCCGCCTCCAGGACTCCTGGGGATTGGAGATCATATTGTGCAGTAAATGTTCACCTTAAAAGCCTGAACATTTACATTTACAGTAAAAAACAATCCACATCCTAAAATAGAGAAGGGCGTCTGCAGAAGCTGGAAAGCAGGAGGGGAGCAGTGTGATACATAGTAACGGATAGAAGAGATACAAAGTATCAATACAGAGGGCAAATATACATCCCCCATTTACCATCAGCTCTCTGCTCTGGATGCATGTACACTATAATGTGCTGGGCCCTGCATGTACACTATAATGTGCTGGGCCCTGCATGTACACTATAATGTGCCGGGCCCTGCATGTACACTATAATGTGCCGGGCCCTGCATGTACACTATAATGTGCGGGGCACTGGGTGCATGTACACTATAATGTGCTGGGCTCTGGATGCATGTACACTATAATGTGCCGGGCTCTGGGTGCATGTACACTATAATGTGCCGGGCTCTGGGTGTATGGACACTATAATGTGCCCGGCTCTGGATGCATGTACACTATAATGTGCCGGGCTCTGGATGCATGTACACTATAATGTGCGGGGCTCTGGATGCATGTACACTATAATGTGCCGGGCCCTGGGTGCATGTACACTATAATGTGCCCGGCTCTGGGTGTATGTACACTATAATGTGCCCGGCTCTGGATGCATGTACACTATAATGTGCCCGGCTCTGGGTGTATGTACACTATAATGTGCCCAGCTCTGGATGCATGTACACTATAGTGTCCCGGGCTCTGGGTGCATGTACACTATAATGTGCTGGGCTCTGGATGCATGTACACTATGATGTCATGATGAGATGCTCTGCAGTATGGGCTCTGGATGAGATGCTCTGCAGAGATGACAGGACTCTGGGCTCCTCTGCATTGCTGCTCTCCAGGATCCATCATCTGCATATCACATGACGCGGGGAGGATGCCGCCGCTGCTGCAGCACCTCTTACCTGTCCGGCCTGGCAGGCAGCTGGTGGTCAGGGTCCTGGGGAGGCCTTGTGGCCGGAGCTCCGCTGCAGAGCATCGCACCGCTCGGGGGGCGTCATGCCGGGCTGGATGCGGGGATCCCCCGGGGGCCGCAGGATGTCACTGCCGACTACGGGGAGCGACCACCACAATGGCCGCCAATGAGCTGCCCGGGCACAGGAGCCAATGGCAGGAGCCTGGCACTGGAGGGGAGCGGAGACCACCAATGACAGAGCGGAGCAGAGAACCAATCACAGGGGGAGGAGGGGGCTGCATCCTGGCAGAGGATTAACCCCCTAGTAACCGGCCTGCAGCTCACAGCCCTCCAGTGCCCTGCACCCACTGTGCCAGGGATAGGGTGCACCCAATATACTAGGAGGAGGATGAACCCACTTTAAGAGGAGGAGGGTGCACCCACTGTGCCAGGAGGAGGATGCACCCACTGTGCCAGGAGGAGGATGGTGCACCCACTGTGCCAGGAGGAGGAGGATGCACCCACTAAACCAGGAGGAGGATGGTGCACCCACTGACACCTTTCTACTCATAGGCCAGCAGTGGTCAGGGGTCAGCCTGGGGCGCTAGACCCCCTGTGATACACCCCCATACACCGTGAGCTAGCCTGTACTGTTGTGTCTGACATTTTATCATAGCCCGCAGTGGTCAGGGGTCAGCATGGGCGCTCTGACCTCTCTGTGACTACACCCCCCCTATACAGACGAGTGCCATGTCCTGTGTGTCCTGACACCTTTCTATCCTAGCAGCAGTGGTCAGGGGTCAGCATGGGCGCTATGACCCTCTGTGGACTACACCCCTATACAGCGAGCTGCCAGTCTGTGTGTCCGACACTTCTACTCATAGCCAGCAGGGCAGGGTCAGAATGGTCTTTGACCCATCTGTGACTTACACCCCCAATACAGCGAGCTGCATGTCCTGTGGTATGAACGCTATCATAGCCAGAGAGTCAGGGGTCAGCATGGGTGCTCTGACCGATCTTGCATCAAGCACCTCTTCTATATCCCTCACATGTCGTGTTCGTGCTGAGCTTTGTTGGCCGGCTGTGGAATGTTTAACGCGTTTTCACGTATTGAATGAATGTCCTGGACTTTATTTAGGACATACAAATTCTCTCCAGACCTCATACAGTCAGTAGGATGACATCCTGTTACTTACAAGGCTCATTAAAATTCCTATTACATGTAGCCCGGGAACTATGATAACAGATCATTCTTTTGCCATGCCTTTGATAATATTTTTTTTTTTTTTTTTGAAACAGGCCTCCTCTTGCTACAGGTGGTGTGTGTAGTATTGCAGCCAGTCCAACTTTCCATCTTCGTTTCATGGTGCTCATGATTTTGGTGCAGTTGCATTATTCTCTAGTCCTTGCACTTCCCAAACAATTAGTGCTGGAGAACTTGAAGATTAATTATGCTATCCAGCTTATAGCGGTCAAGTGGGTGGAGCAGTCTATGGGCTGTTTAGTTTAGGACAAATACTTGACCTTATGGCTGCAAAACCAATGCAAGACGTGTGATGCACAGCCAGGTTGTTATAATCCTTACAGCCCTTTGAATAAACAGCTCTTCCCCTATTATAATGAAATGCACCCTCGGCCGGGATCGGGATTAGGTGATGACTATGACGGTAATGAGCAAGTATTAAATTGGAAAATGCTAAGAAAATTAACAAGCCAATATTAATGGGGGTCATTCACAGGGGCCGCTCGCGTTTTCCCGACGTGTTACCCGAATATTTCCGATTTGCGCCCGATCTTCCCTGTATTGCCCGGGATTGTGGCGCACGAGCATGGATTGGAGAATCGGCGCGGATGAGCGCAACGGAAATAGTGGGGGCGGCGGCGAACGAAATACCCGCGTATTCGGAAAAACGGCCGCATTTAAAAAACGGAAATGTGTCGCGAGCTTTGCTACATTCACTAGCCGGCTCGATGAATTCTTGCCGTTAGACGCTTGTCAGCGCAGCAGGCCACACTGGTGGATGGCGAAGGAACTATCCTCCATAAATCCCAGCGGACCCGAATCCACCACAGAAGAGAAGCGTGCTGGTCGCGATGGGCCGGGTAAGGTAAAACCTTGCACCATTACATTAAAACTAATCCATATTTGAAACTTTACAGATAGAAGAGCCTGGAGAAGCTACCAGACATCTGGGCGTGGAGGAGACATCCCTGCAGATAACATGATTGTATGGGGGGATATGAGATCTGGGCAGGGGGGCTCTCGGGAAGATTTATGTCTCCCTAGGTCATTAATTGCATACTGCACCCATAAGTTCCTGCTCCCTTGTCAGGGTGATGGAGGGGTAGTGCAGTCCTGTGGCTTTTGCCGCTCTGCCTATGCCCCTCTTTCAAGGTCCTTCTCTACAGAAGCCGGGCCAGCTCTTACCACATCAGCCAACCCTCTCCATGCGCTATGAGGTTTACTCCAGTTCATCTCCATCTAAGATCTAGATTTATTAAAGTCTACCCATGATACATAGGAGCTTTACCAAGCCACGCATGACCCGAACCTGAAAAATTTAAGGGCAATTAGCGGAGAGAAGGGACGAGCGGGTCACCGAACGGTTCCGTCACTTTTTGTGTGGTGAGGTTACACGGATTATTGTTTTCGGAAGGTACTTAATGTTAATTCAATTTCTGCTAATAAAAAGATGCAGGGGCATGCCACAACCAGAGGGTGGGGAAAAGAGGTCCCTTTTAAGAGCCTACATCAACTAGGACATATTCACAGTCCTGTGCGTAATAATAACATACGTAACGGTTGATTACATATCTCTCCAGGGAAAATACCTAAACAATGGCACAAGAGCACTAGCACACGGGTGTGAGGATGCAACCCAGTGCACTTTGGAAGCTACAATATTTGTAATGTATAACCCATATATCCCACAGTCTGACTGCTATACTAACAACTAAATGTCTGATATTCATCTCTGCCAGGGACATCAAAATAATAACTGGCTTCAAGAGTCAGAGTCACAGCAGCGTGTGGAACGCCTCCAGATCACTTGGAGAAGCTACAATCATGACAATATAAATCCATAGATCACAGTCTGCTGCTATAACAATCTACACAAAAGTCTCAGTATGACCATCATTCTCTGTTGGACCCAATCCATAACAAAGGCTCAGAGACAGCAGAGGTACAGCAGTGTGAGGATACCAATCCCAGTGCACTTCAGGAGAAGTGCAATACTGGAATATTAGAACTGTATTTTCACAGTCTGCGCTACTAACAACAGTAGGCAGAACTATCATCTCTCAGGGACAGATACATAACTGGTGCAGAGAGCACAGCTGCACAGCCAGTGTGAGTCTGATAAGCATAGGACATCTCCAGGGTAATACATAACACTGGTGCAGAGAGTCACAGGCACAGCAGTGTGAGGTCTGATACACATCTCTCCAGGGATAGAATAACACTGGCTGCAGAGAGCACAGAGACAAGCAGTGTGAGCGTTGATACACACTAACTCCAGGACAATACATAACCTGTGCAGAGACACGAGCCACGCAGTGTGAGGTCTGAATGACACATCTCGCAGGGATTAATCATATACACTTGCTGCAGAGAGCACAGGCACAGCAGTGTGAGGTCTGATTACACATTCATCTCTGGGCAATACATACACTGGCTGCAGAGGCACGAGCAGCCAGCATGTGAGGTATGATATACACCACATCTGCAGGAATTACATAACACTGGCGCAGAGACACAGGCACAGGCAGGTGAGGTCGTGATTAAGCATCCTCCGGGAAGACATAACACTGGCTGCAAGAGCAGCAACAGAGCACAGCAGTGAGGTCTGATTACACATCTCTCCAGGGGACATAATAAACACTGCCTGCAGAGGTAGCACAGAGCACAGCATTGTGAGGTCTGAATACACATCTCTCCAGGCTAATACTTGACACTGGTGCCAGAGAGCACGAGAACAAGCAGTGTGAGTTTGATTCAATCTCTCAGGGATAAATATGACACTGGCTGCAGAAGAGCACAGAGCAAAGCAATGTGAGGTCGCTTACACACTCTCAGGAAACAGTACATTCATGGCTGGAAAGAGAACAGAGCACACAGTGTGAGGTTTGATTTAATCTTTTCGGGACCCCCCCAATACATAACACTGGATGCAGAGGGCACGCAGAGCACAGCAGTGTGAGGTCTGATAAATCTCTACAGGGACTATACATAAACACACTGGCTGAAGAGAGCCACAGGCACAGCAGTGTGCAGGTATTTACACATCTCTCAGGGACAATACAAAAAACTGGCTGCAGAGAGCAAGAGCAAAGGAGAGGTGAGGTTGATTACACATCTCTCCAGGGACAATACATAAAACACTTGACTTGCAGAGAGCACAGAGCCACAGAAGTGTGAGGGTCTGATATAATCTCTCCAGAGATGGGGGTATTTACTAAGGCGCCGATTCGCGTTTTCCGAGTGTACACCGAATATTTCCGACACGGACTGAGAGAGCACAGAGCACAGCAGTGTGAGGTCTGGTACACATCTCTCCAGGACTGGCTGAGTGTGGTGGGCACACCTGTGGAGGTTCCCTCTAACATTCATGACGTCTGAAGAATTGTTTTCGGTCCGTCTGTACTTTTTTGGACTGTATTTTTTTCTGTTTTGATTCTTAGGTTGTTCAGAGTACTTTTATAAGATGGAAATCCTGTTTTATTTAGTAGGCAAGCGGGAGGTCCTCATCGGGCGGCCTTCGCTGCGCCACAGACGCCCTCCCCACAATGAGATCCTGTCTGCTTGTGAGATACGGGAGTCGGGAGATTTACTACTAAATCTGAAAACAAGAATCACATTAGATTTTTCTAGTTGTTGTTTCTTTATATGGCGCCAACATAGTCCACGGGGAAAGATAGTGATGTCACAGTGTCTCTCGTCCCTTTACATCTTCAGGCGATGTTCCACATCGTCACAAAGCGTGCACAGCCACTATGGTGTCGGCCCAGGGACCCCCCCATGGACAGCACTTCTGTTAATCTGCTCACTAGAAAACCCAGGCCAGGCTTTGAACCAGAACCATCCACGGGAGTCTCGGGCAGTTACCAGACACACCCAGCAGGTGAGGCGCCATGTCAACATTACAGTGTAACAGCACGTGCACACTTGCTACATATGATCATCTCGAGGTGCAGGGTTGCGACATAGAGACATTGTAACAGCATATAGAAACACAATGTGGAGGGGAAACAAAGTCATCACCACGCGTACACATATAGAGTCTCAGACATCGGGCGCGCTCCTTATCCGGGATGTTTATCTTTTCGGGAGTTATTTTCCACGTTGTCTCCTGATTCATCTCAAAGATTGCTCCTTTGAGTATGGAGGGGGATCCATCTATTCCGGATATGTGGGCTTAGAGTCACTTAAAGGGAAGTGTCAGCCGTTTTGGGCAGTTTTAGGTATTGTTCCTGCAACCGACATGCTCCACATGCCTCCTCTCTGTAGATGTTAAAACATGCAGTCCCTGCGCTAAACATAACACAAAGGTCTGATACACATCTTTCCAGGGGACACTACGGAACACTGGCCTCCAGAGGAGCTACAGAGCACAGCAGTGTGGGTCTGATTACACATCCGATCCAGGGACCATCTCCCTGGAGAGATGTGTAATCATACCTCACACTGCTGTGCTCTGTGCACTCTGCAGCCAGTGTTATGTATTGTCCCTGGAGAGATGTGTAATCAGACCTCACACTGCTGTGCTCTGTGCTCACTGCAGCCAGTGTTATGTATTGTCCCTGGAGAGATGTGTAATCAGACCTCACACTGCTGTGCTCTGTGCTCTCTGCAGCCAGTGTTATGTATTGTCCCTGGAGAGATGTGTAATCAGACCTCACACTGCTGTGCTCTGTGCTCTCTGCAGCTAGTGTTATGTAATGTCCCTGGGAAGATGTGTAATTAGACCTCACACTGCTGTGCTCTGTGCACTCTGCAGCCAGTGTTATGCATTGTCCCTGGAGAGATGTGTAATTAGACCTTTGTGTATATTGTTGTAGCAGCAGGACTGTGAAATATGGATTTATATTCTAGGATTGTACCTTCTCCAAGTGCACTGGGGCCATGTCCTCACACCGCTGTGCTCTGTTCTCTCTGGCATACCTCCCAACCATCCCTAATCCTACAGGACTATATACTGGGCATGTTGAACTCCCTCCCAGCTAAAGTTTCACCAGTAATGGGAAGCAGGAGTCGGGCAGGAGTACAGGACTCCCGGTATCTTATGAATTTTATCTTTCTCCTTAAGCCTCTATAGGGGACTCATCTCAGCTAGAAAGTGATTATTCTCAGCTCATTTGCATATGACTGAGGTCAATCACATAGATGAATTTTATTGGTGAGATGGGCAGGATTTAACATAAAAGATGCGCTTTTTGCTCATGCTCAGTAGTGTAGCTCCTCCCCTACAGATCCCAGTAAACGGGCACTGGGATGCTTATACTCATCTAGCACTGCTAGAGTGACCAGAAAATCAGGGTTAAGGTAAATACCTAGCATATAAAGAGTTTCAATAAATTGTGCATAAATCAATTGTCCTCTGCATATTCTCTCTGCATGCTGCTCTATGTTTTAGTTTGCTTTTTCTCTGAGCAGCTTTTTGTATGATTTAGTTGAGATGAATGACTGCACATTATGTACATGCTCAGTAGTGAAGCTCCTTCCCTACTTATCAGAGGAGAAGAAAAGTCTGCACTTATCTTCGAACTGCTAGAGTGATCAGGACCTCACACTGCTGTGCTCTGTGCTCTCTGCAGCCAGTGTTATGTATTGTCCCTGGAGAGATGTGTAATCAGACCTCACACTGCTGTGCTCTGTGCTCTCTGCAGCCAGTGTTATGTATTGTCCCTGGATAGATGTGTAATCAGACCTCACGCTGCTGTGCTCTGTGCTCTCTGCAGCCAGTGTTATGTACTGTCCCTGGAGAGATGTGTAATCAGACCTTTGTGTATGTTGTTAGTAGCAGCAGGACTGTGATGTATAGATTTATATTCCAAGAATTTAGCTTATTCAAGTGCACTGTGCTCTGTGTAGTCAGTGTTATGTATTGTCCCTGGGGAGATGTGTAATCAGACCTTTGTGTATGTTGTTAGTAGCAGCAGGACTGTGATACATGGATGTACAGTATATTCCAGGAATTTAGCTTATTCAAGTGCACTGGGGTCTGTCCACACACTGCTGTGCTCTGTGTAGTCAGTGTTATGTATTGTCCCTGGGGAGATGTGTATCAGACCTTTGTGTCTGTTGTTAGTAGCAGCAGGACTGTGATGCATAGATGCATATTCAAGGCTTATAGCTTTGTGCATATTAAACTGCTCCACATCATTTCTCCTCCGTTTTGACTAAATTCAGCAGTAGGCATTTAACTGAACACTACTATAATCACTTACAATAGAGGGAAGAGGCTGTGGAGTAGTTCAATGTGGGAGCACAGAGCACAGCAGTGTGAGGACATCCCCCCTGTGCATTCCTGGAATATAAATCCACATATCACAGTCCTGCTGCTACTAACAACATCTCTCCAGGGACAATACATAGCACTGGCTGCAGTCTGTATGGTCACACCTGCTGGTGGGCGTCAGGTGGTCTTGCACATGTTATATTTACAATGTTGGGTGACGCTGTAGACCCCGATGTACCTGCCCTGATGCTGGATACCAGGAGCTTAGCTCTCCCTGTGTAACATCACCACCTAGTGTCTGAAGTGAGGAATTACATCACAAAAATCTGCAGGACGACTTACTAAACATGTCATCTGCCAGGATAATAAACCATGATGACATCCAATCCCTAATGAGTCCACACAGTACCAGTTCCCATTCGGTTCCATGTGTCGGAGGCTCGGTCACGGTGCCGGAGCTCGGACCTGTGCCGGAGGCTTCGGTCCAAGGGCTCCGTCTCAAGTGTCTGATGCTTTGGGTCACAGTTTATTAAGTCTTGCGCTTTGATTAGAAAGAGCTTCACTTAATCTAGGGTAGCGACTGGCACTTAATAAAGAAGGCTCCGGCGCAGGCGCGGCCCCTGAGCCGGTTCTGTGCTTCACTGGTGAGGAATGGCTCTCATTACTTATTACTCTTTGCTTTCTTAATTTAAATAATGTATATCAGCTCACCATATTCTGCCCGTGGTGGCTTGCGTCTTGCGTTCTCTCCCCAGCCTCGGTGGGCAGAGGCAATGTCAGCAGAAACGCCATGCCGGCCCCATAAATATTGCACCTCTTACTCCCGATCTCATCCTGAATGTCTTCCTGAAGAAACAGGATTTGTCTAAGATAAAAGTCTGACAGTTATAAATGATGGTAGCCGGGCGGCCGCCTGCAACGTGTCCTTGCTCGGAGCCCTGTTCCTGCACAGCGTGTGCTACCTGCCCCCAGCCCGAGTTGGGGGGACGGGTGACAGCTTCTCACTGACACCCAGAAGGATGATTAGAGAATCGCAGCCATTAATGGCGCAGAAAACAGGAAGCCAATAGGGAGACAGCAGGCGCATGTCACTACTAGACTGCGGGACAAACAGCTGACACTTTATAGCGTTCATTATAGACTCCCCATACATTATGCACTGCATATGTAGACACTCCATACATTGTGTACCCAATATATAGACACCCAATACATATACACCCCATATATAGATGCCCCATACATTGTGTACCCCATATATAGACATTCCATACATTATACACCCCATATATAGATGCCCCATACATTATTCATCCCATATATAGACACCCATACATTATACACCCCATATATAGACATCCCATACATTATACACCCTATATATAGATGCCCCAAACATTATACAACCCATATAAGAGGCCCCAAATAAAGATACACCCCAGATATAAAGCCCCATATCATTATTTCATACCAGATATAGACGCCCCATACATGATGCACCGAGATGTAGGACGCCCCATAGCATGAGAACCCAGAGAGAAAGGATCCCAGACATGAGGGCAGCCCTCTCATATATAGACGCCCCATACATTATGCACCCTATTCGTAGACGCCCCATACATTATACACCCCATATAAAGAGGCCCCATACATTATACACCCCATAAAAGAGGCCCCTCTACATTATACACATCACATATTAGACGCCCTATATGTTATACTGAGCCTCCTACTTCATGAATATAAGATCTAGGGAGCATAAGGGCAGCATCTCCCCGTATGGTAGTGGAGTTTGCATTTCTCGTAGATGCGGATTATTGACACGTCTCTGAATATAATAATCTCCGCCACAGAGTCCAAAATATACAGTAGTTCTTACATATTACAGTATCTCCCTATACAGATACAGTAGTGCCCGATACAAGATACATGAGTCTCCGCTAGACAATAATACATTAGTTCTCCCTAGTACCATATCCAGCAGTTATCCCGATACAATATACTATATTCTCCTCACAATAGACCATATGCTCCCTGAAACAACTACACAGGATTATCCTATAAAAGATACATTATTCTCCCTGATAAGGATACAGTCTTCGCCTTATATCAAGAGACATGAGTCGCCCGATACCAATATACAGGAGGCTAGCCTCGGATACAGGATGGCGCCCGGAGACAAGAGACAGGTGCTGCCTATGACAAGAGGACAAGGCGCCCTAGCAAGAGACATGATTCGCCCGATACAAGATAACAGTTATTGCTCCGAGACAAGAGACAGTAGCTCACATACAATAGTACAGAGGCTACCGTATAAGTATACAGGAGTCGCCCTAGACAATATACATATTCTCCCTATACAATAGACAGTAGTCTTGCCTATATCAGTAGACATTGAGGGCCCGAGCAAGAGAGGAGGCGGCCAAGACAAGAGACAGGGAGGCGGCCGAGACAGGAGGACAGGACGGCGCCGAGACAAGAGGGACAGGAGTGGCGCCGAGACAAAGGACCAGGGGCGGCAGAACAGGATGACAGAGGCGCCATAGACCAAGTAGGAGCAGAGGCGCCCGAGACAAGAGGGACAGGAGGCTACCGAGACAAGATACAGGTGCGCCAGAGAGACAAGAGACAGTAGCGACCGAGACAAGAAAAGGAATCGCCGATACAGTATACAGTTATTCTCCCTATCAGTCCGCCACAGATCTCCCTTATACAATAGACATTATGGCTCCCTGATACAATATACAGGATGAGCTCGAGACAGGTTACATGATGTCTCTCATCAATGTACAGTAGGCGCCCTATACCAATATACAGAGTTCCCTAGACAGTATACCCCCCAGGATGCGCCCGAGACAAGATACAGGAGGCTCCCGATACAGTTGACCTATTCTCTCTATACAATATACATTATCTCCCGTATACATATACAGTATATTTCTCCTATACAGTATACATTATTCTCCCTATACAATATACATTATTCTCCCTATACAATATACAGTATTCTCCCTATACAATATACATTATTCTCCCAACAAGATTACAGAGTTCTGCCGATACAGTATACATTATTCTCCCTATACAATATACATTATTCCCCTATACAATATACATTATTCTCCCTATACAGTTATACATTTTCTCCCTATACAATATAACATTATTATCCCTATACAGTAACGTATTCTCCCTATACAGTTAAATTATTCTCCCTATACAATATACCATTTTTTTTTATTCTCCCTATTACAGTAGCATTATGTCTCCCTTACAATATACAGTATTCTCTCATACAATGATACAGTATTCTCCTAACAGGTATACATTATTCTCCCTATAGCAGAGATCATGTTATGCGCCCGATACAAAGAGAAGAGTCGCCCGAGACAGGGAGGGACAGGATTCGCCCTAGACAAGATACATGAGGCGCTGCTAGACAAGCGACAGTATGCTCCCTAGACAGAACAGTATTCTCCCTTATAAGTGAGACATTATTCTCCCCTTACAAGATACGTATCTCCCTATACAATGATACATTAGGCTCCCTAACGGGATACAGGAGGCGCTCTGGATACAAGATACTTATGCTCCCTATACAATAGACATTAGGCTGACCGATACAGTATACAGGAGTCTCCCGATACAGAGACATGAGTCTCCCTAGACAGTGAATGATTCGCCCATATACAAGATCATGGAAGGCGCCCGGAGACAAGAGACAGGAGGCTTCCCGATACAGTAGACAGGAGGCCGCCCGAGACAAGAGACAGGAGGGGGCTCCTATACATATACATTAGTCTCTCTTACAATATACAGTATTCTCCCATACAATTATACAGTATTCTCCCCTATACCGATAACAGTATTCTCCTATACAGTATTAGACAGTATTCTCACTATACTAATTATACAGTCTTCTCCCTATACAAATATACATTATTTTCCCTCTATACAATATACATTATTCTCCCTATACAAGATACTTTTCTCCCTAGACAGATTATATTATTCTCCCTATACAGTATACATTATTCTCCCTATACAAATACATTATTCTCCCTATACAATATACAGTATTCTCCCTATACAGTAACAGTATTCTCCTATTTTTACAGTATAACATTATTATCCTATTACAATATACATTATTCTCCCTATACAGTATACATTATTCTCTCTATACAATATACATTATTCTCCCTATACAATATACAGTATTCTCCCTATACAGTATTACATGATTCTCCATATACAATATACATTACTTCTCCCTATCCCAGTATACAGTATTATCTCTATAAAGATACATTATTTCCCTATACAATATACAGGATTCCCCTATACAGTATACATTATTCTCCAAGACAATATACATTATTCCCTATACAATAGAAAGGGTCTCCCTAGACAAGAGACAGTATGCGGCCGAGACAGGTAGACAGTATGGCTCCCTAGAACCAAGGATACATGGTCCCTATACAATAGACGGATTATCCCTCTACAGTAGACAGTATTGCCCTATTACAATAGACAATGCTCCCTGATCACATATACAGTATTCTCCCTATACAGTATACATTATTCTCCCTATACAATATACATTATTCTCCCTATACGATATACATTATTCTCCCTATACAATATACAGTATTCTCTCTATACAATATACAGTATTCTTCCTATACAGTGTACATTATTCTCCCTATACAGTATACATTATTCTCCCTATACAATATACATTATTCTCCCTATTACATATACATTATTCTCCCTATACAATATACATTATTCTCCCTATACAGTATACATTATTCTCTCTATACAATATACATTATTCTCCCTATACAATATACAGTATTCTCCCTATACAGTATACAGTATTCTCCCTATACAATATACATTATTCTCCCTATACAGTATACATTATTCTCCCTATACAATATACATTATTCTCCCTATACCAATGACAGTATTCTCTCTATACAATATACAGATTCTCCCTATACCAAATACAGATTTCCCATTACAGTTACATTATTCTCCCATACATATCAGTATTCTCCCTATACAGTATACATTATTCTCCCTATACAATATACAGTATTCTCCCTATACAATAGACCATTATTCTCTCTAATACAATTTACAGGTTATTCTCCCTATACAATATTGACAGTATTCTACCTATACAGTATCAGTATTATCCTTACAGTATACATTATTCTCATATACAGTATACATATTCTCCCTATAAAGTATACAGTATTCTCCTAGACCAATATAAAGTATTCCCCTATACAGTATACATATTCTCCCGATACAATATACATTAGTCTCACTATACAGTTATACATTATTCTAACCTATACAATATACAATTACTCTTCCCTATACAATATACAGTATTCTCCCTATACAGTATACAGTATTCTCCCTATACAGTATACATTATTCTCCCTATACAATATACATTATTCTCCCTATACAATATACATTATTCTCCCTATACAATATACATTATTCTTCCCGATTACTATAATTATTTCCCTATACAAGATTACATTATTTCTCCTATACAAGATAAATTATTCGCTCTATACAATATACAGTATTATCCCTATACAATATTTACATTATTCGTGCCCTAGACAGTATATCAGTAGTGCTCTCGTGCGACATTATACAGGATGGCTCCCTAGGACAAATATACAGTAGTCTACCGATACAGTAGACAGGAGGCGCCCGAGACAAAGAGACAGGAGCAGACTACCCCTATACAGCGATACATACATTATTCGCCTATACAGTATAATTATTCGCTCACTATACAATATACATAGTCTCCCCGATACAGTATGACATTAGTCTCCCTAACAGTTATACAGTATTCTCCCTAGACAAGAGACAGGAGGCGCGCGAGACAAGGAGACAGGAGTCGCCCTACGACAAGAGATCAGGATTCGCCCGATACAGTAGACAGTAGTCTCCCATACAGTAGACAGTATTCTCCCTATACCACGTATACAGTATGGCGCCCGAGTACAATATGACAGAGAGGCCGTCCCGAGACAAAGAGACAAGGGAGTAGACCGAGAGACAGTATGACAGTATGCTCCCACCGAGTGTACACAATACAGTATTCTCCCGTATTTCAAAGACAGTATTCTCTCTAGACAATATACAGTATTCCCCTTACAATATACCCAGTATCTCCTTACAGATCATTATTCTCCCTATGACAGTTTATACATCAGATACATTTGATTCTTGGAAGCGAAGGCCGGGAGATTCGCTCTCGTGAAAATGGATACACTAAGAAAGTTTTCTTCTGTTTTTCTTGGAAACACGTTCGTCTGTATATAAAAGAAAAGCTTCTGTCAGCGCTTTAATTACCAGGCGGGATGTAGCGGAGACTGAGAGGTGCCGGTCACTCATTAGCCACAATGTGCTAATTTATCCCCGGTCCCCACGACAAGCTGGATTGGCAAGTACAGGAATAATAAGCTGCAGGGGTGGGTGAAGCCAGAAGACTCCCATGTAATATGACACGGGGGCACCCCTAACTAGTGGCCTCCTGTGTCTAAGACGGGAGATGGGATAGAGGTCAGCATCCTGGGGAATATGGTAGGGTCTAATAAGATTGGTTCAAAAAGCCTTCTCATTTCACTGTCATGACAACCACTGCGCTGCATAGGAGCATGGGACCCCCAGGAAGAAGTTTACAGGACAGAGATAACGGATGAGATAATTGTACTGTAATGTATCCACCAATAACCCTAAAGTTATCAAGGTCAAACAGGTGCAACCATGGACTGCAGCCAGTGCTAGTATGTCCCTGAGAGAGTGTGCAATCAGAAACTATATGTTATGTAGCAGAAGGACTGTGAACTGTGGGGTTTAATTCAGGGATTGTAGCTTCTCCAAGTTCACAGGGGTTTGTGTCATCACACTGCTTGTGCTCTGTGCTCTCTGCAGCCAGTGTTATGTATTGTCCCTGGAGAGATGTGTAATCAGACCTCACACTGCTGTGCTCTGTGCTCTCTGCAGCCAGTGTTATGTATTGTTCCTGGAGAGATGTGTAATCAGACCTCACACTGCTGTGCTCTGTGCTCTCTGCAGCCGGAGTCGTGGTCATAATTGAAGAGACCGGATACCCGGAAAGAAACGACTACCAAAAGAAGACCCTGGCCTGGGGAGGAGGAGGAGACGAAAGCGACCAGACGTGGGGGAAAGAAAATGGGAAGGGATGGGCTGGAATAGAATGAGGAACGGTAGAGGGAAATTCGGGAAGGCGAGACAAGGTAGAGGGAAGGTACTCGAGAGGGGGGAAGGGGAGGCCCCGGGGAAAGGTCAGTTGCCCTCTGCAGAAGCGTCACCACCACGAACCTACAAAGGGAGACTGGCGTGGGGAACGGTAGTGCCCTATGCAGAGCGTACCCCACGACTACAAAGAAGGACTGGATGGGAAGATCGTGCCCTCTGCATAGAGCAGCCGCCAGGACCTACAAAGGAGACCTGGCTGGCGGAAAGGTAGTGCCTCTGAGACGCGTCACCACCATGAATACAAGAAGACCTGGCTGGGGAAGTTAGCTGCCCTCAGAGGACAGAGGGGCCGGAGTCAAGGCCCAATAAGGCAGAAGAGCAAAGGCCATCAGGGGATCCTCCTACAATCATGCGCAAGGCAATTGCAAGGAAGAGAGAGGAAGAGGCAAGTGAAGAGTGCCAGGGCGGAATAAAAAAGCACCAGACAAGAAGACGAGAGGAATGAAAGGAAACAAGCGCGGAGTCAACCAAGCCGGAAGACCACAAGAGAATAAAATGAACGGCAGCAACAGAAGGTCACTAAAAAGAGAAGAACCAGGAGCTGGGGGAAGGTGTGGACACCTGAGGGGCTGCATAGCGCCGGCCGCCAGGACCTACAAAGGAGACCTGGCTGGGGAGGTAGTGCCCTCTGCAGAGCGTCACCCACCACGACTACAAAGAAGACTGGCTGGGGAAAGGTAGGGCCCCTCTGCATAGCGCCGAGCCAGGATCCTACAAAGGAGACCTGGCTGCGGGAACGGTAGTGTTCCCTGGCATAGTGTCGCCGCCTAGACCTTACACAAAGAGGGAGAATGGCTGGGGAAGGAGTGCCCTCTGCATAGCGTCACAACATGACCTTACAGAGGCAGTAAATGCCTCAGCCAGGTCTCCTATATAGGTCAGGGTGGCGATGCTATGCAAGAAGGTTCACTGCAGGCTCTCAGCTATATCACCTGTAGGTCAAGTGGCGGCGATGAGACCGTCCTCAGCCATCTCCTTCATGGGTCACATCATAGGGCCATGGTGGTGACGAATTGTTGGTGAGGTGACGCATCTATGTTGGCAGAGGGGGCAGCACGGGGTCCAACCTACCTTCCCCAGCCAGTTCTACTAGGGTGCTCTGGCGCACGCTCTGCTAGGGATCTAGTCTGATGTCCTCAGCCAGTTCTCCTTCGTAGTCACGGCGGGCCGACGCTCGCAGAGATCATGAGTCCTCGCCAGGTCTCCTTTGTAGGTCATGGTGGCGACGCTCTGCAGAGAGATAACCTGTCAGTCATTCCTCCGCGCCATCTAATGACATACAAAGATGTCACATGGGCATGGGGTGCGATTCCTATTTTTAAAATGAATTCTCTCTACTTTATGCCCACAGGGAGGAGGAAGAGGAGGAGACGTTTCTTGCTGCATTTTAAATGGTAAATGTGAGGTGCGGCGCGTGACAGGTGGGAAATAGAAGATATATGGAAATCTAAGCTTTTCTTACTTCTCACCCCGGGCAGAATAAGCTGCTGCTGTACCAGGACTAGAGGCGATGAGCAGCGTCAGCTCTGCTACATCCAGGGGAGAAAATGCAGAACCAACTGAATACCCTTGAACACACTAAGGGCCACAGGATCACAACACTCCTAGAGCTGCACCTAATTCACGCCACTAAATTGTGGGAAGATCGGGGGATCGCACGCACATCCGCCTAAATAAGTGCAGGCGGCAGCTAATGTGTCCCGATAATAAGGAAGAGAACCCGGGATGTAATGGAAACCTTATTAACCGTTTCACAACCAGGGGGCCTCATGTAAACTACAAAGGAAGAGAAAAGAGGCTGCGCAGGGCAGACTGAACTGCCCACCTGCTTGGACAAACTGGTGTGTTTAGAGAAAAATAATCACTTCGGTCATAGGGGAGAAGGAGCACGAAAGTAATACATCCATACCAGCAATACATACCAGCGCAATACATATCCAGGAGATCCCCAGGTTATACCACGCAATACAGTATCCAGGGAGATCCCCCAGGTGTTATACCAGCAATACCTATCCAGGAGATCCCAGGTTATACCAGCAAACTACCATATCTGAGGAGGTCCCCAGGTTATACCAGCAGCAATACATATTCAGGAGATCCCCAGGTTCTACCAGAAATACTCCCTACCAGCAATACAATATCCAGCGCAATACAACCAGGAGATCCCCAGGTATACCAGACAATAGCATATCCAGGAGATCCCAAGGTTATACCAGCAATACATATCCAGGAGATCACCCCCAGGTTATACCAGAAATACATTATCCAGGAGGTCCCGGTGTATACCAGCAATACATATCCAGGAGATCCCCAGGTATACCAGCAAATACATATCCAGCGCAGATCTCAGGTTATACCAGCGACAATACATATCCGGAGATCCCCAGGTTATACCAGCAATACATATCAGGAGATCCCCAGTTATACCAGAAATACATATCCAGGCAGATCCCCAGGTTATTACCAGCAATACATATACAGGGGATCCCCGGTTTATATAGCAGCTGACATATTTTACATTATATACACAGGTTATAGCGGCTGTACATATCCATGTATACAAGGTTATAGCGGCTGTTCATATACATACATACCAGGTTATAGCGGCTGCTACATATATACCCAGGTTTTATAGGTCTATACATTATATACCCCAGGTTATAGCGGCTGTTACATATATACCCAGGTTATGTTATAGCGGACGTAAATTATCGAACCAGGTTTCCTATAGCGTGTACATTATATCCCCAGGTTATAAGGTCTATACCTATATACCCGGTCTATAGGGTCTATACATTATATACCAAGGTTTTAGCGGCTGCTAAATATACATTATATACCCAGGGTTATATGCGGCTGTACATTTATACCAGGGGTAATAGCGGACTGTACATATACCATTACATACCCAGGTATAGCGCTGTACATTATATACCCAGGGGAGGTTATAGCGTCTATACATTATATAGCCCAGAGTCATAGAGTCTATACATTATATACCCAGGTTATAGAGGCTGTACATTTATACCAGTTATAGGGACGTCTAAAATTATCTACCCAGGTATATAGCTGGACTGCTATACATTACTATACCCAGGTTATAGCGGCTGTACATATATACCAAGGTTATAGCGGGTTGTCACTTATGTCACCCTACCCATGTTTAGGGTATATACATTAGATACCGCAGTTTATAGGTCTATAACATTATATACCCAGGTTATAGCGCTGTAACATATACATTATATAGCCCAGGTTTATAGCGGGGCTCATGCTGACATTATATATCCAAGGTTATAGCAGACGCTGTACATATAATTACATACCCAGGCTATTAGTAGCGGTCTGTACAATATGACCCAGTTATAAGCGTCTAGACATATATTAACCCAGGTTATAGCGTCTATACATTATATACCAGGTTTTATAGCGTTATACATTAGAGACCCAGGTTATAGCGGCTGTACATTATATACCAGTTTTAGCGTCTATACATTATATAACCAGGTTATCGGCTGTACATTATATACCCAGGTTATAGCGGCTTGTACATTATATACCCAGGTTATAGCGTTCTATACATTAAACCAGGTGTATAGCGGCTGTAAATTATATACCCAGGTTTATAGCGGCTGTACTGTACATTATATTACCCAGGGTTATAAGCGGCTGTCATTATATACCCAGGTTTATAGCGGCTGACATTATATACCGAGGTTATAGGAGTCTATACTTATAGACCCAGGTTTATAGCGGTGGACAGTATACATTATATATCCCAGGTTATAGCGGCTGTAATTATATACCAAGGTATAGCTGGCGGTACATATACATTACATACCCAGTTAAGCGGTTGTAATTATATACCCAGTTATATAGACGTTCTAACAATATATACCCAGGTTTAAGCGTTATACATATATACCCAGGTAGTGATTTAGCGCAATACATTATAAACCAGGTTATAGCGGCTGGACAGGATATACCCAGTTATAGCGGCGGTACATATATACACAGGTTATAGCGGCTGTAAATATATAACCCAGGTTTTAGCGGCTGTACATAAGATTTGAAGAATGAAAGCGGCCAATGTGGATTACGGATTGATCCGAGGGTAGGGTGCAGGCTTGTAAAGGTCCGACTCAAGGGTCCCAAACATCCAGTAAACAAAGAATAGGAAAGGCAGCACTCCGTGACAGTAGGTGTTATTTCACCAGTGGAGAATTACAACGTTCGACTATCTCAATGTGCCATTTTGAAAAGGCATTGAGATAGCTGAAACGTTGAATTCTCCACTGGTGAAATACAACACCTGATTGTCACGGAGTGTGCTGTCCTATTCTTTGTTTAGCGGCCGGTACATTATAACCCAGACGTTATAGGGTCTATACATATATACCCAGGTTATAGGCGGCTGTACATATACATTATAACCCAGGTTATAGCGCTGGAATTATATACGCAGGTTACAGCGGCCTGTGTAACATTATATACCCAGGTTATGTAGCGGCTGTAATTAATACCCAGGTTATAGCGTCTATACATTATATACGGGGTTCCTTTCTCCAGGACGGTCCTTCTTTTCCTGGAGCCCCTGTGAAATGAAGAGACACTCAGTAAGATAACGGGATGCATTCCCCTCCTTCCAGGGAGATGATTGTGTCGTGTATCTAATCCGTATTTGCTGCAGAAATTCTGGGGTCAGATGCTCAGAATAAAGATCATGGACTGGGAACCTACAGAACCAGTTAACTATACATGTGGATGGGAGCTTGCCCGAATGCAGTGAACTCCCATCAGGCCACTATACAGAGGGACAAGCGCTGTGCTTGTGACCAGTGGTCACATCCGGTACGCAAATCAGAATATACATGCGGAGGAGGAGCTGCGCGCAGTCTGCCAGGGGACTTCCATCTCTCACTACACAGAGGACAGCGCTGTGCGTGACCAGTGGTCACATCCGGTACTGCACATCAGTGATATACATGTGGTGGGAGCTCGCAGCTGCAGTGGACTCCCATCATCCACTATCCGAGGACAGCGCTGGGCGTGAGCAGTGGTCACATCGGGTACTGACATCAGTTACTATACATGTGGAGGGAGTGCGTGCAGTGACCTTCCCTCCTCCACTATTATACAGAGGACAGCGCGGTGCGTGACCAGTGGTCACATCGGTACTGCACATCAGTTACTAACATGTGGATGGCAGAGCGGCGCTGCCCGTGCACTTCCCTTATCTCCACTATACAGGGACAGCGCATGTGCCGTGAACAGTGGTCACATCCGGTACTGCACATCAGTATATAACATGGTGGATGGGAGCTGCGATGCAGTGACTTCCCTCCTCCCACTATACGGGACGCGCCATTGTGCGTGACCAGTGGTCAAATCCGGCACTGCACATAGATAACAGTTAATAAAGGTGGATGTGGAGCTGCGCTGCAGTGACTCCCAACATCCACTATTCCAGAAGGCCAGAGCTGTGCGTGACCCGTGGGTCAACATCGGACTGCACATCAGTTACGATACAGTGGGATGGGAGCTGCGCGCAGTGACTTCCCTTCCGTCCCACATACAGGAGGCAGCGCTGTGTGTGACAGTGGTCACATCCGCCACGGCAACACAGTTATCACATGTGGATGGGCGCTGCCGCTGTGCAGGTGACTTCCCTCCTCCACTATACAGAGGACAGGCTGTGCGTGACCAGTGGTCACATCGGTAATGCACATCAGTACTCTACATGGGATGGGGGAGCTGCGCCTGCAGGACTTCCTCCTCCACTCTACAGACGGACAGCGCTGTGTGTGATAGTGGTCACAGCCGCATGCCCACATCAGTTACTATACATGTGGATAGGAGCTTGCGCATGCGTGACTCCCAATTCATCCACATATAAGAGGACAGCGCTGTGTGTGTCGTGGTTACCACATCCGGGAACTGCACATCAAGTTTACCTAGACCATGTGAGATGGGAGCTGCGCTATGCAGTGACTCCATCATCCAACCTATTACAGAGGACAGCGCTGATGCGGTGACCCAGTGTCACATCGGTAATGCAACTCAGTTACTATAAAGTGGATGGGAGCTTGCGCTGTGCGAGTTGACTTCCCTCCTCCAACGATACAGAGAGGACCGTGTCTGTGCCGTGGACCAGTGGTTCACATGTTCCGGGACTGCACATCAGTTACCCTTAAATGGGTGGGAGCGCGCTGCAGTGACACCCATCATCCACTATACAGGGACAGACGCGGGTTTACTGTGTGTGATCAGTGGTCACATCGGCACTGCACATCAGTTACTATACAGTGGATGGGGAGCTGCGGCTTGCAGTGACTCCCATCATCCACTATACAGAAGGGACAGCGCTGTGTGTGATCAGTGCGTCACAATCCGGGGTATGCACATCAGTTATATACATGTGGATGGGAGATGGCGCTGCAGTGACGTTTATCGCATAAGTTTTGTCACTATACAGAGGACAGCGCGGATGCGAGGTCTGTGGGGTGCTGAGTGATGGACCCCACCTCTGATATTAAGGAATCATAGTCTCCAGAGCCATGATACCCCCCATCTGGTTATCTATAGACTTAATAATGTCCTGAGGGGTGAGGTTCAGGACCACCTCGTCGTGTGGCCAGTGTTATCTCTCCTCTAATAACTAGTGATTGTCCCAGCAGAGCAGATATTACCATAGGAATCCACAGGGGGCGCTTGTCCATGCATTACTACCGGAGGGAAGAATTACAATACTGACCATTATAAGCTGTGTGAACATGGCCTCAACACTCGGAGTGGAATGAAACAAGAGGAAAAGTTTCCAGCTTTTATATGGAATTGTAAAATGAATGCGTTCGGTAACCAAACGGGACTAAAATAGAGGAGGGGGGACTTCGCTGGTAACGGGCAGTCCAGGGGGTGGGGTGACTTCTGACGGTAACGGCAAGGTCAGGGGGACTTCTGCCTAACGGTAACGGCCAGGTCAGGGGGACTTCTGCGGGGTAACGCGTCCCAGGTCAGGGGACTTCTGGCCGGTAACGGCCAGGTCAGGGGACTTCTGCCTGGTAACGGCCAGTCAGGGGGACTTCACTCGTGGTAACGGCCAGGTCAGGGGGAACTTTCTGCCGGGTAACGGACAGGTCAGGTGGGGGAATTCTGCCGTAACGGCCAGGTCAGGGGAGGGACTTCTGCTCGGTACGGCCAGGGCAGGGGGACTTATGCCTGGTAACGGCGCAGGGTCAAGGGAGGACTTCTGCAAGTAACGGCAAGGTCAGGGGGAATTCTGCTGGTAACGGCCCAGGTCAAGGGGGACTTCTGATGGTAGGGGGGGAACTTAATGCTGGGGCGGGGCAGGGCAGGGGGGACTTCTGCTGGTACGGGCAGGTCAGGGGGGTCTTCTGCTGGTAACGGCAGGTCAGGGGGGGACTTTTTGCAGGGTTCGGGGCAGGTCAGGGGGACTTTCTGTGGGGAACGGGCAGGTCAGGGGGTCTTATGCTGGTTAACGGCAGGTCAGGGGGAATTATGCTGGGTAACGGGCAGGTTCAGGGGGGACTTCTGTGGTAACGGGCAGGTCAGGGGGAGGACTTCTGCTGGTAACGGGGCCAGGGTCAGGGGGGACGTTGATGGTACGGGGCAGGTCAGGGGGACTTTGTGGTACGGGCAGGTCAGGTGGGAACTTCTGCTGGTACGGGGCCGGTCAGGGGGACTTTCTGCTTTGGTACGGGGCAGGTCCGGGGGGGGGGACTTCTGCTGGTACGGGGCAGGTCAGGGGGCACTTCTGCTGGAACGGGCAGGTCAGGGGGACGTATGCTTGGTACGGGGCAAGGGTCAGGGGGACTTCTGGCTGCGTAAGGGGGGCAGGTCAGGGGGATTCTGCTGGTACGGCAGGTCAGGGGGACTTCTGATGGTACGGGGCAGGTCAGGGGGACTTCTGCTGTACGGGGCAGGTCAGGGGGACTTCTTGCTCGGTAACGGGACAGTCAGGGGGACGTCTGCTGGTGACGTGGGAGGTCAGGGGGACTTCTGCTTGGTAACGGGCAGTCAGGGGGAAACTTCTGATGTACGGGGCAGGGTCAGGGGGACTATCGCTGGTACGGGCAGGTTCAGGGGGGAACTGGTCTGGCTGGTACGGGGACGGGTCAGGGGGACTTCGCTGGGTCACGGGCAGGTCGGGGGAAGTCTGCTAGCGTAAGGGGCAGGTCAGGGGGACTTCTGCTGGTACGGGGCAGGTCAGGGGGACTTATGCTGGTACGGGGGCAGGTCAGGAGGGATCTGTGGTAACGGGCAGGTCAGGGGACGCTGATGGTAACGGGCAGGTCCGGGGGACGTCTGTGGTACGGGGCAGGTCAGTGGGACTTCTGTGGTAACGGGCAGGTCAGGGGGACTTCTGTGGTAACGGGCAGGTCAGGGGGAACTTCTGACTGGCAATGGGCAGGTCAGGGGGAAAAAATTTGCTGTACACGGGCATGTCAGGGGGACTCTGCTGGTTCGGGGCAGGTCGGGGGACTTCTGCTGAAACGGCAGGTCAGGGGACGTTGCTGGGTACGGGGCAGACCCAGGGCAGGTCAGGAGGGACTTCTCTGGGTACGGGGCACAGGTCAGGTGGTTACTTCTGATGTAACGGGAAGGCCGGGGGACTTCTATGCTGGTAACGGGAAGGGCAGGGGGACTTTTGCTGCGTAATGGGAGGTCAGGGGAACTTCTAAGGTTATAAGTCGGTTAGGGGGACCTCTGTGGGACTTATTGAAGAAAAAAAAAAAAACTGGGATTAATCTGTTAATAGGTACATATTTTCGGTCTTGGTAATCTTGACTCTGCTGGTAAGGCAGGTCAGGGGGACGTCTGCTGGTAACGGGCAGGTCAGGGGGTCTTCTGCTGGTAACGGGCAGGTCAGGGGGACAATTCTGCTTATGGTACCGGGCAGGTCACGAGGACAGAGACTTCTGCTGGTTCGGGGCCAGGTCAGGGGGACTTCTGCTGGGAATCGGGGAAGGTCAGGGGGACGTCGCTGTCAGTCACACAACAGAAAAAAGAAAAACAAAAAAAAGAGTAAATAAAACTCCTGGGCAGGTCAGGGGGACTTTGTGGTACGGGGAGGTCGGGGGACTTCTGCTGGTACGGGGCAGGTCAGGGGGACTTCTGCTCTGGTAACGGGTAAGGTCAAGGGGATTCTGTGCTTGGTAACGGGGAAGGTCAGGGGGACTTTTGTGGAATGAGGAAGTCAGGGGAATTCTAAGGTTTAAAGTCGTTTTAGGGGGACTTATGGGACTTAAGGGTTAATCGTGAATACTGTACATGATTTCTCGGTGTTAATCTGGACTCTTATTTCTGGTATCTTTATGCTTTTGATGATCCAAATCTTGTTTTAGCTTGAAACTGCAGAAAATATCCGAAGGTGTGAACACGGCCCTACGGTGGATCCAATGCGTAAGATCTGTGTAGATAATCGGCGGACGTTAAATAAATGTCTTTAACCTGCGTCAACCTCCAGCGCATGGAAAACTGCGGCAACGGAACAGTGATACCGCCGGCTTCTTATGCACTATATGGCACCTGCATGCGTTATTATAGTGGGGGAAGAGCTCCCCACAGAGCAGTGGAGGGGTCGTCATTGTGAATTTATGCTCTTTACCGTTCTTTCAGGGGTCCTGTTGAATGACAAGTGTCTTACATTGCGTTATGTTAATTCGTATCTGCAGAGGGATATAATCATGTCCCTTTATAGGAAGGATGTCCCATACTTACTGGTGGACCATCTGCTCCCGGCATTCCAGGTAAACCAGGTTTTCCGAATGGTCCCTGTAAATCACAACAACATAAATTGAGATTTTCACCTTAGACTTCGCCAACCAAACAATATTTCCCAGAGTTTTGCATCAAAATAACATCAACATCCTGTTCTTATGAATATGGAAAGTTATGTAAATCCGTGCGCTCATCACTGCAGATCGGAATTGCAGCAAATAATTATTTGCAGCCCGTACAGAGGAGAGCGGTCGGAGAAGGCGTCTTGTAAGAAGTTGGGAAACATCAAATGCAGAGTAATCTTATCATTTCTCTCCTGTGAACAAATAATCACTTCTATGAATTTGCTTCTCGCATGGGCTTGAAGGGATAAAGCAAATGCTTCCATTTTTGTTACATGGGATGAATGTGATTATCATTTCTATCAAAAACCCTCTTTTTATTGTAAAGCTTCTTCTAAGCCGCCGGTGCAGGGAAAAGATACTGCTTGTATCTCTCATCGCTGCTCCTCCACACGTTGTCTCTCTCATCGCTGCTCACCACAGTTGTATCCTCTCATCGCTGATCCTACACACGTTTGATCTCTCACGCTGTCCTCCACACGTTGTATCTCTAATCTGATCATCCACAGTTGTATCTCTCATCGCTGCTCCTCCACACTGTTGATCTCCTCATCGCGCTCCTCCACCAAGTTGTATCTCTCTCGCGCTCCTCCACACGTTGTATCTCTCATCGCTGCTCCTCCACACGTTGTATCTCTCATCGCTGCTCCTCCACACGTTGTATCTCTCAATCGCTCTCTCACAAGTTGTATCTCTCATCGCTGCTCCTCCACACGTTGTATCTCTCATCGCTGCTCCTCCACACGTTGTATCTCTCATCGCTGCCTCATCCACACGTTGTATCTCTCATCATCTGATCCTCCACACGTTGTATCTCTCATCGCTGATCCTCCACACGTTGTATCTCTCATCGCTGCTCCTCCACAAGTTGTATCTCTCATCGCTGCTCCTCCACACGGATCTACATCGCTGCTCCTCCACCGTTGTATCTCTCATCGCTGCTCTCCCACACGTTGTATCTCTCATCACTGCTCCAAACCACGGTTTGATCCCCCTCATCCACTGCTCTCACAAATGTTGCATACATCATCACTGCTCCTCCACACGTTGTATCTATCACTGCTCCTCCACCCAGTGAGTGCATCGACCCCTGTGTGAGTGCAGTGACTTCTATCACAGCATGTCACCTATCCTATTATGGATTAGTGATATGCAGTGAAGGAAGGCGAGGCCATATTTTGCAGCACTTCCAGAGACCTGTGGTTGTGTTCATGTTCTCACACCAGACTCGCCATCCTTATCAGTCCTCAGTGTCCCAACAAGCCAGGCGACAGTGGGGGGTATGGGTCGCACCACGTCTCCTGCTCATATTTACATGGTACAGATGGGAATGTGAGTTTACATTACATGTATGTGATTTATATGTGTTTAATGGAGACATTAACAGTTGCTTTCGTTGCTTGGCTCCGGCTGATAAGATTTCTGTTAAAACAGTGCGGGTTATTAAGCCAGGAAAGGTGTCATCGCTTTTATCCCTGCACATCGCCAGTCTACAGACCGACACCACGGATATAATGGACAGAGGTACATAAGATGTACACACAGCGGGACATGACCTGTACCTTCTCTCCTGGTGGGGGTTCCCGAGTAGCGACTCCTGATGACGGACCGAGGGGAAGACCCTGCGGCAGAATAGAAGAAAGAAATTCAATGAAAGGCACAGGGTTAGTGTCCCCTCAGATATCCACTACTTCCATATATCAATTTATCTCCGCACGATCTCTTCTATCTCGCTGGCCAGGGCCACCCAGCTCCATCAATCTGTCAAACTCTCGTCAAGTTATTTGTGTGAAGTTGTTGTCCCTCCTATTTAAAATTCAGAACCTGGAGAAGGTCAGCAGAAGGGTTTACCTTCAAGGATGGCGGCCCAGTGGGAAGCTGGGCCACGGGCGCCTCACCATCGGGCACATCATAAATAAAAGCAGAGGTGGAAAGAGGCTCAAGGAGCAGATGGGAATCTGGCTGCAAGAGGAAGAGTCCACCAAAGGGACATGGTCACGGGATATACAAGGACGAGGAGATTTATTTGATAGAGAGAGCCAGATATTAATCTATAGAATAAGTCACTTGGTGGTGCAGTACTGCTAAGACCCGTCAGACCTGCAAGCCCCTCTCGTCATTACATCCCTCCTTATCTCCCAGCCCTCTGGACTCACCTGTGCACCTGGGTTCTTGCTGACCAGGAGGTCTGGCTCACCTTGAGGGCCCTAAAACAAAAGGGCAAGGTCACCATTGAGAAATATTCTGCTCAATATATGTACTTACACTCTTCTGAATTTAGTTGTATACATTACACTTAAACACACAACCTTTGTGTCCAACTGGACCGTCCCATGCCTCGGTAAAGCCCTGTGACAAGAGGAGAACACATCTAAAATACCACCAGGGGAAGCCATAGTCATGGTGTACGACTATTACAAAACTACAATGTAATAGATACTAGTGCCCTTGCCGCGTACCACGGGATCACAAACAATGATCACCAGGACAGCTCATATCTATTCTGAGAAATATTCTAATAAGGATCCACAAGTCGAGTGTAATGGCCCAGTTCAGGCTAATGTTAAGCAGGAATGGTTTGTGTGGAGAGAAGGAGGACTGCCAGATTAAGCAACAAACTCCCACACATCAGAACCAAACAGCGACCCGCTCGAACACCTGGACCAGGCACTGGGGGAGACTTCCGTGAAGGCCAGGGGGCCAGGACAGGTCACTTTGGTCCAAAGCAAACGCAGTGGTCCCTAGAACAAAAAACATAGGGAGTGACAACACAATGAACAAGTAATGAGATAATACAGGCTGGAAATGTGACGCTGAACACACTACTCATTTCAGATTCTTTTACAAGCTACAGAATATCAGGTAAAGCACATACATTTGGGAAGAATTTTAGATGTCAAAGTATATTAGTATTTTATCCAAGATCAGACAAAGCTGATAGGCCAATTGTTTGGTGCGCCGGACCAATAGGAACGGAGGCAATACCTAACAACCCCATCCATCACAGACACTGAATTTCCGTCATCATCATGGAGACCGCTGTGTACATAACCCTTATTCCGGACTCTCTTGCTAACACCAACCAAGTGTCCCCTCAGACTAAGCCGCTCATTCCGTTCATCCTTCCATCCAGATACATTGAAATTGCATTTTTGGTAAGAGTCGCGGACCATTAGATAGTTCGCTGGTCCGCCAAAAACCAGGAAGTTTGTCTGGCTGAAGGCCCTGTTCACATAAACATTAGGTCTTCAGTACCGCAGCCAAAACAGGAGGGTACAAACACAGAACAGGTGCGGAGTCCTTCCAGCGACTCTTCAGAGTGCGTCAGTTCCATGGAAAGACGGTGGAACATCTGTGCTGTGTGTTTGACTCCTGGATTTGGCCTAAACATATATGATAATAAATGAAGACCTTATAGAGGAATTGAGTTAATGTGTGGACAGCTATTCTCATGCAAGCCGCAAGTAATCACGCTTTTGTAAAAAATATTAGAACTGTGTAAAGGAAAGAAGTATCTAATTTTCCCAGAACAAGAAAATACTTGACAGTTCACTGGCAACTCCGCGAGGTGCCGACATCTTCATATCACCCTAAGAAAACGACCAAACCATGTAGAGGAGAGCATCAGCATCAGCCAGGTACCCCAGCTAGTATAAGGACACCCAGGAGCATCAGCCATCAGCAGGCCCCAGCTCTAGTGTAAGGATCCCAGGAGACAGCAAGCGCCCAATGCTAGTTATAACAGACCCCAGAGGCATCAGCCAGGCCGCCAATTCTTAGTATAAAGACCCAGGAGATCAGCCAGGGTCCAGCTCTGTAAAAGACCCCAGCAGCATAGCCAGGTCCCAGCTTAGATATAAAGACCCCAGGGCATCAGCCAGGTCCCGCTCTAGTGTAGGCCCCCACCCCAAGAGATCAGCATCAGCCATGCCCCAGCTCTAGTATAAAGACCCCAAGGAGCCTCAGGCACATCCGCCAGGTCCCAGCTTAGTGTAAGGACCCAGGAGCATCAGCCAATCAGCCACGGGTCCCAGCTCTTAGTGTAAGGACCCCAGGAAGCATCAGCATTCAGCCAGGTCCCAGCTCTAGTATAAGGACCCCAGAGCCATAGCTATCAGCAAGGCCCCCAAGGCTCTAGTATAAAGGACCCAGGCAGCATCAGCCAATTCAGCCAGGTCCCAGCTCTAGTATAAAGGGACCCCAGGAGCTCAGCCAGGCCCCGCCTCTAGTCATAAGACCCCAGGCGCATCAGGCAGGCCCACGCTCTAGTATAAAGACCCAGGAGCATCAGCCCATCAGCAGGGTCCCAGCTCTAGTTACCAGACCCCAGAGCATCAGCCACGGCCCAGCCTCTAGGGTAAAAGCACCCCAGGAGCATCAGCATCAGCAGGCCCCAGCTCTAGTATAGGACCCCAGGGCATCAGCCATGGCCCAGCATCTAGTAAAGGACCCAGGAGCATCAGCAGGCCCCCAGCTTAGTATAAGGACCCCAGAGAGCATCAGCCAGGTCCCAGCCTCTAGTGACTAGGACCCAGGAGCCATCGCATCAGCCAAGGGGTCCCAGCTGTATAACGACCCCAGGAGATCAGCCATCAGCCACGGCCCCAGCTGCTGTATAAGGACCCAAGGGCATCAGCCAGGTCCCAGCTCTAGGTATGAAAGACCACAGAAGCATCGCCAGGTCCTCAGTATACACAGGAGCTCAGGTCAACGATCTCAGCGCTCAAGCATGCCCCAGTCGGTCAAGACCCCCAGGAACGCATAATCAGGCCAGGTTCCCCAGTCTAGTATAAGGACCCAGGAAGCATCAGCCCAAGGGCCCCAGCTCCAGTATAGGACCCAGAGCATCAAGCCATCAGCCCAGGTCCACTCTAGTAAAAGACCCCCAGGAGCATCAGCCACGGTACCAGCTCTAGTAGTATTAAAGACCCAAGGAGCATCAGCCAGGTCCCAGCTCTAAGTATAAAGACCCAGGAGATCAGCGCATCAGCCAGTCCCCAGCACTCTAGTATAAGCCCCAGGAAGCAGCAGCCATCGCCAGGTCCCAGCTCCTAGTGATAAAGACCCCAGGAGCATCAGAACACGGGCCCCAGCTCTAGTGTAAAGCCCCCAGGAGCATCATCAGCCATCACGCCAGGTCCAGCTCGTAGTTAACAGACCCAGGGCGCAATCCAGCCATCAGCAATCGGTACCAGCTCTAGTATAAGGACCCAGGAGATCAGCATCAGCCCAGGCCCAGCCATCTAGTGTAAAGACCCAGGAGCATAGAACACGGCCCACCAGCTACTAGTGTTAAAGACCCCAGGGCATCAGCCAGGCCCCAGCTGCTAGTTTATAAAGACCCAGGAGCATCAGCCAGGCCCCAGCTCTAGTATAAAGACCCAGGAGCATCAGCCATTCAGGCAGGCCCCAGCTTAGTGTAAAGACCCAGGAGCATCAGCAGGTCCCAGCTCTAGTGTAAAGACCCCAGGACATCAGCCATCAGCCAGGCCCAGCCTAGTATAAAGACCACAGGGAGCATCAGGCCATCAGCAGGTCCCAGCTCTAGTTAAAGACCACCATGGAGCATCAGCCAGGTCCCAGACTCTATTAATTAAAGACCCCAGTAGCCACTTGTTGGTGGGTCGTTCACCTATAATTTGCACTCTCTCACGTCCTCCCCTGGTGGCCCGGGGAGCGCCAGAGGGACCAGATTCCCTGAAAAACAACAATATAAATAACCATTTGAACATGGAACACATGACAATACTGGAAATGAACAACAGCAGAAATCCATGGACCTACACAGATGACCTTTTCACCAGGAATCCCGCTCTTAAACAATCAAATCCCGGTCACCCTAAAAAAATTAAACATGATAAATTATTCTGAGGTTATTATGTGGAGGAATGCAATGATTGCCAGGAGCGGCACCCTTCCCCATACCTAGGACCGGTCTGTCCCGGCCATACCACGAGCACCATCAGTCCATGCCCGGCCCTACAATACAAGAAGAAGGCCTTGGTCATGGAGTCTCTCTGATAGAGTCCTTAACACACAATGCGTGGTTGGCTTTACACTGTCTCCTGTAGGTGAGGACACTTACACCTTCGTCCAGGTTTTCCTGTGCGAACCAGGAGATCCTTGAGCACCACGAGGAACCTAACAGAAAATAAGGTAGAAAACACAGGTGTCATCCCATACAGATCCAGCCCTGCACAGCGGCAGGGTGGGGGCAGGCAAGTTCTTGGAACTAATGAAAAGACATTAGTGACATTGGTTTTACTATGTGCGGTCACACTTGATAGACTGAGCCTCTAGGAGGTAAATAAGACTGTGCACAAACATTGTAAGGCAGTCACCGGCGTAGTTGTGACAAGATAGGGTTGTGAGGTTTGTTCTTAAGTTGAACTTGTAGTGAAGTCGAAAAACTGTATATTTTATGAATTGAGTTCTAGACAAACATTTTTGTCTTTTGTCCCAGTGACAATTGAAGTTTCAAAAATTTTTTGCCTGTATGGACCAAGGATTATCAATAAAGCTTATTACAGACACACCGTACAGCTGATCATTGCAGCTATGGGACTATAGTAAAGCATCCAGATGCTTACCGAGGTCACAGTGGGGCGGGGGGCCGTCTGTAAAACTATGGGTTGTCTGTAAGCGGGTGTCCTTAAGTAGGGGACGCCTGTACTGGGAACCTTGGCATTTGCCCAAAGCTTCTATATAGGGTAATGTAATAAATAACAGACATTATCTGAAAAAAAACAAACCAAAACGAGTCTCATGTCCAAGGAGGACTGTGTATAAAAACACTGTGGCCCTAAGTCGCCGGCTCTCCTTAAACCTGATGGACCAGGAGGCCCCTGAGATTAAAACAAGAGAGGAGTCACAGTATATGCCGCCACAATCAGTGAGTCATGTTATGCTCGTTGTCGACTGAGGGGTCTCATACCACCAACAGGAACGGGTCTTCCAGTAAGTCCCATTGGGCCAGATGGACCCCCTTAAGGCAAGCTAAAAAGGCAGAAGAACACATACAACGACTATACAATCTGCACCATGGATAATGCGGAATCGCCTTGGGGGCTGTCAGGAAGAGATCACGGAGCCTCACAGCAAGATGAAAAATTTTGCACTATCCTATGATTTGTGGTTTAGATTAACGTCTTCAGCAGGAACTGACCATCACATGACTTTTGATATGACAGACACTGTGCTTGTAAATTCCACTACAGGGAGCATGTGCAGTTGCATGGCAGAGCATGCAAGGAGTTGTCCTGACCTTGGGACTATCAGTCATGTGACTACAGGGTGGTCGTGATGTGGGGGTCCTGGCGGTCTGCGCTTACCCTGGCTTGCTGTAGAATGGCTGAGCCTGCGATACCTGAGCAGAAAGTTGAGGTCCTTGGAGGGAACCGTCTCCCCACTTGAGAATCGGCACTAGGGAAACAACAGAAGAATAAATCAAGATAGTGATACATTACAAGAACAATCAATAGAACATTGTCACCTTTATTCGGCCTGCTACAGACCCCGCTCAGGGCCTCCTATTCATAGGAGGATCTGCATTATTATTAGTTCAGCAGTAAAAACACCATTTTGTTGCTACAAACAACACCAAAGTGGCGGTTTATTTTCCACCTCCGCCATCAGGAAAAAAGTGCTGGATCTCAGATTATTCCTGCTTTAAAGCCCCATCAAGGACTCCATGAAAGTTGCTGGGTAGTGAATTATACCATAAAATAACATCATATCAGAAGATTTTACTGCAGCAAAAGAGATGACGGGCAACGAGCACCAAAACGGCTAATGAGTGCGTGTAACCCCTGCCGCACGCCACCGCCAACGCATGTACTCGACCAACAAGTGGTTCAGAACGTCAAAGTTCTTGTTTGCTTGTTTTGGCCTGTGTATGTATATTGAGGTGGAGAGAAAACTAAGGATGCAATTGCACCGTGTCGATTTCAGATGCAGTTTTGTGACACAAGGCAAGTGTGTGAATAAGAATGGGTGCACAACATATCATGTGGACAAGTCGTGCCTAACTCCTTTTTCACGTCCACTCTGGTATTGGACATGAAAATCTGCAATCGGAGAAAACTAAAAGTGGAACGGCACAGCCAAGGGTGGTGACAAACACACATTGGTGTTTTTTGAGTCACGTTCATCGGTTTTGTAGACGCGTTTTGAATTAAGTATATGGTTCACAACCTGTCAAAAACGCATGGCGTTTTTTACGATCTGAAAATGCACTACTAAAAACGGCCCAAAAAAACGCCACGGTGTGTCTTCACCATAAGGTGCAGGCACACGTGTGCGGTTTTCAAGCGGCAGGAGGCGGTGCTTGGGCCCGATCTCAATCAAGCATTTCAAGTGAAATGAGTGATTGTTTAACAGCAAACGAAATGCGTCCCAAGACCAGCTCATTGCACTAGCGAAGGCGGTGACCGCTTATTAAGTGGATTCACAATAAGTTGCATGATTTTGCTGTTTGGGTGTGGCGGCACATGGATATATACACGTTTCTAGTGCATGTGAGGCTGCTGTCACCCCGGTTGCATTCCAGGTACGGTTAAAGGAACTAAAACCCGCAGGCATTTTGTATGTTTCCCAGGGGTTTGGGGCTGTTTACACCTGTTATCTCATTTCTAGACTGTAGGCAGATGTGAAGGATACAAACCGCCCAAAGCATGGGAAACGCATTGGTGTTTCCGCCGTGTTAAAAATTAGAGTGTGATGCAGTGTGTGAACGCAGCCTTTAGCCTTGTGTAGTGATTGTATTCAGCGCTACAAATGATGCGAGAAAGTCTAATGACTGCAGGTTAACATCATAGGATCCCGGAACGTGACCCATCTGCTGCGGCGGCTGGCCTGAATGGCCGCTCGCTGCTCGTATCCGTGTGACTGTTATTAGTGTTTTGGTCCTCAACAAGTGCAGCTCTTGGCGTGTATGAGATTAGCGCGTGTTGCTCGCAGCTTCAAATCAACATGATCTTGTTTCGTTTGATACAAGTCAGGCAGTGTTCTGCTAATAGGAATCTTCCAGCAGATGGCCGAAATTCATAGCGGTTTTCGTTTTTTTTATGCGGTCACAATAATCGTGACGGACGATTCAGAGGCAGAACATGTATAAAAGTCAGGATTGTCTGTGAAGGCTGCGGCGATGGCGCGATCAGTGTTGTAGGTGGGACTCCGCTTGCAAAGACTCACGTCGTGGGATGTCGGTGGCTCAATCACGTAATGTGAATGAAATTTAACATTACCGTTGTAACCCTTCCTCACAGGGTCAGTAGTATATACAGGGATCAGCCTGACCCAGGGTGTGTACAGTGCAGTAGTTACTTACAGGTAACATGATCAAGTGCCCGGAGGTCCAGGTAACCCTAGCAACCGGGGAGTCTGGACGTCCTGTGGGTCCTGATAGGAGACAAGACAAGAAGCAGGTGAGGGAGGAACATCATCTAACCTCTACTCCAAATACCTGGCAATAACGCATTCAGATCCTAAACTAATGCAGTCTGGCCATGTGATGCATGTGACATAAGGGTTCATCAGTGGACACCAACGTTACACCGCGCCATGTCTGAAAGTTGCAAGCTTCATGGCATGAACCTGAGATTGGATGGAGACCAAATGGTTGCCGGCCTTCTTGCACCTAGGGAAACTTATAGGTGCCTAGAGAGCCACAAACAACGTCTAATGTGTCCCGATAGCGGGGGGGAGGAGCTTTCTCCTTCTTCTACACGAAGCGGTCAGAGCTGGTAAGGACGGCCGGCAAGGTAGTGGCGTTTGAACCCGTTTTTAAGCAGTCGTAAAAAAACGCATCCGTTTTGACAGGGTTCAATACCAATTATTCTTAAATTTAAAACTGGTCAAAACGCAATAGTGTTTTTCTTAAAGATGCTTTAAAAAACCGGACCAAACCTGGGTTCAACGCCACGTGTGCCGCCAGGCTAAGGCCGCCAGCACGCTGGGGAATATGTCCTGCTACATTCATTTTCCAACAACATCTGTTGAACACACCATCTATATAATGGTTACTTACTAAATTCTGTAGTTAGCATCTTAGGTTGAATTCCGTCACCCATAGAAACTACCTAACAATCAGCTGTTGAAACATTGACAGAGAGCACAGAGCCACAGGAGTGTGAGGATCTGATTACAAACTTAATTTTTCCAGGGATTAATACAGAACATGACGCAGGAGCAAGAGCACCAGCAGTGTGAGTCATTGATTACAATCTCTCCAGGACAGCACTATAACACTGGCTGCATAGAGCACAGAGCACAGCAGGTTGTGAGAGGATGTACACATCTCTCCAAGGACAAACATAACACTGGCTGCAGAGAGCACAGAGTCACAGCAAGTGTGAGGGAGATTAACATCTCTCCAGGGGACAATACAAACACTGGATGCAGAGAGCACAAGAAACACATCTACGTGTGAGGTCTGATTAACATATCTCCAGGGAACCAATACATAACACTCTCGCAGTGAGACACAGAAAACAGCAGTTGTGAGGTCTGATTACACATTCTCCGGAGCAAAAATACATCACACTGGCCTGCAGAGAGCACAGAGCCAGCAGTGTGAGGTCTGATTACAACTTCTCCAGGGAAAATACATAACAACTGGTGCAGAGAGCACACGAGCACAGCAGTGTGAGGTCTGAATATACACATCTCTCCGGACAATACATAACAACTGGCTGCAGAGAGCACAGCGCACGATGTGTGAGGTCTGAAACACCATCTATCCAGGGGAACAATACATAAGCTGGTGCAGAGCAGAGCGCACGCCAGTGTGAGGTTGATTACACATCTCTCCAGGGGACAATTACATAACCCTGGCTGTATAGATAGCACAGAGCACAGCAGTTGTGAGGTCTGATTACAATCTCTCAAGGACAAGAACTAACAGCTGCAGAGAGCACAGAGCACAGCAGTGTGAGGTCTGAGTTACACAATTTCTCCAGGGGAACAATACATAAACACTGGCTGCAGAGCAGCACAGAACACATCAGTGTGAGGTCTGATTAAACATCTCTCGGAACAATACATAACACCTCTGCAGTGACAGAAAGCGGTAGCTGACTTTCGAAATACAAAACTGGTGCCAGAGACAACACAGCAGGTGTGAGGTCTGTACCATTTCAGAATACATAACACTGAAGCCGAGCAGCGTGAGAGATTAACATTATCGAATCAGACACTGGCTGCGAGAGAGCACAGAGCACAGCATGTGTGGAGGTCTGATTACACATCTCTCCAGGGACAATACATAACACTGGCTTGCGAGGAGCAAGAGTACAGCAGTGTGAGGTCTGATTACACTTCTCCAGGGACAATAAACATAAAACCACTGGCTAAAGAGAGCACGAGATGACTAGTGAGGACCACCCTAGTGCTGACCCCTCAGTGTCCTAGAGATGATGACTAGTGCTGACCCCCCATCTGTGTCCTCCAGGCCTCATCACTCAGTTCTCGTCTAATGTGGAAGACGCCGCCCTGGTGGACGAGGCCAATGACTGCATGAACAGATCTGCCCTGTGCAACCAGCTGAGTGACCAGGAGGAGCTGGTGAAGGGGGTCCTACTGGCCGGCCTGTACCCCAGACTCATCCAGGTGTGAATGCAGGTCTATATGACGGGGCTCAGCCCTTCTGTCACTGACATGTCTTCACCCCGTGTCCCCTCTGTCCTGCAGGTGAGACGTGGATCAGTGATTCGTGGCAAGTTCCGGCCCAATAGCATCACCTACAAGACCAAATCGGGGCCCGTTCTCCTGCACAAGAGCACCGTGAACAGGTAACTGCCGCCAGGGGCCCCCTAATATCACTCTGCCCCCCATTATATGAGAATAGTGAATCCTGCACTCCTGATCACTGGGGGTCCCGGGAGTTAGACCCCCACCATATTGGAAATGACTTGCTAACTTGGAACATCCCCTTTAAAAGACTGTATGCAAATGAGCCTGAGGGGCTGCAGGCTCCATAGGTGGTAATAAAGTGTGGAGCCCCTCAGGCTCATTTGCATACAATCTGTCACCCTGGTGGTAGGTGTCCTTTAAGACTTATTCTGATGCATCCTGGGAGATATTTGGGTGTAACCTGTTTCCCTTGCAGGGAGGTGAAGAATTTCGGGATGCCCTGGCTCACCTACTTCCAGGCGGTGAAGTCGTCCGGTGCGGTGTTTGTGCGGGACAGCTCCATGGTCCACCCACTGGCCGTGCTCTTACTGACGGACAGCACAGTCTCCGCTAGAGGTAAGTACCAAACCGACTGTAATGTGCTGGATATGGGGGGATCTATACTATACTATGCAGTGACCAGACATCATAGGAATGTATCCTCACACTGCTGTGCTCTGTGCGGACAGGGTTGGGGATTATGCCTGGAGAGATGTGTAATCAGACCCTTGTGTATATGTTGTTAGTAGCAGCAGGGCTGTGATGTATGAATTTATATTGCAGTATTGAAGCTTCTGCACGTGGGGAGTTTTCTCACAATGCTGTGCTCTGTGCAAATGGGGTTGGGGGGGGATTATGCCTGGAGAGATGTGTAATCAGACCCTTGTGTATATGTTGTTAGTAGCAGCAGGACTGTGATGTATACATTTATATTGCAGTATTGGAGCTTCTGCACGTGGGGAGTCATCTCACACTGCTGTGCTCTGTGCAGCCAGTGTTGGTAATTAGTAGCAGAAGGGATTGTAGCCCCTTTGCTTCTGCCACATCTATTACTCTGAGCGGAGGGGAGGCACAGAGCACAGCAGTGTTTGCACCTCCTAGCTGACCCCACTGCGGTGGCTGGTTCTTCTCTTGCAGATAACGGAGACCAGATGGTGGTGGCTCTTTCGGACACGAACCTCCTGCGGCTGCAGAGTGACCGCCGGACCATCTCGCTGCTCAGTAACCTGCGCCTGGCCCTGACCCGCATGGTGGAGCGGAACCTGCAGGATCAGCTCCCTCCTCCGCCCCCCCAGGAGGAGGCGCAGTACTCGCAGCTGCTGTCCCTGCTGGTGGAGCTGCTGAACAGCACGGCCCACTGCTTCAGCGCAGCCGACACAGCAGAAGAGTGAGGCTCCGGGGGAAATCCCTCCATGTTCTGCGTTTTATGCAGGGGCTGGGGGTCCGCGCACAAAGGATTTTGCACTTCTTGTTTATTGAAAATACTGTAAATTTCTAATAAATTATGTTTTAGTTCCTCATTGAAGACCTCTGCTTGCTGTCAGTGATTGTGCTCACACTGCTGAGGGTGTGGACAATGTGCAAGGCTTGTGATTGCCTAAAAAAAAAAACCGCAGATGCGCCATTTTCTGTCTGGATTCATTTTTATGGCTTATGTGGCTTGAGCCTAATAACACATCCTCTTTATTCTATGGGGTCAGTTTATAGCTTCTCCAAGTGCATAGGGGTGTCCTCACACTGCTGTGCTCTGTGCAGCCAGTGTTATGTACTATCCCTGGAGAGATGTGTAATCAGACCTCACACTGCTGTGCTCTGTGCCCTCTGCAGCCAGTGCTATGTATTGTCCCTGGAGAGATGTGTAATCAGACCTTTGTGTATGTTAGTAGCAGCAGGACTGTGAAATATTGATCTATATTGCAGAATTGCAGCTTTTCCAAGTGCACTGGGGAGGGGGCGAGGGGTCCTCACACTGCTGTGCTCTGCATTGAACTCCCCTTCTGTGTAAAGCCGTGCCAGAGCATGTACTGTACTTGTCAGGGAGGTCGGACCCCAGTCCTTAGGCAAGATCCATGGTCTAGGACGGGAGGTCCTATGTGCAGCAGCAGCATCCGCTCCAGATTTTGGGTCCCCTTCAGTCGGATGTTGTTCCCTGTAGGTCCAGTAGCGCCCCCCACTACCTGCTGGTCACAGATAGGAGAACAGAGACGGACGCGGCTGCGGTCACATTGAGAAGCTTTTATTTGAACCTTTTACAATATACAGTTCCAGCAGGTGGTGGAGGGGACACAGAGAAGCCCAGGTTAAAGGTCAAACAGTCACATGACACCGGACCCTCACGTCCTGCTCCTACCCAGAGGATGAAGACAAGTCCTGATAAAGTGCTCAGCAAAATATAGAGACCAGGTACAGGGAAGGGGGCCGTAGTGCAGACCCCCAGGAAGTGACAAGTCATCAACAGATCATTCATCTAAGGGAACCTGTCAGCAGCTGTGACCTCCGCCGACTGCGCCTGTTATGTATTGTCCCTGGAGAGATGTGTAATCAGACCTCACACTGCTGTGCTCTGTGCTCTCTGCAGCCAGTGTTATGTATTGTCCCTGGAGAGATGTGTAATCAGACCTCACACTGCTGTGCTCTGTGCTTCTCTGCAGCCAGTGTTATGTATTGTCCCTGGAGAGATGTGTAATCAGACCTCACACTGCTGTGCTCTCTGCAGACAGTGTTATGTATTGTCCCTGGAGAGATGTGTAATCTGGCAGCACAGCACAGCAGTGTGAGGCCTGTGTTATGTATTGTCCCTGTGTATGTTGTAAGTAGCAGCAGGACTGTGAAATGCACATTTATAGCCTGGGACTAGGTCACATCAGTGAGCTCTTCTCATATGCTTGAAGGTCCCAGCAGTGTGAGGACCGAAACTAGAATAGAAATCCTTATTCTAAATTGCAATTACTACACATCTCTCCAGGGACAATACCAAACACTGGCTGCACAGAGCTCAGCAGTGTGAGGACAAGTCTCAGTCCTGCTGCTACTAACATACACAAAGGTCTGATCACACATCTCTCCAGGGGCTGCACCTACTGACACGTCCTCCATCTCTCAGAAATGGTTTGTGTAAGGAAAGTTTATTCAGTTTCCAATCTTTCTTCATTGATTCCTCACGGTTTTCTAGATCTCTGCTTTCTGAAATCTTCTATGGATAGAAATGTGTCCCCAGTCATGTGATGTCACACAGGTGCACAGCTTGTTATATCCCTGGTCATGTGATGTCACACAGGTGCACGGCTCGTTATATCCCGGTCATGTGTAATCAGACTCACCACTGCTGTGCTATTGCTCTCTGCAGCCAGTGTTATGTTTGCCCAGCCATGTCTCCTATATAGGTCATGGTGGCGATGCTCTGCAGAGGTCACCATCGTCCTCAGCCAAGTCTCCTTTATAGGTCATAGTGGCAATGCTCTGCAGAGGGCACTACCTTCCTCAGCCAGTTCTCCTTTGCAGAGTGTCACCACCACGACCTACAAAGGAGACATTGCTGTGGAAGGTAGTGCCCTCTGCATAGCGTTGCCCGCCAGGACCTACAAAGGAGACCTGGCTGGGGAAGGTAGTGCCCTCTGCAGAGCGTTGCCACCAGGACCTACAAACGAGACCTGGCTGGGGAAGGTAGTGCCCTCTGCAGAGCGTCACCACCATGACCTACAGAGGGCACTGCCTTCCTCAGCTATATCACCATGTAGGTCATGGCGGTTATGCGACTGTCCTCAGCCAGTTCTCCTTCGCAGGTCACTGCAGCGACGCTCTGCAGAGATCACCGCTGTCCTCAGCCAGGTCTCCTTTGTAGGTCATGGTGGCGACGCTCTGCAGAGAGATAACCTGTCAGTCATTCCTCCGCGCCATCTAATGAAATACAAGCTGTCACACTGGGCCTGGGGTGCGATTCCTATTTTTAAAATGAATTCTCTCTACTTTACTGCCCACAGGGAGGAAGAGGAGGAGACGTTTCTTGCTGCATTTTAAATGGTAAAATGTGAGGCTGCGGCGGCCGTGACAGGTAGGAAATAGAAGATTTATGTAAATTCTAAGCTTTTTATTACTTCTCACCCCGGGCAGGTAATAAGCTGCTGCTGCCAGGACTAGAGGCGAGAGCAGCGTCAGCTCTGCTACATCCAGGGGAGAAAACGCAGAACAACCTGCAAACCCCTGCACACACCACGGGGCCACAGGATCACAACACTCCTAGAGCTGCACCTAATTCACAGCCACTAATTGTGGGAAGACGACGGGTATCTCACTGCATCATCAGCCTAAATAAGTGCAGGCGGCAGCTACATGTGTCCTGATAATAAGGAAGAGAACCCCGGATTGTAATGGAAACCTTATTAACCGTTTCACAACCAGGGGCCTCATGTAAACTACAAAGGAAGAGAAAAGAGGCTGCGCAAGCAGGACTGCACTGCCACCTGCTGGACAAACTGGTGTAGAGCAACTCATCAGATCTGTCACAGGGGAGACAAAATACATCCATACCAGCAATTCATATCCAGGAGATCCCCAGGTTATACCAGCAATATATATCCAGGAAATCCCCAGGTTATACCAGCAATACATATATAGGAGTTCCCCAGCAGCTATGCATTATATACCCAGGTTATAGCGGCTGTACATTATATACCCAGGTTATAGCGGCTGTACATATACATTATATACCCAGGTTATAGCGGCTGTACATTATATACCCAGGTTATAGCGGCTGTACATTATATACCCAGGTTATAGCGGCTGTACATTATGTACCCAGGTTATAAATAGCGTCTATGCCATTATAAAGCCTTATTTTTTCCTTTCTCTTCCTTTCTCTCCACTTCTTCTTGCTCCTCCTCTCTTGCTCTCCGGACTGTCCCTTCTTTTTTCCCTCTCTTCTTTTCCTGGTGACCCTGTGAAGTAAGAGGACACTCAGTAAGATACCGCTGCCTGCTTTCCCATCTCAGTAGACTTGAGGTGGTTCGTGTATCTATTCTAATCCCGATTTCTGCAGATTCTTCTGTTGTTCAGTCAGATGCTCATAATAAATCCATGGACTGGGGACCTACAGAACCAGTTACTATCATGTGGCTGGGAGCTGCGCTTGCATTGACCCCATCATCCACTATACAGAGGGACAGCAGCTGGTGCGTGACTCAGTGTTCACAAATCCGGTACCTTGCTTCTAGCATCACAATCAGTACTATACATGGCGATGGGAGCTGCGCTGCAAGTTACTTCCCCTCCTCCACTCCAACAGAGGACAGCGCTGTGCGTGACCAGTGTCACACCAATCCGTACTAACTACTGCACATCAATTACTATAACATATGTTGATATGGAGCGCGCTGGGCAGTGACTCCCATCATCCACTTACAAGAGAGACAGCGCTGTTCGTGATCAGTGGTCCACACACATTCCGGTACTCTGCACACAGTCAGTTCTGAACTATACATGTGGTGTTATCTCTGCTGCTCTGGCAGTGACTTCCCTCCTCCACTATACAGAGTACAGCGCTGTGCGTGACCAGTTGTCGCACAAACACAAGAACAAGAAATAAGGCAAAAAAAAAAAAAAAGAAAGAGGAGGAGAAGGAAGAAGGAAGGAGCCCTGCCTGTAACATTCTGGTAAGTTGTCACCTCCTTAGAACTTCCATCAATCTTGTTTATGGGAGCTGGCGCTGCAGTGACTTTCTTCCTCCTTCCCCTATACAGAGGACACAAGCGCTGTGGCGTGACAGTGGTACACATTTGAACCCAGAAACAGGGGCTCCCTGAGGCAATTGAAAGAATTGGGTTGTTTGTATGGGGATTAGCGAAGCAAAATGCCCGTTTCCTTGAAAGGACTAACTGGGCGTCGCACACTTTACTAATCAGGTGGATTGGGAGCTGCGGTCTGCAGTGACTTCCCATCCTCCCCTAAACAGAGGACAAAAAACGCGCTGTGCTGAGACCAGTGGTCACCATCCACAATCCGCACTGCACAGATCAGCAGTTCGATACATGTTGCTGGCTATCTCTGCGCTGCAGTGACCCCATCTCCACTATAACAGAGGCGCGCTGTGCGTGTAAGACCAGTGGTCACATCATCCTGTACTAGGCACAACAGTTACTTATACATGTGGATGGGAGCTGCGCTGCAGCGTGACGAGGGCCCGGTCCTCCACTTATACATGGCGACAGCGCTGTGTGTTATCAGGTGGTCACCTCACGCTGATTTTCACGTGCACACAGTTTCAAGTTACCTAGTTATAGCATTGTGGACATGGGAGCGAGACGCTGCATTGACTTCCTACCTACACTATTAACAAGGACGCGCTGTGCGTGACCAGTGGGTTTCCCAAACCTCGTGTACTGCACATCAGTTCCTAAGACTGTGGCTGGGAGCTGCCGCTGCAGTGACTTCCCTTTCGTCCCTCCGCCACTATACATACGGGACAAAGAAACAAAACAATCGCTGTGTGTTGATCAAGTGGCAAATCCGGCACTGCACATCATTTACTAGACATGTGAATAGGAGCCGCGCTGCAAGTGACGCCCATCATCCACTCATAACAGAGCCATCGCTGTAGTGTGATCAGTGGTCACATCCGGTAAACGGCAGCATCAAGTTACTATCCATGTGGATGGGAGCTGCGTGCATGACTCCCCTCATCCACTATACAGAGGACCCGCTGGGCGTGACCAGTGTTCACATACATCCGGTAACTTGCACCTCATTACTCTCCATGCTTGATGGGGCTTCGCGCAGTGACTACTTCCCCCTCCCTCCACTATACAGAGACACAAAAAGCGCTGTGCGTGACCAGTGGTCACATCCTCCCAACCAGACGAGCCACAAATATAGAGTTGGAGCGACCAGGAACCGCAGGGAAACGTCGAATCGGGATCCCTGCTCCATTGTGACCTGGAAGTGCATGTGCTAGGTGGAATCGAGATAAGGAAAGTGGGTGGGTGGCACGTGGGAAGGCGAAGGCAGGTGAGCGTGTTAGTTAGAGTGGTGCGCAGGTCTAGGAAGCAGAGGAGACGCCTAGGGCTGGGAGGATCATGTTAGGGGAGGTGGGGTACGAGGTTGGACGACGTGGGAGTCACATCCAGATTACCGATAAATCGTTGAATGGAGCTGCATGCTTCACAATTGACTCCCTCATCCACTATACATGAGGACAGCGCTCGTGTGTGATTCAGTGGTCACAAAGTCCGGCAACAATCCACACATTATCCTTCCACTGCCCCGGTTGCACAATCATTACTATCACATGTGGAGTGAGCTGCGCTGGCAGTGACTGCCTCCCCTCTTCCCCTATATACAGAGGACATCGCCTGTGTGTGGATCAGTGTTGTCACAAATCCGTTACTTCTCAGGCCTCGCACACATCAGTTACTATACATTGGATGGTAGCTTCGGCTGATATGCAGTGACTGTACCTCCCATCATCCACATATCAGCAGGACAGAGCGCTTTGCTATGGTCTTGGGTGGTGCTGAGTGATTTGACCCTCAACGCTCACTCTTATTAGTAGGAATCCATAGCCTCCAGAGCCGATCCTCCCTCATACTGGTTATATATATAGACGTAATATAATGTCTGTAGGGGTGAGGTCAGTAACCCCCCTCTCCTTTGTGTCCATGTGTGATCTCCTCCCTAATACTAGTGATTTCCCAGCGATCAGATATTACCAGGAAATCACAGGTGGCGCTCTGTCCATCATTACTACTACCTGGAGGGAAGAATACAATACTGACCATTATACAGCTGTGTGAACATTGGCCTCACACCTCGGAATGGGAATGAAACAAAGAGAACGTTTCCAGCTTTTATTTTATATGGGATTGGTGTAAAAAAATGAATCCGTCTGTAACAAACTGGACTAACTAGAGTGAAGGGGGGTAACTTCTGCTGGTTACGGTGGCAGGTCAGGGGGACTTCTTCCCGGTAACGGCCTGTCCGGGGGGACTTCTGCCGGTAACGGCATGTCATATGGGACTTCTGCCGGTAACGTGCCCGGTCAGGGGGAACTTCTGCCGGGTAACCACGTCCATGGTCAGGTGACTTCTGCGGGGTACTGCCCGGTCAGGGGACTTTCTTCGCTGGTAACGCCATGTCCGGGGTACTTCTGTTTCTTTCTGCCGGTAACGGCCAGGTCAGGGTGTGAGACTCCTTTCTGCCCGGTAACGGCCATGTCAGGGGGACTTCTTTCTGCGCGTTAACGGCCAGTCAGGGGACTTCTCTGCCGGTAACGGCCAGGTCAGTGGGACTACTTCTTCTTGTCTGCCGGTAACGGCCAGTCTGGGGCTTCTGCTGGTAACGGCCAGGTCAGGGGGACTTCTGCTGGTCAGCGGGGACTTTCTGGCTGTTCGGGCAGGTCTGGTGTGACTTCTGCTTGGTACGGGGCAGGTTCGGGGGGGTCTTCTGGGTGGTCTGGGTCGTGGGTAAGGCCTGGGGGTGGGGGGTCTGAGGGGTCAGGGGTGGGACGCTTCTCTATTCTGCTGGTTCGTTTGAGGGGGCAGGTCAGGAGGGGTTGTGGGGCTCATCTGTCTGCTGGTACCTGGCTCAGGTCTATGGGTCTTCGTTGTCTTCTTCTTTTGTAACGGTCATGTCAGGATAGGGGACTATCTTCTCTTAACGGGCAGGTCTGGTTTACTTCTCTTTCTCTTTTGTAACAGTTTCCTGTTCACTTTTTCCCTTTTCCTGTTCTTCTTTTTCAGACATTTATGTTCTCATTTTGTACTCTTGCTGGTACGGGTGTGCAGGTGCAGGGGGGACTTCTGCTGGTACGATCGCATGTTTTCATGTTGGACTTCTGCCTGTTTCGTTGCTGTCATGGGTACGTTTTCTTCTTTTACTGGCGTTCCTTTCATTGAAGGATCGGGAGAAGTAAGCTGAAAAAGCACAATGAGGTGGAGGAGGAGGCAGAGTTGGGTTTTTGGTAGTCCGGGAAGGAGAGGGGAGTGTTTGGGGGGGGTACTGTTGGGGTCGTGGTCTGGAGTACGTGTGGCAGTTGGTTCAGGGGGGACTTCTGGCTGGGGGTGAGCGGGGCAGGGCTGGTGTGGGGGGGGGGTTACGTGGGCGGGGTGCTGGTACGCTGGGTTGCAGTGGTCAGTGCGTGGCGGACGTTCTGCTTTTAGCGGGGGCAGGGGGCGTGGGGGGGGGACTTTTTCTGTTTTCCTATCTGGTACGGGGCAGGAGGTCAGGGTGACTTCTCTGTACGGATGTCATGTCAAGTGGGCCTTCTGCTGTACTAGGTTTGTTGAGAGTTATCACATTTTCCTGTTGATTCTTCTGGCTGGTAACGGCAGGTCAGCAGTTGCCTTCTGCTGTACGTTGGTCAGTCCCGGGGTACTCTGTTTCGGTTCTGGCTGGGTAACGGGCAGGTCAGGGGACGTCTGCTGGTACGGGGCAAAAGGTCAGGACTTCTGCTGGTAAAGGAAGGGCCATTTCAGTGGTCCTTCCTTCTTTTCCGGTGTGTACGTGTTCAGTTTGTACTTTCTATGCGTTGTAACCGTTGCCTTTCATTGGGAACGTCTGCTGGTACGGGGCAAGGTCATGGGACCTTCTTTCTTTCTGCTGGTATGGCAGGTCAGGGGGACTTCTGCTGGTACGGGGCAATCTAGGGGGACTTCTGCTGTAACGGCAGTGTCTATTGGGAACGTCTGCTGGTCACGGGCAGGTTCATGGGGGGGACGTCCTGCTAGGTACGGGGCAGGTCAGGATGGGGGACTTCTGCTCTGGGGTAACGGGCAGGTCAGGGGTGACTTCTTGTGGTAACTGATTCGGATTTGCAGTTCCTATGTTGACTTCTTCTTGCAATATGTCAGAGTCCTGGGACTTCTTCTGCTGGTAACTGGCATGTCAGGGTGGACTTCGCCTGTCGGTGCAGGTCAGGGGTCTATCTGCTGGAAACGGTCAGTCAGGGTGGTACTTGCTGCTGTAAACGGGGCAGGTCCAAAGAGGAGGTGGACTTCTGCTTGTACGGCGTTTTTTTTTTTGTGCAGTTTTCAATGGTGTGAGGAGCGTTCTTCTGGTATACGGGGAATGTAGGGGGTACTTTCTGCGGTTCCGGTAAGGTCCAGTGGGGACTTTATTTTGCTGGTAATGGGGCAGGTCCGGGGAACTTCTAAGAGATGTATAAAGTCGTTAGGGGACTTCTCTGTTCTGTGGACTTAAAGGGTAATCTGTTTTTAAGACTGTACTATTTTAACGGTGTTAATCTTGACTCGGGCTGGTAACGTGCCATGTCAGTGGGACCTTCTGCTGTACTGGCAGGTCAGGGGGTCTTCTGCTTGTAACGGGCAGGTCAGAGTGTGACTTCTTCCTGTCTGCTGTAACGACAAGGTCAGGCCGTTTTTACGCTATTCTGCTTTTGTCTTTTGCAGAGTCATGGGGACTTCTCTTCTGCTGGTCACGGGCAGGTCAGGGGGACTTCTGCTGGTAACTTGCAGGTCAGGGGGACTTTCTGCAACTGGTACGGGAGCAGGTCAGGGGGACTTTTCTGCTGGTAGGTGCAGGTTCATTGGACTCTGCTAATTTCTGCTGGTAACGGGAATATTCGCCTTGGGACTTTTTCTTCTTTTCTTTTAACGGATTTAATTCATTTGCATTTTTTACTTTTTCTTTTAACTCAATTTTGCAGGTCATGGGAAAACTTCTAAGGTTATAAAGTCGCTTTAGGGGGGACTTCTGTGGACTTAAGGGTTACTGGTTATTCCTGTACATATTTTAACGGTGTTAATCCAATCTTGACTCCTTATCTGTTTAATCTTTAATTTATTGCTTTTTATTATCCACATCTTGTTTTTAAGCTATCATAAACTGCATACAATATCCTGAAGGTGTGAACACGGCCCTACTGTGGATTCCAATGCTTTAAAATCGGGTTAATAAATGTCTTTAAAAAACCTGGTTCAACCTCCAGCGCATGAAAACTGCGGCCACGGAACAGTGATACCCTTGCATCTTATACCCTGTATTGCACCCTGCTTGCTTTTTTATCTTGGGTAATTCTCTCCCCCCATCTGTTGCGAATTCTCCTCGTCGGAGGTCCGTCACTTGGAATTTAGCTCTTACAAGTATTTCTCAGGGTCCTGTTGAATTACCAAGTTTTCTTACATTGCTTTTATGTACTTTGTATCTGCAGAGGGTATAAATCAGTTCCTATTAATAGGAAGGATTTCCCATATTACTGGTTGACCATCTGCTCCCGTGCTCTCCCCCCCTGGCATTCCGGTAAAAAACCGGAGGGTGGGGTTTTTTTCTCCGAATGGCCCTGTAAATCCAACAATAATTAGAAAATTTTCACCTAAGACTTTGCCACCAAAAAAACAATATTTCCCCAGAGTTTTTGCATCAAAAAACCTCAACATCCTGTTCTTATGAATATGGAAAGTTTTGTTATGTTAAAAATCCAAAAATCCGTGCGATCATCCCATGCAGAAAGATCGGAATTGCAAGAATATTATTTGCAAAGCCAGTACAGAGCCAGAGCGGTCGGGGACACTGAAGGGGAAGTCTTCTTTTAATAAGTTGTTAACATCCAATGCAGATAATCGTATCTTTCCTCATCCTCCTGTTGAACAAATCATCACTTCTATTAGTTGCGTCTTCACCAATGGTCTGAATGGATAAGCAAATGCTTCTTCCATTTTTTTACAGATGTATGAATGTTATTATCATTGTCTATCAGACAACCCTCTTTTTAATTGGTTAAAGCTTCTTTCTTCTGTCCTCGGGTGCATGGAAAAGATACTGCTCTCCACAAACTTGTCTCTCTCAGTCTCCATCGCTGCTCCCCAAACGTTGTATCTCTCACTCGCTGCTCCTCCACACGTTGTATTCTCCATTCGCTTGCTCCTCTCCACACGTTGTCACTCTCTCACATCGATGTGCTCCTCCACACGTTGTATCTCTCATCCTGCTCCTCACATTTGTTATCTCCAACTCGCTCTGCTGCTCGCTGCTCCTCCACAACGTTGTAATCTCTCATCGCTGCTGCTCCTCCACACACACTTTTAATCCTCTCATCGCTGCTCCTCCACACGTTGTATCTCTCACACCGCTGCTCCTCACACGTTGTATCTCCTCACATCAGCGCTCCTCCAACACGTTGTATCTCTCATCGCTGCTCCTCTCCACCACGGTTGTCATCTCTCATCGCTGCTCCCCACACGTTGTTCTCTCAGCGCTGCTCCTCCACCGTTGTACTCTCATCGCTGCGTCCTCCACACGTTGTATCTCTCCAATCACTGCTCCGCCACACGTTGTATCTCTCTCGCGGCGCCTCCACACTTGTCTCTTATCCCTCATCGCTGCTTGCTGCTCCCCACCACGTTGTATCTCTCACTCTCTCATGGCGGTTGCTCATGCGCTGGCTCCTCGCACATCGGTTGTGGTGTGTTGTTCTCAGTCTGCTGCTGCCTCCACACGTTTAATCTCTCTCACACTGCTCTACCTCCTCCACCTCACACGTTTGTATCGTCTCATACTGGCACTACACTGCTCCTCAACACGTTGTCTCCCTCGTCACTCTGTCACTGCTCGCTCCACATGTTGCATCCCATCATCGCTGCTACCTGCTCCTCACACACGTTTTGTCTCTTCTATCAACTGCTTCCTATCGATCCACTTCTCCTCTCCTTCCACCCATTGAGTGCATTCGAACCCCTGTCTGAGTGCATGACTTCTCTGACACAGCATGTCACCTATATCCTATTACGCTAGCCTATTATGGATTAGTGATATGCAGTGTAGGAAAGCGAGGCCATATTTTGCAGCACTTCCAGAGACTATTGTGGTTGTGTTCATGGTTCTCCCATCAAACCATCTCCGCATCATCTATCACAGTTCCTCATTTGTCCCACCACCCAGGCAGACAGTGGGGTTTATGGAGTCGCACACGTCTCCTGCTCATATTTACATGGATACAGATGGGAATGTGCAGTTTACATTACATGTTATGTGATTTATCATGTGTTTAATGGAGACATGAAAGTTGCTCTCGTTGCTTGGCTCCGGCTGTATAAGATTTCTGTAAACAGTGCGGTTATTAATCCGGGAGGTCATCACTTTATCCCTGCACATCGCCCGTCTCCAGTACCGACACCAAAGATATATGGACAGACGGACATACAGATGTTACACAGCAGCTGGGACATGTACACTGTACCTTCTCTCCTGGTGCCCCGATAGCGCCCTGAGGACCGGGAAGACCCTGCGCAAATAGAGAAAGACGTACAATGACAAAGTGCACAGGGTTTAGTCTCCCCCTCAGATATCCATCTCCTTCCATATATCACATTTATCTCTGCACAGATCTATTCTATCTCGCTGTACCAGGGCCACACCAGCTCCATCAATCTGTCAACCTCTGCATCAAGTTATTCATGTGAAGTTGTTTGTCCCTATTAAAATTCAGAACCTGGAGAAAGGTCAGCAGAAGTTTACCCTTCAAGATGGCGGCCCAGTGGGAAGCTGGCACGAGCGCCTCACCATCTGGGCACCTCATAAATAAAAGCAGAGGTGGAAGAGGCTCAAGGAGCAGAATGGGAATCTGGCTGGCAAGAGGAAGAGTCGCACCAAGGACATTGTCAGAGGATATTACAGGACGAGGAGATTTATCTCTGCATAGAAGAGGCGGATATTATATTACTACTGGTGGTGAATGTACTTCTATAGACCCTTCATGACCTGCAGCCCCTCTTGTTCATACACTCCCCTCCTTATCTCCCAGCCCTCTGGATTCACCTGTGCACCTGGGTTTCCTTGCTGACCAGGAGGTCCTGGCTCACCTTGAGGGCCCTAAAAAAGAAGGGCAAGGTCACCATTGAGAATATTATCTAATATATGTTATTACACTTCCTTCTGAATTAGTTGTACACATTAACACTTACCACACTACCTTTGGGTCCAACTGGACCGTCCATGCCGGTAACGCCCTGTGACAAGAGGAGAAAACATATAAATACACAGGTGAAACCATAGTCATGGGTTGTACTGACTATACACAACCTACAATGGTTAAATGATACTAGTGCCCCTTGTCCGGTCCACAGTATCACACACAATGATCACCAGACAGCTCCATACCTGTGCATCTCGCACTGTGCTATTCTGAGAAATATTCTAATAAGATCACAAGTTGAGCGGTAATTGGCCCAGTTCAGGCTCATTAAGCCAGGATGGTTTGTGTGGAAGAGAAGGATTACTGCAGATACAGCAACAACTCCCACACATCAGAACCAACACGACCCGCTGACAACTGCACAGGACAGGGGGAGACTTACGTGAGGTCCAGGGGGGCCAGGAGGTCCCTTTGGTCCAAGCAAACCACGTGGTCCCTAGAACAAAAAAATAGGGATGAACAAAACACAATGAACAAATGAAGAGATATCTACATGATGGAAATGTGAGCGCTGAACACACTACTCATTTTCAGCTTTCTACAGCTAGAGAATATCAAGGTATAGCACATACATTTGGGAAGATTTTAGATTCATAGTATATCAGTATTTTATCCAAGATCAGACAAGCTGATAGGCCAATTGTTTGGTGCTGCCGGACCAATAGTAACGGAGAAACCAACAACCCTCCATCCATCACAGACACTAATTTCCAATCCACTCATGATGAGCCCCTCTCTGTACATAACCCTTATCCGGACTCCTCTGCTAACCCCAACCCAAGTGTCCCCTCAGACTAAGCCGCCTCATTCAGTTCCATCCAGATACATTGAAATTTGCATTTTGGGTAAGAGTCGGGACCATTAGATAGTTCGCTGGACCGCCAAAACCAGTAAGTTTGTCTGGCTGAAGCCCTGTTCACATAACAATTAGGTCTTCAGTTACCTCGAGCCAAAATCAGGAGGGTCAAACACAGAACAGGTGCGAGTCCTTCCAGCGACTCTTCAGAGGTCAGTTCCATGGAAAGACGGTGGAACATCTGTGCTGTGTGTTTGACTCCTGGATTTGGCTCAAAATATCTGATAATAACTGAAGACCTTATAGAGAATTGAGTTTAATGTGCGTGACAGTCTATTCTCATGCAAGCAAAAGTAATCGCAGCTTTCTGTAAAAATTATTTAGAACTTTGTAAAGGAAGAAGTTATCTAATGTCTTCCTCAGAATAAGAAAATACTTACAGGTTCACCTGGCAATCCGCGAGGTCCGACATCTCCATCATCACCCTAAAGAAAACAGCAAGACATGTCAGAGGAGAGCATCAGCCATCAGCCAGGTCCCAGCTCTAGTATAAAGACCCCAGGAGCATCAGCCAGGTCCCAGCTCTAGTATAAAGACCCCAGGAGCATCAGCCAGGTCCCAGCTCTAGTATAAAGACCCCAGGAGCATCAGCCATCAGCCAGGCCCCAGCTCTAGTATAAAGACCCCAGGAGCATCAGCCATCAGCCAGGTCCCACCTCTAGTATAAAGACCCCAGGAGCATCAGCCATCAGCCAGGCCCCAGCTCTAGTATAAAGACCCCAGGAGCATCAGCCATCAGCCAGGCCCCAGCTCTAGTATAAAGACCCCAGGAGCATCAGCCAGGTCCCAGCTCTAGTATAAAGACCCCAGGAGCATCAGCCAGGTCCCAGCTCTAGTATAAAGACCCCAGTAGCCTCCTTGTTGTTGGGTCTTCACCTATTAATGTACTTACTCTCTCACCGTCCTCTCCTGGTGGCCCGGGAGGCCCAGAGGGACCAGATTCACCCTGAAAACAACCAATAATAAATTAACCACTTTGAAATGATGACACATGACAAATACTGGAAATGACAATAGCAGAAATCATGGACCTACACGATGACCCTTTTCACCAGGTAATCCCGCTAAACCATCGAATCCTCGGTCACCCTAAAAAATAAACATGATAAATTATTCTGAGTATTATGTGGAGAATGCAATGATTGCCATGGTGCGGTACCCTTCCCCATACCTTAGGACCGGTCTGTCCCGGCATACCACGAGCACCATCGCTCCCTGCCCGGCCCTACAATACAGAAGAAGCCTTGGTCATGGATGTCTCCTTATAGAGATCATTCACACACAATGCTGGTGGCTTTACACTTGCTCTGTATGGTGAGGACACTTACCCTACGTCCAGGTTTTCCTGTGGGACCAGGAGATCCTTGAGCACCACGAGGACCCTACAAGATAAATAAGGTGGAAACATAGGTGTCATCCATACAGATCCAGCCCTGCACAGCGGCAGGTGGGGGGCAGGCAATCTTGGAACTAATGAACAGACATGAGTGACACTCAGTTTTACTATTGTGCGGTCACACTGTGGTAGACGAGCCTCATAGAGAGTAAATAAGACTGTGCACAACACATGTACTGGGAACCTTGTGTATTTGCCCAAAGCTTCTATATAATGTAATAATGTAATAAACAGACATTATCTGCAAATCACCAAACAAAACGAGTCTCATGTCCAGAGACTGTGTATAAATACCTGTGGCCCTAAGTCGCCGGCTTCTCCCTTAAATCCTGATGGACCAGGAGGCCCCTGCGATTAAACAAGAGAGGAGTCACAGTTATCATCCGCCCATCTCCGTGAGTCATGTTCTGCTCGCTAGGAGGTCTCATTACTCACCACAGGACCGGGTCTTCCAGTAAGTCCCATTGGGCCAGATGGACCCCTTAAGGCCAGCTAAAAAGGAAGAACACATACAACGACTATTAAACTTTGCACTATGGTATAATACGGAACTGCCTTGGGGGCTTCAGGAAGAGATCACTGAGCCTCACAGCAAGATGAAAAATTTTGCACTAGTCTATGATTTTGGTTTAGATTAACGTCTTCAGCAGGACCTTAGCCATCACATGACTTTGCATCTGACAGACACCTGTGCTTGGAAATCCACTGCAGAGCATGTGCAGTGCATGGGCAGAGCATGCAAGGAGTTTCCTGACCTTGGGATATCAGTCATGTGACTACTGGGTGGTCCGTGATGTGGAGGGTCCTGGCGGCGCTCTTACCCTGGCTTGCTGTAGAATGGCTTGAGCCTGCGATTCCTGAGCAGAAAGTTGAGGTCCTTTGGAGGAACCGTCTCCCCCACTTGAGAATCGGAACTAAGGAAACAACAGAAGAATATAATATAAGTGATACATACAGAACAATCAATAGAACATTGTCCCCTTATATTCGGCTGCTACAGACCCGCTCAGGCGCCTCCTATCACTAGGCTGGATCTGCTTTTTATTCTCAGCAGTAAAAACACCATTTTGTTGCCTACAAACAAACCAAGTGGCGGTTTTATTTCCACCTCCGCCATTCAGGATAAAAGCTGCTGGGATCTCAGATTTATTCCTGCTTTAAAGGCCCCATCAAGACTCCATGAAATTGCTGGGTATTGAATTATACATAAATCACATTCATATCATCAGGATTTTACTGCAGCAAAGAGAGAGAGGGCAACGAGCCACAACGGCTAATGAGCGCGCGTGTAACCCCTGCCGCACCACAGCCAAACGCTGCTCCGACCAACAAGTGGATCAGGAACGTCACAAGTTCTTGTTTTTCTTTTTGTTTTTTTACGTGCCTTGTATGTATTATTGAGGTGCGCGAAAACTAAGGATGCATTCACACGTTCAGTTTTTCAGATGCAGTTTTTGATGCCAAAAGCAGGTGTGGATAAGAATGGGTGTGAACATATCATTGAGACAAGTCGTTCCTACTCCTTTTTCACTCCACTCCTGGTTTGGACATCAAAAACTGCATCTGAAAAACTAAAAGTGTGAACGCAGCCTAAGGGTGGTGACACACATGGCGTTTTTTAGGCAGTTCATGCGTTTTTGACCTGTTTGAATTAAGATAATTGGTCAAACCTGTCAAAAACGCATGAGTTTTTTTCCGATCTGAAAATGCAGTAACTAAAAACGGCCCAAAAACGGCATGTGTGTCACCACCCTAAGGGTGCGGTCACACTGTGCGTTCTCCCAAGCGCAGGAGGCCGTGCCTCGGCCCGATCTCAATAGCATTTCAAGTGAAACGCATGCGATTGTTTACCGATCACATGCGGTTTACTGCAAACAGAAATGCGTTCACGCAAGACACGCCTCCATTGCACTAGCGAAGCGCGTGGCCGCTTATTTAAGTGATCAATAATAAGTGCAATGAGTTTTGCTTTGGGTTGTGGAGCACATTTGTATGTATACAGTTCTATGTACATGTTAGGCTGCTGTCACACGGTGCATTCCTGGTCCGGTTTTAAACGGACTGAAAACGCATGCATTTTTGTACGTTTCCCATGCGTTTGGCCGCTTTAAACCTGATTATCTCCATTTCTAGAAATGTAGGCAGCTGTGGACGGATTAAAACCAGCCAAACGCATGGGGAACGCAGGTTTTTTCAGTCCATTTAAAATCAGTCTGCGAAGGCCCCGTGTGGCATCACCCTTATGATGTGATGCAGTGTGTGAACGCAGCCTTAGGGTGAAGACACACATGGCGTTTTTGGGCCGTTTTTACTATCGTTAGATCGTTAAAAACGCATGCGTTTTTGTCCGTTTTTCATTGCGGAATTTCGGAAAAACGGACAAAAACACATGCGTTTTTAAAAAACGGATGCGTTTAACGCATGCGTTTTTAACGATCTGAAAACGCACTTAGTAAAAACGGCCCAAAAACGCCATGTGTGTCTTCACCCTTAGCCTTGTGTAGTGACGAATGTGATGAAGTCTAATGCTGCAGGTTCACATCCATAGATCCCGGGCGTGACCCCATCTGCTGCGGCGCTGGCCGTGATATCCGCTCGTCTCCGTGTGACTCTTTATTAGTTTCTTGCATCCTCTACAAGTGGCAGCTTTTTTCTTGTATGAGCGTTAGCGCTGTACCGCAGCTTCAATCACATGATTGTTCTTTTGATACAAGCAGCAGTTCTCGCTAATAGGAATCTTCCAGCAGCTCGGCGACAATTCATAGCGGTTTTCGTTTTTTATGCGGTCACAATACATCAGTGACGGCGCATTCAGAGGGAACATATAAAAGTCAGGATTGTTCTGTGAAGGCTGCGGCGATGGCGGATCAGTGGGTAGGTGGACGCCGCTTGTACGAATCTCACTCGTGGGATGTCGGGGGCTCAATCATCGCTAATGTGAACTGAAATTTAACCATTTCCCGTGTAACCCCTTCCTCACAGGGTCATTGCATATTACAGGATCCAGCCTGACCCTGTACATTCATGCCGAGTACTTACAGGTAACATGATCATAGTGCCGGGGGGTCCAGGTAACCCATCAGCACCGGGGAGTCCTGGACGTCCTGTGGGTCCCTGATAGGAGACAAGACAAAGAGCACGTGAGGGAGACATCATCTATACCATATATACCATATCTATATGCATCAGATCCTAGACTACCGCACATCTGTGCCATGTGATGCAATGTACATAAGGGTCATCAGTGACACAACGTTCACACCGCAGCACTGTCTGAACACGCTGCAAGCTTCATGGCAATGAGACTGTGCCGCCTTCTGCCCTAGGGAAAATATAGGCCTGTGCACAACCTCTATGTGTCCCGATAGCGGGGGGGCAGGAGGCTTTCCTTCTGCTACACGAAACAGTCAGAGCAGTGTAAGGACGGCGGCACACGTGGCGTTTTCAACCCGTTTTTGGGCCGTTTTTAAGCAGTCCATTAAAAACTGGGTTTTTGACAGGTTTAACCAATTATCTTAATTGGTCAAAATGCATGCGTTTTTTTAACGGACTGCTTAAAAACGGACCAAAACCGGGTTCAAAACGCCACTTGTGCCACCGGCCTAAGGCACCAGCCCTGGGGAACTATTGTCCTGTACACTCATCCACACATCTAATTGTTTCTTAGTAAATTCTGTAGTTAGCATCTGGTTGAATCTGTCACCATAGAACAGAAGAATCGGGCTGTGGAACAATGCAGAGAGCACAGAGCACAGCAGTGTCAGGTATGATTACACATCTCTCCAGGGACATTACATAACTCTGACTGCAGAGAGTACAGAGCACAGCAGTGTGAGGTCTGATTACACATCTCTCCAGGGACAATACATAACACTGGCTGCAGAGAGCACAGAGCACAGCAGTGTGAGGTCTGATTACACATCTCTCCAGGGACATTACATAACCCTGACTGCAGAGAGTACAGAGCACAGCAGTGTGAGGTCTGATTACACATCTCTCCAGAAACAGTACATAACACTGGCTGCAGAGAGCACAGAGCACAGCAGTGTGAGGTTATGGCCTTTCTTGTAGCTCATCTCTGTAAGGGTCGCCTTTCTCGTGACTCTTGCGAACATGTTTGGTCCACTGACCGAGTAGCCTAATTATAACATCAGATGGAAAAACGTCCTCTTTACCGTTTCTCGCTCTCATTGTCCCCCCCCCCGATCGTATGATTTCTTCTTTTGTTGTTATGTTACTGGGCTTGCACTATCTTGTCCAATCGGTAGTTTTGGTTCTTTGTGAACTCCTCCCTAGCATCTTTCCGACCATCACTGGCAGATACTTGTCACAGTCTCTGCGAGAGGACAAATGGATCGTGTCGCCCTTCCCGATAATTCTGCCCGAGAAGCGCTCGCCCCAGTGGTCTCCTTCCCAGCTTCGGTCTACAGCCCTTCTTGCCCGCCTTCCGGAGAAGCGAGTGTTGACTCCATGGAATGTTAATAAATCAGTTTGGTAGTGAGATTGGCGCTTGCTCACTCCAGATGTTTTCCTGTAAGATCCAAGAGAGGCGTTCCCAGTTTTCATAGGTTTAGTTGTAAGCTCCTCTGCGTCTGTCATTCTGATAACATCCGGGTCTGCTTGGTGTCCGCTGCCATATTGTTATTATAGGACGTACACTGAGCGATCAACATGAGAGAACACAGATAGCCATTTCCTCAGAATCCCTGCAATTGGTTATCTGGACCCCCAGTCTCATGTTCTTCGGTTCTTCATTATCCCTGACAAACCATTTACTGGCCGCAGAACTTCCAATTTTCACTGACTTTTGTATCAAAGGTCATTGCCGTTCCCCAAATGACGGCAACCCCCTAGCATCTGTTGTCTGGTGACAATCTCGGGAAATACTGAACCAGAGTGTGTGAGAAGCAGTCATTGAAAGGTGTTGTTAGGAAGTGTCAATGGATTTGGAGAATGTTTTCTGGAGGAGTAGTTGGACCTCTGCATACAGCTACAAATGAGTGATGTCATTATGTTATCGAGAACCTGTCTCATACACCACACATGGTTCCTACTGCGTTCATCACTCGCGCATACACCAGAGCAATTAATCATTCAGGACAATGTCACACAGCAAAACTGGTAAAAAAACAATTCACATGACTGGCCCATAGTCCTGATCTAAAACCCCAATATAAGTCCAATGTTAGTCTTTATGACAAAGTTCTGGACAAGAACCCACGACAGCACAGAACTGTGTGGAAGAGACTGGAAAGAAGAGCGGAGCAATCCCAGCGATGGGATCACCTAGACACTATTGATGTCCTGTTACCGTTGCTGAGGTACCCTCGTGGCCGTGCTGAGTCGTGTGCGCACATGTTGTGTCCATAGTGAGCCAGTGCTGATCGTTCACTGATGGCCGGTGAATGAGAGTCTTTAGCCAGTGGTCTGATGGTCCTGTGAGTCCGGTACTGCTGACGTGCCTGTGACACGTTGCTTGAGGTCCTGTGGCCAGTTGGGTGGTCCTGTGGTCCATGATGAGGTCCTAATGCTCTGCATACCTGACTGTGATGTGCTGGGACCGCAACAAAATGTCCCTTTAACATTTTCTTGTTCTCCTGCTTTTGCAGTTCTCCTTGATTATCATCTCACGATTTTTTCGTAAATTAAACTTTATGTTGATTTTGGTAATTGTGTGCAAATCCTGGAGGACCCCCTTACACATCCGTCACTGTTTCATCAATGAGATGACATCATGTCCTGAAAAGTCAAGTGATCAGACGTTGTTCCCATCCTGCTCTCCGTGTATACATGGTGGTTTAATATGGGGACGCATCTGCTGCTCTGTTGTGTATTGGGTTCCTTTGTCCCCAAACCACCCCCCCCCCCTCTACCCCCAGATTGAGGAGAAACACAATACACACTAACGACTTTCCTTGTCAGGCCCCGTCACAATGCAGGACACGGGGCCAAGTCCAAGGACACAAATGGCTTTGTAATCGCAAGCTCTTTGGATTTTGAACGCGTATTTTGAGTGCAGTTGCATAGATATTAGGTCTATGAAGAATCTGACTACCTCTCATCACCCTCGTCTATGTACACATCTCACCGTATTATCTATATTATCACTATGAGCTGTTCCCTGTTCGTTTAATAGTGCGCACCTATAGGAGACTTCAGCCCTAGGTATTATTTGTTATACTATTAGCTGTTCCCTGTGCGGGATTATAGTGCAGACATCCTTAGGCAGACTTCTCCCTAATGTATCTATAATGTATCACTATGAGCTGTTCCCTGTGCGGTTATGTGCAGCACCTATGGAGACTTCACCCTATGTATCACTATCACATACTGCTTCCCTGTTTCGATTTTATAGTGTCAGCGACCTATAGGAAGACTAACCCTATGTATCTAGATTTAATCCACTATGAGCTGTTCCCATGTGCGGTTAGTAGGCAGCAAACCTTAGGAGACTACAGCCCTCTGTAATCTTATTATGGTACACTATGAGCTGTTCCCTCTGCGGTTATAGTGCAGCACCTATTGGAGACTACAGCCCTATGGTTATCTATATGTTCACTATGAGCTGTTCCCTGTGCGGTTAAGTGCACACCTATGGGCCTACAAGCCCGAGTATCTATATGTATCACTATGAGCTGTTCCCTGTGCGGTTATGTGCAGCCCCCTATAGGAGACTACAAGCCCTATGTATCTATTGTATCAATATGAGCTGTTCCCTGTGCGGTTATAGTGCAGCACCCATGGGAGTCCTGTGTTGGGTCTAGCAGTGTTAATGAGGAGGAGGATTCCAATCCATTATGTCTGCACCTTCCATCTTCTCATGTGACTCCAGGAGAGACTATCCCTGAACAGCTGCATCTCCCTGCGGAGCGCCCCCTCCAGTAATCAAATATAATTACATCTAATCACTAACAGAGCGCGGTTACAATGTGTCTGCTGCTTCTTTCTGAGTCTTTTCCTTCTTTGTTTTTCCTGGACCAGTGAGTTGGTCTTCAATGTAATACTGGCACCAGGAGGCTCAGGATGAACAGGATGTCTGTACCAGTACCTGCCGTCTGTGGAGCCCATTGCTGCAGATTTCCCTGATCCTCCTGGAGCTCAGGGATGGAGGTTCTTGCGGTTCTGATTCTATCTACTCCATATTCCTCTCATTCTGCAGCTCGTCTGCTTCATATCCTGACATTTAAACCAATTACATCTTCTATTTCCCTTATTAAGTGTTTTTGGGTCCCCGATGTATTACTATGACACTGGCGGCTGGCGCTGCTCCCCCCACTACCGCACAACTTGTCAGAGTCACAGGAGCAATGGAGGAGACGATCAATAGTATTGGCGCAGACAAAGCTTTTTCTTCAATGTAAGAGACGCAGAAACGTGGAGGAGTTTATCTTCCTAATCCAAGTGGACAGAAGGGAAACGTGGCCACCGAGGCTGAACACACAGCGGCCGGAGCTCAGATACCACAGGACTGTAACAGAGAGGGTGCCAGGGGCAGAGGTCACTACGGGGACCAGATCCTACAGGAGTAACTGAAAAAAAACCGGGGGGGGGGGTGCATGGGTATAGGTCACTGCGATGCGGAACGCGTCCAGACATACTACAGGACTGTAAGAGGGGGTGGCCAGGGGTAGAGGTCCCTGCGGGGACCAGATCCTACAGGACTGTAACTGAGGGGGTGCCAGGGGCAGAGGTCACTGCGGGGACCAGATCCTACAGGACGTAACTGAGGGGGTGCCGGGCATAGGTCACTGCGGGGACCAGATCCTACAGGACTGTAACTGAGCGGTGTTGCCGCTGGGTAGACGGGTTACTACTGCGGGACCAGATCCTACAGGACTGCAACTGAGGGGGCACCAGGGGTAGAGGTCACTGCGGGACCAGATCCTACAGGATTGTAACCGAGGGGATGCCAGGGGCAGAGGTCATCCCTCTGGCGTGGACCATATCTACAGGACACCTGTAACTGAGGGGTGCCACTGTGGTAGCAGGTCACTCGCCAGGGACCAATCCTACAGGACTGTAAACTGAGGGGTTGCCAGGGGCAGAGGTACTATCCACTTCCCTGTCCAGCTCCTACAGTACTGTACCTGAGGGTGCCCATGGTTATAGTTCACTGGGCCTTGACCAGATCCTCCATGCCTGTACTGAGGGGGGCGCCAGGGGTGGTTCATGCAGGGCAACTAGTATCCTACAGGCTGTAACGTGAGGGTAGTGCCAGGGGTGAGGTCACTGCAGGGCTAGTCCCTACAGATTGTACCGAGATGGTTCCATTGATAGTTAGGTCACTGCCTTGGTCCAGATCCTACAGGACTGTAACCGAGGGGGTGCCATGGGTAGAGGTCACTGCGGGGACCAGATCCTACAGGACTGCAACTGGGGGAGTGTCAGGGGCAGAGGTCACTGTGGGGACCAGATCCTACAGAATCGCAACCGAGGGGGTGCCTGGGGCAGGGGTCACTGCAGGGACCAGATCCTAAGGGACTGTAACCGAGGGGGGTGCTCAGGAGTAGAGGTCACTGTGGGGGACCAGATCCTACAGGACTGTAACCGAGGGGGCAACCAAGGGTAGAGGTCACTGCAGGGACCAGATCCTACAGGACTGTACTGAGGGGGTGCATGGGTAGAGGTCACTGCAGGGACCAGATCCTACAGGACTGTAACTGAGGGGGTGCCATGGGTAAGGTCAGCTTGTGCGGTGACAGATCCTACAGGATCTTTACTGAGGGGGTGCCCATGGGTAGATGTCACTGCAGGACGCTATCCCACGGGACTGTTAAACTGTGGTGTGCCAGGGGTAGAGGTCGAACTGCGGGGACCAGTGTCCTACAGGCTGTAACCGTATTGTTGGGGGAAGGGGGACAGCACCAGGGTCTAGAGGTCGGCTGCCCTTGGTCCGATCCTATCAGGACTGTAACTCTGGCCTGTGGAGATATAAGGGCGGGGCGCAGGAACGAGGAGGTCCTGCCAGGGTCTGCAGATGCTACCGGCCTGTCGGGGAGGGAATTTATGGGGGGCTAGGGACGAGGTCACTCCTGGGCTTCTGGTAGTGAAGCTTTATGGGGCCTAGAATCTGGATTTTCCAGTGCTCCATTGTTATTATACCGGTGGGGGGGCCTGTCTAATTCAGTGTCAATATTATGCACTGCTGCGTGTGGGTGGGACGTTCCTAGAATGTTGTTATGGGTTTTTACATCTTAACCTCAGCTTGTATCAAACTGAAAGGAAGGAGGACTTCTCACCTCCATATCCATTATGGGTCCGTGGGGATCAGCCTTTACCATTATTACTTATTTGTGGGTCCATCATAATTTTTGACCATTTCTCTCAAATACACTATGATGGTATAGGGAGACACTTACATCCCATAATGTAATCATAGTAATGGGGGCCCAGATGACATTTTAACTATCTGCAATCCTTGGCCTGGGCGTGCTGCTGGAAGTATACGTTCATTATAATCACTACCGGACCTGCCGTCGGGGGCGATGTTTGATTAGTGTGATAAACATAGTTAATTTACATATCTTATACCTAAATCACGCTACACTGCTGCGGGGGGGGGGGGGAGGTAGTCTAGGCAGGGAACAATGTGTGTCATCGGCATGCGTGTACGTATCTGGACTGACTGCTAGTCGAGCCGGGCAGGTGCTGTCGGTATTATCGTTGTGAAAGGCAAAGTAGAGTCTTAATCTCCAAGTCCTTGCGCGTTAAGGACTGTGTATTATTTGGTTGCGGCTGCATGAACACGACTTGGAGGAGTCCCTGTATGGTCTTCATAATGATAGTGAAGCGGTGATGTGGTGCTTATGTCCGGACCGGTAGCGAGTGGCGGAGGCTCAGTAGTTCTGTGCAGGATTGGGATGAAGGGGTAATAGATTACCTGGATTAATGTGGAGTCGTGGATACCACGGGTTTTTTCTATCCAGTACAACGGAGTACGTTCTAGTTGTGACTAGCCGTAAGTGGGCCATTTGCCTGTGGTATGCTATTGATTAGGGATTTGCCCGGGTGCCGAGACTGCCTGCCAGGAGTCCCCGAAAAGATGATCTACTTCTGCTCCCGGTAGTCATTCACTCGGGCAATATAGGAAGGAGTCATTGTCTGAATTTGGCGGTTTCTGATTCATCTACTGTACAGCCCATACTTCCCTCCGGAATCTATAGAGGTTCTTTGCATAACTGATGGAAGAGATTTGTCATCTATATCTAGGGTACATGCTAGATTCCACTAATAATGCCTCTCAGAATCGCTGCTTACGGTCAGTTCACCACATTCAGTGCTTCAGTCAGAGCTATATCTGGTAGGGTTGTCTAATTGGTGTTGTAACAGTTTTACGAGTGAACTTATTTACTTAACAGGTAGAGCGAGCGAGGGGGGCGGGGGGGGGGAAGGGGCAACTTTTCCAATATTCGCCTTCCAGCGGCAGCCAGAATAATGCTAGCAATCGGCCCCGGGCAACCCTCGTATTACATTTGATTTTCTTTTATCTCTCGACACCGGCCTCATTACTAACTCTTCTTTTGTGACTGCCCATCTCTCTATCTTGTCCTTCCCCCACAACGTCTACCACGAAATCCACTTAAAGAGCCTTTTTTATAATTCTTATTTTCACGCCGTCAATTCTTATCCTTCCACTTAATGGTCACAAACCGCCTTCATCTGCAAGAAGTTCTATAGTTCTTTAGGCTAGACGATCGGGATTCATTCTTAAGTGGTATACGTATACCTGCAAGCTATAACACTGTCCTCCCCCCCTCTATGGTACAAGGATATAAATACTATAAATAATAACCCCTATGTACGAATATCACTATCTATAATACGATCCCCATATGTATAATCATATAAACGTCATCTAGGATAAACTCCCTCAACTCCACTCCAAATTTGTACAAGAGTATAACGTAACTACTAATACATTTGCTGTTCCTAGTTACAAAATAATACTAACCTTGCTATCGGTAATACTGTCCCCACTATGTACAGATAATAACTACTATAATCCTGCCCCATATGATCCAGAATACTACTACCTTATAATACTGATAGCCTATGTACAATAATATACTACTGATCACGCAGCTGCCCCTATGTACAAGAATTCATTACTATAATACTACGCCTGATTACAAAATAATAACTCCTATCATACTACTGGCCGACTGCCCCTGTGGTACAAGAAGAACATACATAATACTGCCCCTATGTACAAGAATATACTCTATAAAAGTGCCCCTATGCCAACTAGAAACTACTGTATATACTGCCCCCCTAAGTAGCAGAAGAACTACTGGTAATAATGCCCCTTAGGTCAAAGAATAATGCTTCATAATACCTTGCTCTTTTTCCCTCCCCCCTCCACAGACACCTAAACACCCCCGGTCTGCTCTCGTCCTCATTCAGACGGCCTCCCTCCTCGGCCCCCCGTTCTAGTTCCCCCCCCCGCCCCCTCCTCGCTTCCCCCCATGTCCTAGTCCCCTCCTTCTCCCCCAGTTCTCTGGCCCCCCTGCAGTCATCGACTCTCGCCCATTTCTAGGTCCCCACCATGCGCTGGCCCCAGTTCTATTCCCCAGCCATGCTGCCGCCCCCAGGTTCTACGGTGTACCCCCATCCCCCTTCTCTCCCCCTCCCTTCCCCCCATTTCTCTGTTCCCCGCCCTGCTGCCCCAGTCTAGTCCCCCCTGCTACCCACAGTCTGTCCCCCCTGCTGCCGCACGTTCTAGTCCCCACCCACCCCTGCTGCCCACGATTCTAGTCCCCCCCGTCCTGCCCACATTTCTAGTCCCCCCCTGCCTGCCCACCAGTTCTTTCCCTCCCTGCTGCCAGCAACAATTTCTTAGTCGCCCTCCCTTGCCCCACCCCCTTCTTTCCCACATTTCTATTTCCCCCTTACACCTGCGCCCACCTTTTTCTATGTCCCCACCCCTCTCCCCCCCTAGCATTTCTTACTAGCCCCCCCACGTTAACATGGTTGCAACCAACACTATCAATAGTTATCAAATGAAAAGTATTGATAACTGTGACATGTTTGAAGTGTATGCCCGGTACTTATAGGCCCTACTTGAAGTCAAACTGTGTACTCAATTTGTGTCTTATGAGCCGGTTGGTTGTGTCTTTATTAAAACTCAGTGATGACTCTAACGGTGTCATGTTAACACCTGTAATGTCCAAAAGCCACCAAAAGTGTCAGCAGCAGATTGGAGTACTGATAATTACCACTTAGCTACAAATCTCATTCATAGGGCCAATGTGAATGCTATCACTCTAGGACATGATGTCTAACAACTATGGCAACTGGTGTCCAGATGCTGCGCATCTCGGTCCCTTTCTATAGGCACTCCGTGCCTCATCACCTATGAGATGACTCAGGTATCTTCCCTGCTTCGCCCACATCCCATGAACTAATTTGCTCTTCTGTGTCACGAGCTATTTTAAAGTCGCAGCTTACCTGGGACTATTTTCTTTTCTGCTTATTATGATTGGTTGTTCCTCCTGGGCTGGTTACAATGAAAAAACTTGACAGAGAAGGGAGTCTACATGGCCCAACTACATTTCTCTATTCTGTGTTTGCGCAACTTCCCCGTCTGCGATAAAGTCAGAACTGGGCCTCTTGTGTAGTAACGATTTTTATTGGGCAATCCTCCTTCGGCCTCTAAAATGTTTTTAGTCTGCCAAACATCCCAACCTAAGGATCTAAAGGGATATAGTTCAACAAACACAAAACAATCTTAGAGTGCTGTTATTACAGAGTGGTCCGTCCTCGGTCCCAATTGCCATAGGCTCCATCAGCGCGATCCTTTTACTTGTCGAATGCAGATAAACACTAGGTGCAGTGTTAGTCACCCGCCCCGTACCTATTCCCACTCACTAGGGTGGCCTTAATTTATGTAGACGCCCTAGACAACAACGATGTGATATGTCACTAGGTGCCATAATTTTATTTTTTATTTTCTCCCCAGACAAAATAGATACCCACGTCGCAACTCACTAGCCACTTCGTATCAAGACCCTCGCTCTCTTGTTGTAAAGGATTCTCGCACTCATATCATAAAAATTCACATAAACAACAACTACCTGTGTCGGCACACTGAAGTTGATGTACAGTTTAATCCATACGCGACGGCCCCAGCCACTGAAGTCCATTTAAAGTATAACTTCCACACCCTTAATAAACTTTGATATATTTTCTCCCATCTCCCTTGAGACGGAGCCTCCTTCTCCCGATACCCTCCATATAATCAAGGAATCTAGTGTATAAGGAAGGTCACCGCGGAAATAATTAACGTTGGGGAGTTGTGCCTTGCTGATCCTAGCGGCTTCCGATGTTCCCCACTTCGCCCACCCTCCTTCACTCAGATCACTCAAATAGTGGTTGTGTTGTCGGTCATACCCATGCGATGCACAACCAGACAACCCCCGCCCCACTCCTCCTCCTTGATCTATTTGGGACTGAGGGGCCGTTGCCAAATAAAGCATATCGCTTTTCCTGGGACATGCCCACATCCAACCCCTGTATTTGGTCTTGCCATCATCGCAATAGAGCCATGGCCAACAATCGCACACCTCAACGAGAGGTACCATAGCACGCCATTTAAATCAATTATATGTAGACCTTGTCACACTCATAGATTACCATTCTAATGAATACATCACTGCAGAACAGTCCCTAAACGAGAAGAAACTTCATTTTGTACATAGAAACCAATCCAATTGAGCCATTCTACAAAAGCAGTGATGACAAACCTTTTAGATACCGAGTGCCCAAACTACAACTAAGACCCTATGCTTTTTTATCCGCAACGTGCCCACACAAAATTCATTCCTATTGCTGCTTTCCTACTTTCTCCTCCCCTCTCTTCCCCGTTTTCATTGATTACACGCACTCTGAAGGACAACAATACAGCAGAACATAGTCCCAGGTACAGCTGTCTACTTTAAAATACTCTGAGGCTGCCATGCAAGTGCCCGGGCCTCGTCCTGGGACTTGCCCGGCAGGGAGAGTGCCTTGCAGTCCCCTCTCTTGGTGAAGGGCCTGAGTGCGCCAGTTAAAGGTTCCCCGCATTCAGCCACCCCTTTACACTTTCCCATTCCAATAGTTATTCGCCCATCACTGCTATAAAAGCGATGAATGCCGTGCCCAATTTTAATTGTGTTATTGCATTTCCATGGAAGCCTACACATTAGCAATCCTCTTCCACCATAATGACCATAAGGCTGCAAACATAAATGGACTTTATTGGATGTTAGTTAAGGACTAAGCTACCATGGCCAGTCCCATGCTAGTTTACCTAACCTGAGGTCACCACAGACACCGTGGTGGATCCTGTTTCAGGGAAGTCGTACCTTTGTACACATGACAGGAATCATTCCCAACTATCACCATTGCAGTTTTTTCCATGACAACATAATAACGCCAGGTTGCTTCACAGCATAGGCTATCAAGTCCACAACTCCCTGGCAGCGCAGTTCTGTACAAAAAACGGAAGCATTTAATTAAATTTGGATCACTGCATGCACTTTTAATTTGTATCAATCCCCCTTTCTCAAAAATTAAGAGCAGAGTGTCTTGAGGCGGGGGCCCTTTTTATTTTTTACATATTGTATGCTACCGGTATTCACAATCTACAAGTTAAGATTGCAGATGTTCCCTCTCCTCCACACCTCCTGCTCTACAATAACCAGTCTGACAGTGGAACAATGCTGATTCGATGCAAGATTTTGGGTTGGTGGAATGGTATCAGAAAGGTCTTCAATCAGACCACATATCGGTCAAATTTCATAATGGTACTTTTTACTACAAACATGTAATATTCACCCGATCCAAACCAGGATTTTTTTTTAGGCATGTACAGAATGTTTAGGCCTTCCGTTTTAAATGTGCCTTTACAAGGACCCTACCACTTGAAGTGGCAGGTTTCCTGATGGAAATACCCGGGCTACCCAAGCTCAGGGTGAGCTGGTGCGCTGGAGCTATTCTTGTTTGTTTTTCAACCCGCGCAGGGGGTTTTAAAAACTATATAGGCCGCGCAGGGAGGTACGCGCTTGTCGCGTTCAACCATTGCGTGCGGGGTCTCCCTTCCTTCCTTGTAGCGCTCACGCACTGATCGGGGGCGCATGGTTAAAGAGCGCCGAGCGCAGTACCTCCTGTCGATCGCTATAAGAAGTTCTATCCACTTAGCTGGTTGCCCGAGACAACGGTCAGTTTCCATCAGAACCCTGCCACTTATCAAGTGGTAGCTTCCTTTACAGGAGCCTATACATTTCGTCATTTTCCCTATTTGCATTAGGCAGACACATTTACTACTTAGGGATTGATATTATCTTTTTTTTGTAAGATGAGTTGTATACTTGTAATGACCCCCATGTTTTGGGCAGGTACCTGTAACCATACGATCTAATGTTCCGCCAGGTTGTTTAAAAAATTATTTATTTTCCCACTGTGGGGATTAAATCTGTTTAATGAAAAAACTTAAATTTTCCATTTTCATTGTATTTCTGCTTCATAAATTTTGCAGCATTCATCTCACTTTGGTGATGCATTTGTGCCATTTTTCTCTTGTGGGCGTGGTGTTTTTACAGGCTCTTCAAGGGATGTGCTCTTACAATTAACCTGTCTCCTTTATTCATTGGGTTTTCTATCACAGAATACTAAATATGAGAATCAGGTTTTAATTGTGCTTTCTTACACTACAATTTTTAAAAAATGAAAACGTTCTTCTGTAAAAACCCTATTCTCTACTTTTTTTTAACTTTCAAATTTTCTTCTTTTCTTTCTGCTTCCAGAACAACTCTGTTACCATTCTGTGGCGGACACAGGTCCCACGGCCCCTGTACACTAAACACCCCATTTGGAAGCATCGTCTGTAAATGACTTAACTGGCATCCACGGTAACATTCACACCATCAAGACTTTGGGGATCGTAGGTAATCTGGCATATGTGCCAAGAATGGCAGAGGATTCCCCAAAATCCCATTTTTGTAAAAAAAATGCTCATTCCCAAGACGGGACCGGTCACTTAGGGATGAATAACAGCAAAGATGTGCTTGTACTCTCATCACTCGCGTGCTCAACGTCTGATAATTTTTGAATTTTCTTGCCTTTTTATCTATATTTTACTAATTAGCAAACAAATCATTCTACTTTCAGTTTTTTCTTTCAAGGCTGGGTGAGAGTCCATGAGCAAAAAACAGACTTTTTTGATCGAAAACACTATGACTCCGTACTTGCTCACCTGTCCACTGCAATATCATGCGCACGTCCTCTTGAAGTTCTTCAATGTCCTCGTAGCCTATCAGGGTCCTCATTATTGAGCTACATGAGACAGTATTTAACCTAGATTACACGACTGGCTGGGCAGAATAAGTTGCGGGGGCTATTTTATTATTTTTGTTATGCCATCTTTATTAATACCTGTAATCTGCGCCACTCGTGTGTTCGTTTCTCGAACCTGATTCGTTCTTTGCTGCCACTCGCCTGGGAATCTGAGTTTATCGATGATGTTGTTAATTGTCATCCAGCATTTCTTCCCATCCCCACATGGCTTTCCCGAAAAGAAGAAAAATTGCATAAACAGTACAATAAAAAACGGGACAGCCATTTACTTTAACTGGTCCCTGTTAACGAAAACTATCCACTAATAAAACATTATTTTGCTACACACGCCCGTCAACATAGTTAATGTTGGAGTTCGCATGTGCGAATGAATGATTACCACATTTACATGTTCCCTTTGTGCTGGTTGTTCGCTTAACTTTAGGAAACGCAGTTCACAATCTGATGTTGGTTTTTGGTTTTAGTCGACTTTATTGCGATAAAAGAATAATATCGTGAAATCTGACATAGGCCATATGGCCCTCCCAAAAGATTTACATTGACCTCATAATTGTGTGCCGTGCATACAAACTTTCTTTAACGTATCCATTCTGCATGACCTACATCGGGGCACCCGCTTTCGTCCTCCTCTACTAAAATCAACGTAGTGCACTGCAAAGCTTACTGTATGTATGTCTCCTTCGGTTGCTTGACAAATAGTTTGGGTATTTGTGATTCGGAGCGCGTTCTTTACTGTTTGTTTGTGGCACATATCAGTCTATGACTGAAATTACAACGGTTGATGGAATATGTTAATGTATATTTGTGATTTGCTCTCAGGTTTTTTTTTTGGTTAAATTACGCACCATAAATACAAATGTTTCTAATCAGATCGGTCAAATTCATAGCGTGTAATTATCTGTAACTTTCTTCTTATACTTTCACTCCGTCGTCGTCTGTCGGTCCCGCTTGTCAGTTTGACGTCAGTCAACGGCAGGGGGTCGCTGGGACGTCTCGTTGTCGCTCACTCTACTGTGGCCTTGCTCATCGCTTTTACCCTGCACTAGCACTCTCGGGAGCAGATGTGGTCTCGGGTGTCAGAGACATCCGAGTCCCTGCACATGTATAAAGATTACTCTGCGGTTTGTATTACAGCTTCTTCTCCCCTTCATCATCTGCTCATTCACACCAAGGGTGCTGAGTACTTGCCTCAATGCTCTATCATAGACTCGGTGGTCACGTGACGGTCTAAAGGGAGTTAATCAGATCTTCTGGGGCTATGAATCAGTACAGAAGCTGACTAGTACAAGCCTAATGAGTCCTCCCCATCAGACTGGATCATGTATCTTCTCGATAATCCCTTCATCCCTCGACCTCTCCTCCCGAGTTACCCGTAATCGTCGGATATCCGGTTGCGTCGAATTTTTTTAGCATCCCGATCACACAAAGGGACTCGTACATATAAAAAAGAGCTTGACAATAAACTAAAAAAAACTGTGTGTGAACTCATGCTTCTGTCCCGAATCCGTGCCCTTTTAATTGACCGCATGTAGCACAAGTAAAAAACAACATACACAAAAAAAATCACTAATCATACGAAAACATATATCCCCTCCTGTACTACCACTACAAAATAGGCGCACCATAGTTGCCCGCCCACAATGCCAAAACGGTCCCCCCCCGCTTTTTGTGTTCCTGAGAAGACTCCTGAATACCATTAGAATCGGGCACATAGACTGAATAACACTACTAGGAATTTCATTAAATGTGGGTATTGCCCCTTCGTGAAGACATATTTTCTTTTCCTTCTTAAATGGTACACGAATAATTAAAAATAAACACCTTCTCTATACACAACTGCTTATTCAACAAAATACGTTACTCTGCATTTCACGATATACCTTCCTAACCTGATTCTGCCGTCCTGTGCGTAACACAATTCGGTTGCCCATAGACCATGGATTCTAATAGAGTTTTAGGGTCCGCAACATATCTTGAATTTCTCTTTCATGGGCAAACAGGCTTCCCTTTTAGTTAATTAGCTTCACTGTATGAGTTTATTTAAAAACTATATCTCTATAAATTACTAAACAGAAACATTTTTTTGTTTCCACTTTTGTAACCTGTTCCAAATAAATCCCCTAAAAAAAAAAAATCCTTCAGAACAGTATGTTTCTTTTTAACTAGCTTTATGTGTTGTTCTCCGACAAACAAAGGCGACAAACTCTGTTTTTAAGGTTGCCCCCAAAAAAGAAGTACAGGCAGGTCCCCGGTTTACTGTACAATCTGTTTCTGTAGTTTGTTCCTTAATGTTGAATTATATGTAAGTTCACTGACTTATGCTGTAATAGCTCTCTAAAATAATTAACCTCGCAGCAAATTTTTTTGGTCTCTATGACATTTGATCTAAGAACTTTTGGATTGTCATCAAAACGCAGGATTAACAATAAATATTTATTGTAGACACGATTTGATCACTTGTGTACAGCTGACATCTCAATATGCCTCCCTCAGGTCATAAGCTACCACTCAAATGTTGAACTTATGGGTGTCAGCAAAAAAATGAGGGTGAGTTGTGAACACAGAAATTTTTCACCTACATCAGGGCGGGTAGGGCTGCCTCCGATGGTGGAGAGACGGGAGGCTTTGGCTGCCAGGGCATCTTGCGTCCGCTACATCTCTACCAATAGTAGTTGCAAGGTCATTCTATGCACGTAACTATTTGCTGACAGACCCTGCGCTCCGACCGTTCACCTGGTGCGGTGCTGCTGTGACCATAGGACGCTGCTTACCAGCGCTTTCCTACTCGTCACTCTTTCCAAAGCACAGGAGCAGTCCTGGAGGGGCTCAACTGCGTGAGGTGCATGGTTGGATGGGGTGAGTTGGTGTACCGCGAGCTATTACCACTAAGTTTCCAACCCCTTTGTGGCAGATCTCCTCTGGGGTGCAGAGCACCCTTCATATTCATGAACATTATATCCCCTCCGCTCCATCACCTTCTCCTGCTTTTGCAACAATTAGACTTTGCGTCCATATTCCTCCCGTATGTAATCCACATGTCTGACCTTGACTCTGCTCTGTAAGACCATGTAGTGTAATTCATATTTGTGTGTGTTCTCTTTTCTTCCTTATGTTTGTTTCTGTGATTGTTGCGTGTTATAACAAATCAGGTATCACTTACAGTGTGTAGCTTGTATTTAGTCCAGGATATACTTATAATGTAAACATTGTAATCGGTATGACTGGTATATAGCGTGCTATATATAGCGATTTGTAATTCTCGTAATGGTAGGTATAGGTCTTACATGTATAAAGCTCGGCGGTATGACTCTATAGGTGTATCCTTATGTCTGTGCATATAGTTAAGCATTTACCTGAAAGCTGTATTATATAGATGTATGCAATGTCTATATAGAGTGTCAATGACATGTAATACGTGATGTGGATATATATACGTATGTACTCTCGCTCTGTGTTTTCATCACTAGGAGGTGTGTCAATACCCATACATGGAATTGCTGTAAATAATATCGGTGTACCATGTTGTTGTCGGACATGTTGCGTGTGATATATAGGTGTTACTGCGTGGTGATATATAGAAAGTATGACTTGTACTATAGCCTGTATATATCGGTGTAATTCCTTATATATGTTGATGTATATATGGTCCTCCCTGCTAATGGCCCTGGTTGTATTGGTATTAATTAGGTAGCTGGTGCCAGGTAGTTTACTACGCCGTATACCTCAGGTAAGGGTGCTAGACTATAGGTGTAATGCTGTGTATACGGTAATATAACATCGGTCCTAACCGTATATAATAGTTTCACTCTCGTTTCAGCGTATAATAGGTGTGAAGCTGTAGATGTGTGTGGTGCCATTGTATAATTAATGCTTAGTAAGGTGAGTAATTGGCATTTCGTTCTTGGGGGGAGGCTGTAATCAGAAGATCAAGGTGTGGTTCTTCGGCAGGTGGTGGGGGTGCGTAATAGTAACCTACCTTCTCCTGTCCTTGGCGACTCAGTACTCACCTTGGGGCCCTAGGGCTCTTATTATGTTTCGTCTACTACATGAACGGTACTCTATGAAGTTTTATAACTCTGCGCATGTACACGGAGACTATGCTGATCAACCGAGATGTTTGTACAAGTTTTGGCCACGGTACTCGTTGATCTCTGGTACTTGGTTAGTTTTCACACCAATACAATAGGATGCGGGGCTCTGGTCCTGACATTTCCTCCCTCTACTTAATGGCGGGGGGGGGGTGGGCGTCCTCTCTTATGGCTGTCGGCCTTCGCCTCAGGCACATACAGGCGTGGTCTACGTGTTCCGATCCATCACCCCCTAGCTCACTAGGTCAATCACACTTAACCAACGGAATGTTCCGAGGTCCAGTTGTAACTAGGGTCGTCTGTGGTGTTCCGGTGTTTGTCTTGTTTCTGTGTTTATGTCCCGTGGCCTGGCCTGTATGGCTCAACTTAAGCGCATCCGCAATGGAACCGCAAAACTGGCTAAAAATGCCCATCTACTATCACTCAGATAGCAGCCCTTCTTTCTACACGTGGCTGGGGGTCGCCAGTGATCCTCATGCAGTGTTAGCGGTTAGGCCAAATACAAATTTACTGGTCAGCTCCCTTTCGGTGGTTACGGAATACTTATACAAGTTCTAATTACAGGTTATAATCCTTACTAACAGACCTGCAAACACTTTTCGACCCTCTATCACTATTGTACATAAATTAAATTTCCATAGATTTATATCCCTCGTTAACGCTCTGCGTCCCGCTGATCGGACCTGAGCTCAGTGACTAACGCTCAGCGTGTCGACCCGTATGTTTCTCTGAGCCGACAGCCAGAGTGTGACGGTGATAACTACCCGGGTTGCCCGTCTGGGTGCTGAGTAGCCAGCCGCACCGGCTCTAGTTCGTAACCACCCGCCGACGGCAGTTTGGGTCTTCTGAGTCGCGGGTGCATTAACCCGTTACATGGCCGCGTCATCGAGACCGCGGTCTCATACATGCATCTGGGGGGCCTTTCCCCCACGTCGCCCCCCCCCCCCCGAATCATTTCGGGTGGGCCCGATCATTGCTACCGGATAGCGGAGCTGGGTTCCGATCATCTCGACCCCAGTGTTCCTGCAGGAACTGCCGGTAAGAGGCGTCTATGACGTCATCTTAATGGCAGAGTGCCACTCTATGCAAGTGACATAGGCTGCCAGCACTTCCTGAGTTAGGTCGTGACACGCACGACATAACATAGAGTTGACTTTTTTGGGCACACGGGTATTATATGTCAACTTGAAATAAGGACTATGCTACGAACTGATTGCTTGTTCATGGTTTCAACCCCATGTGGAAAAAGTGAAAAGTAAAAAAAAAAATACTAAATTCAATAAAAAAACTAAAAGTCGCTTGAAACAGGATCAATATGTCCAACCAAAAAACATGACCAAGTGGAAGAGGCGCATGCAAGCATCATCAAGACGAAATACATAATCTGAGAAAAAAAAAGTTATAAAAAGGTCATATAAACAGAACTGACCCAAATCCTCTATAAGAGTATCCCGCACCGAGTCCGTTAACAACGCCGTAGAATAAAAATACAATAATTATTGAACCCCCACGATGAACGCCGTAAAGAAAACTGTTATAACCCTCCAAGCAAGAATTTACTCGATTCTTTACCTATTCACAAAATCCCACAAAAAAAGCTATAAAAAGTGACAAAAAAACATATGTACGCTAGAATGAATACTGGGGCAAAGTACCCGTGTCCCCTGTCCCTCCATAAAAACAGATCCCATCAACCTCAGACATTCCCGTACCAAAAACATACAAGCTAATGTCCACTACTGAGATTTTGCAATTACCCAAAAGGTGTCCTTGTTCGTTCCGCTTGGCCACCCTAGGTTATTGTATGTTTTTTACACGTTTAAGGAAAACGTCAGAAAATATATTTGTGTCTGGATGATTCTCCCCATTCTTATCGTAATCGACACTCCATAGCATAGATAATGAGTTGATTTCTATAGGGTGAACAACCGCGACAAAAAAAAAAAGTAAAAAACCAGTGATAGAATTATGCTTTTCTACTCCATTTTCCTGCGCCTCAAAAAGTAAGTTCACCCTAATCTCTTCAAACCATCTGATAGACCATGACACACCCATAGAATGGTAAAACATTGTTTTAACACACAGTCCGCATCTCATCCCTCAAAAAAAAATATAAACTCTGTATTCCAAAGAGCACATATAATAAGCGCAAAAGTGAACTATTTTTACAGCCTCACAAACGAGGCCAATGAGGAAACTAATAATTCCTTGCATCTCTGGTACAGGTGCTGCTCCCCTTTACTCCCTTCTGCGCCTCCTTGGCTGTGGAGTGTGCCCCATAACCACAAGTCACGGCCCATACTTGGGAGGGGTGCGTGCTGTACTCTGGGAGAACTTGTAGAACAGAGATTGTATGAGGGTGGTTTTGTATTTCTTCTTCTTTTTGCGAAATGTCGTAAACTGTTTAGGGTCTAACTGGCAACGTATAACCGGCCGCACATCAATTTGACTTATTCTAAATTTTCGCTTGTGGCCCTCCATATCTGATGTCAACTTACTTCACTATAAGCTCTCAAGGGTTAACCAATTTCCGTAAAATCTGTTTCTTCTGATACGCCTTGAGGGTGTGCAGATGAAATTGGGTTGAATCCTGATATAGGGGGCGCGCTGGTTTGGATCTGTACAAATTATGCTAAATTTCCTCATTTCACAACTTGCTATTTATCATCCCCAAAATAGTCAATATCTGAAAATCCGGAAAAGCGCCTATGTAATTCGATTGTGTCAGCCCGCGTGACAAAAATCAAAATAAATTATCCCAGACTTTCAAAATGGTGTGAAAAATGTAAATTAGACAAATGGAATGTTTTCAGCACTTTTAATTTAGGGTGGTACAATCTGATCATGCCTGAAAACTCAATTATTTCAAAATGTCAAAAATGGGGGCTAAATTTTTTCATAGAAATTCTCCTATTTTCATTTTTTTTGGTAAATACACGCACCAACTTAACAGCCAAAATTATCCACCTAAAATGAATGTACATTACATTTGGGTTAATCAAACAATCCGTCAGATCGTCTTTTGTATCAAGTTGACTGTGTTCAACATGTCTACTACCCTAGATACAGTGCCCCGCATAATGTCTATTCAACCTCCAAAAATGGACTCGAGCCTCTAAGCTGGTTAAAATGGCTGAGATCCTTCGACGGAAGTTAACATATCTATATTAATAAAACAAGAAACTCTGTTCCCCTACCTACCATGAGTACACCTGCCAACTTGCCCAGAGCCTAGAACTTCATCTGGGTAAATCTGGACTATACATATTGGGCTGATTATCCCTGACATCACAAGACTTGTTTAAAACTTTTTAAGGATTTCTGCCCGTTGTCCTATTTGGAACTGTTTTGTAAGTGCATAAAAGAATATGGCTCCATGAAAGTAATGTTTTTCTTTCCTCTTATCGTAATGGTTTTAGAGGTGCTTTCACCCTGACGCCTGTTTGGCATCATACCGCCGCGTTTTTAATCAGTTGTTCTGCATCCCGTGTGGGTAATGTTCCGTTCACTTCTTTGCCACTACCGCATGCCTCCCCTGTACTAGTTTCACCAGCTTCCTGTATTTTTTTATGGGGATTAAATTTGAAGGAGAGCTTAATTTCCTATCCTCCCTCTAGCATTTGCTATTCCCCCAGACTTGAGGACGACTCACCAATACAACGACTGGCTGAAAAATCAGAGAGCCCCGGTTGTGGAGAGATTGGTTGTGCCGGGATCTGGCTCCCTTCCCCCTTAGACCTAGGAACCATTAGCCTAGAGCCTGGGTAGAAGGAAGTAATGACCCAGCAAGATGCAAAGAAATAAATAAAACCCCCCATTCTGAGTAAGGCTTGTTCATAGACTCGACTTGTAAAGCCGTAATTAAGTTTTCACTATTAAGTATGTGTCACACATCCAATCGTTTACAGCGCTGTCGGTATGCATTTGTTTTAAAAAAGATTGTGTCTAGGAACTATCACTAAACCCAAAAATCCTAACCTAAAAATTTCCCTATATTATACAGGTTTTATAGAGCAAATATTCACGTCACATCCAATTTTGCTCGTTGAGCTGCAAGGAGAGACTCTAAAAGCTAAAGAGGGTTAAAACCATAGCAATAACATAAAAACCTAGTTGTTTCTTTGGTATTCATTTAATATCACAAGAGGAACACACTTTCTTAAACCCCAAAAAAAAAAATTATAAGTCCTAAACGGTTGTAAGTGTGTTGCTTTTGAATGACTCTTTGTGTGGACTGGCTTTTGGTCTTATAACGTAAAGTAAAAGGTAACTAATTATATGTGACAATATGCCTTGCACAAGCATTTGGTAGTTTTAATCTTGGTTTCTCATTACTCTTTAGATGATGCAATCTCACAATTAAAGCTTCCTCCCTCAATGCTCTGACAAATTTTCATATACATATCCAGATATCCTAATACATACTAGTTCATGCCTGACATATGCTGTGCACCCTTTGCACCATATCACTACTAGTCACAGTACTAGGTAAGTTTCTTTTACTTTATTATTATTCCGTATACTGTAAAATGTAAAACACAATTTGTTATCCCTCCCCCCCGTCCTTTAGAGTCAGTCCACGACATACTTATACTAGACCAGTGAGCTGCTATGTTTTGTTTTTTTTTTAACTTTGTGTCGGAAGATTTCTTATCTAAACTTGGTTTTGTTTGTACATTTTTCAGTCAAGGAAACTCAATAGCTGCAGTGTGTGTGTACCGAATGTTTCTTTATGCGGGGGATAAATCTACTTAATAGAACATTTTGGGGTTGGTTCATATGCCTCCTGTTTAGCTTTTATTAACCCTTCTGTGCAATACTCTTTAAAGAATACCTATCTAAGTATCTTTCTACAAATTCTTAGCATTTATTGGGTGGAGCTAATTTATTTCTCTTGATCATATACCTACACATCTGATGCCCTTCCAATTTAATGTAGGGTTACTTTTATCGTAAACTAACCGCAGTTTTGTTACTCACTTGGTGTGGCTTGCCTTTGAGGAAAGACAAATTCGATGTGGCCCTCATTGGACATGTGTTTTCAACATCGTTTTCTGATTTATGAGCCTTGTCATTTCTTTTTATTATTCTTTATTACAGTATGCCCACAATGGCCGGGTGCTGTTATTGCGGACAGGTACGAACTTCCAATTTAGAACCTTTCTTTTAGCCCAATCAATGGTCAATAATGCCCACTACTCTGCCTGTGACACCCCACCCACACAATCACTATGCCCATTTAGAAATAAGAACCTGACTAGACAGACCTGCAATAATTGGATGACACCACAGTGTCATAAGGTTGGTTGACACTCCGTGATTCACAGAGCTGCTCTTTTCAGATCCTGGGTCATGACTATTGTCAGAACGGAGCCGGCCCGGAACGAAATTGGTCCGTGTGGCTCACCTGCATAAGGCATCACATGTAAAATGAAAAGGGTTCCTTTTATATCAGCCTTAATTATAAAAAATTCCTGCATAACAAAGAAGTCAGTAAGTCTAGTTGTAAAATTGCTAACACGTAATAAAAGGAAGTATATAGGACTTGTCTAAGGTTAGCCAAGTACGTATGTATTATTTCATTTGCATCACTAACAAGCAACCTGGCTATTTAGTAATGTTCCTATTCTAGCTAGTATCTTGTTCATACTGTGGGTTAAGTGATCATACATGGGAACTAGCAAAATAAGTAGATAGTATCTGTGGCGGAGCAGTCCAAAGTCATTGCGAAAGTGTTCACAGAGGAATTGACCGACTCATTGAAATAAAACCAGTAGGAGCTTGCAGCAGATGCCATATTTTTATACGTTCATTTATTGTGGAAGGGTTCCATCTGACTGCAATATTCTTAGGGTCATTATACACATTTAAGGTCCTTAGGGAACTATTTTACGACTTTAGGGTGATTTTTCCTGACAATATCTAACGAACTCCACATCGCTACACTCCCTCCCTTGTAATTGATGGACTTGGACTCGTGGCATATTGGGGACATGATTTGGTATAGTGCTACATGTATTATAGATTGTGCTCTAATGTCCCTTCCGCCTGTCACACATTCGAGATGAGGGATGTGGTCTGCGTGCCGGGACAGTGGGTGACACAAAGCTTGATGGAATGAGCGATCTGATGGCGCCCTGCAGGATGGTGGAGTTAACATAAACTTCCCAGCGGTCGTTACTCCTCATGGAAGGGTGTCAACGCAGCGCGAGCAGGTAGAGCGATGGCCGGGGAAGATGGAGAGGCTTTTGCTAATTGCCTGGCCTAACTCCAATCTCATGTGCCTCATCACTGATCTGCAGGGCTAAAGGGAACCTGTCAGCAGTGTTGTGGCATGTTTGTACAGACTGCAACCAGCCAAGTATAATTTATTGTCCCCTAGCCATAGATGTGTGGAGTACAGACCTTTGTGTATTTGGTATTTAGCTAGCGAGCAGACTGTAATATATATGATTATAACCCCCATTGGACATTCATGGAGAGCTACAATCAGCCCTGGAATATATCCATATTCAACAGTCTGCTGCTACAAAAGGGCTCTGTATTCCACATCGTCTCCACGACAATACATAACCTGGCTCAGAGAGCGACAGAGTCACAAGGCACGTTTGCACAATCTGAATCATTACAGCATCCTAACCATTAACAATACATCACTTTGACTGGGCGCAGAGAGCACCGAGCACAGCAGTGTGAGGTCCTGAATATACATATCTCTCCTCCTCGGACAATACATAACCTCTGCTGTGCTCTGTGCTCTCTGCAGCCAGTGTTATGTATTGTCCCTGGAGAGATGTGTAATCAGACCTCACACTGCTGTGCTCTGTGCTCTCTGCAGCCAGTGTTATGTATTGTCCCTGGATAGATGTGTAATCATACCTCACACTGCTGTGCTCTGTGCTCTCTGCAGCCAGTGTTATGTATTATCCCTGGAGAGATGTGTAATCAGACCTCACACTGCTGTGCTCTGTGCTCTCTGCAGCCAGTGTTATGTATTGTCCCTGGAGAGATGTGTAATCAGACCTCACACTGCTGTGCTCTGTGCTCTCTGCATCCAGTGTTATGTATTGCCCCTGTAGAGATGTGTAATCAGAGCCTTGTGTATGTTAGTAGCAGCAGGACTGTGAATTATGGATTTATATTCCAGGATTGTAGCTTCTCCAAGTGCACTGGGGGTATAATCCATATATCACAGTCCTGCTGCTACTAACAACATACACAAAGTTCTCATTACACATCTCTCCAGGGACAATACATAACGCTGGCTGCAGTCTGTACCATCACACCTGCTGACAGGTTCCCTTTAGCTCCTCAGATCAGTGATGAGGAATGAGGTTGGAGTAGGCCAGGCATAGCCAAAGCCTCTCCATCTTCCCCCGGCCTCCGCTCTACCTGCCTGCGCTCGGTGAACCCTTCATGGGAGACGACGCTGGGAGTTTATTTTAACTCCACCATCCTGCAGGCGCCATCAGCTCTGCTCATTCCATCAAGTTTGTGTCACCCGGTCCCGGGCCGCAGACCACATCCCTCATCCTGAATGTGACAGGCGGCTGCTATTTAATACACTGTGATTCCACATTTCACTTTCAAGGAAAGTGCAGCATGAGCCCGGGATGGTCATTCCTGCAGCAATTATCATCATCTTCATCATCGCTACCAGTAGTATTACCATTGTAATGAGCTCCGGACGCCTACTACATAAGAGAAAAATATTTAACACTACGTCAGGCTGGAAAGTGAGATGCTCTCAGATTAGTGTTTGCACTGACATCTAGTGGGCAATAGAGTGAAATACATCTTTATTTAAATTCTCCCCAGTAATCCACTCTCTCTAAAAATTAACGGGAATTTAGGGGACGAGTGTCAGTCCAGTTATATTAATCAATTACACCTCATTTATTGATGATCAGCAAGTGTGACCACCTCTATAAAAGCAGAGGTGCTGGTCATGTTATTGATTACACATATTATATGGGACTGACACTAGACAAGCCCCACATCCCCTCAGATTATACTGTATGGACTAAAGGCTCAGTGTAGGGTTTGGATACAGGACGGGACATCTTCCAGCTGGCTCCATTTCTGGGACAGTTGTGTCAGCTCTGACAGTGATCCCTTCCCTCCGGCATCGGGATGTGAGCCGCTTCAGCCTGTGATTCATTCCCGGGCGCGCTGCCTAAGTGAGGTTTCATTCTGGCCTTAGTTTGTTTAATCAACAATTGGGAGAGACCTTGAAGGCGCTCGCCCCCCTGTCCCTCCCCCTGGGTGGGCGGCTGCACAAGTTCGCTTTTTTCTGTTGGGTAAAGAATAATCCCTCAAGGAGTATATGATTATAATATTCTCTCTCTGACAGAGTAGTAATGTATAATTCTAGTACATGATTGTTAATTATATCGATGACAATATCCTTTCCATATACAGATCCACGTGATCCATCACTGGGACGATATCATTGTAGGTTGTAGAGGCCCCCGCTTGTCATGTGATGGTGTGAATGCAGTCCTTCAGTCCGGGGGTGCTGACAGGACATGGGGGCTCGAGGCATTTTGCTTACATTTGAGAGGTGACACTTCCACACTTGGAACAGTATCATACAATCCGTACTGTGGGACGGTTATTTATAGATCTATAGATCTTCTTTTACCCATTTAGGCCATGTGTAACATCCACACCCCATATCCCCAACCATACCCTGCCCCATAGCATCCCCCATAGGACCCATTGATACACTCCAAAACAGAACCCACAATATGCCACATAGTGTCTGCACCCCCAAATGATTCATATGCCCCCTTAGTATTATGCCTCCTGCCAATTATAAATGCCCCCGAACATTAGAGATGCCCCCTCCCATTAGTTTATGCCCCCGCACATTGTATACGATGCCCCCCCGCCCCCTTTAGTTATTATACCCATGACATGATAATCGGCACCCTTAATTTATACCCATGCACATTATAATAGGCCCCCTTATTATTATACCCCCGCACATTATAAGATTCCCCCCTTAGTATTATACCCCTGCACATTATAAGATGCCCCCATTTTAGTATTTTGCCCCACACATTATAAGATTTCCCCACCTTAGTATTATGCCCCCGCACTTTACGATTGCCCCCCCCTTAGTATTATACCCCATGCACATTATAATAGGCCCCCTTAGTATTAAACCATGCACTTATAATAGGCCCCCCTTAGTATTATACCCATGCACATTATAAGATGCCCCCTTAGTATTATACCCCTGCACATTATAATAGGCCCCCTTAGTATTATCCCCCCGCACATTATAAGATGCCCCCTTAGTATTATGCCCCGCACATTATAAGATGCCCCCTTAGCAATATACCCCCGCACATTATAAGATGCCCCCCCCCCCTTAGGATATACCCATGCACATCTAATAGGCCCCCCTTAGTCTTATACACATGATGCACATTATAAGATGCCCCCTTATTATTATCCCCCCGCACATTTATAAGATGCCCCCCTTAGTATTATGCCCCTGCACATTATAAGATGCCCCCTTAGTATTATGCCCCCGCACATTATAAGATGCCCCCTTAGTATTATACCCATGCACATTATAAGATCCCCCCTTAGTATTATGCCCCCCCGCACATTATAAGATCCCCCCCTTAGTATTATGCCCCCATAGTGTACTTTTATTAGATCAGTTTCGTGTGTTCTGTGCAGAGGCCGCGTACATCATGTTTTCTGTGGATCCATCTGGATCTGATAAACGACTGTTTTCCATTGCTGTACGTGCCAGTGTGTCTTATTGTTGTGTTTTCTTCTATTTCATGGGAGAATTTGCAGAAACTTCTAATTGTTTAGGATCATCGTGCAGCTTTTGATTATTGTGAACACTAAGCCCCGACTGTGACGCTTGCCTCCACGGACACCCCCCAGTATCAGGCATCCCAACCCGGATGAGTATGGAAGGATCCGAGTACTGCGTTACCGACCCAGCGATGGAGAGACCTGCCAGGGGACCACAAGCTCATGGGATTGTCCTGCAGGCATAAGGCATCTCCCGGAGACCCGGGGGACTAATAGTCGGACCCCACCAGATCAATACATTGTGCATGTCTATCCCTTTCCCATTCTTGGTCGTTGTAGATTTTGAAACAAACACATGGGAGGTACAAAAATCAGCATTTTACACTCAGTTCTTCCTTTCACCTCTTGTGGTACTTTGCTCTGGAATTTATGGGGTTCTAGGTTTTCTAGTACCAGAAGCCGCAGAAGGGGATAAGGCTACTATTATGGAAGACACATATGATGAGGATGAAGATAAACCCGCCAACGTCAAGCCCACCCAAGCAACCGGAGAAGAAGGGTACGACCACAACCTGACCTTTTGAAAGCGGTTAAGAGAGCGGCGCCGCCCACAGCGATGCGAAACATCGCACACACCATACATTAAATGTCACCTCTCCCATTTTCACATACATTATTGTCCCTTTATAATTATAAATTGACATTAATTGAGCGGATTTTTCCCACACGGTGTAGTCTAGGTGAGGGAAAAAAAGTTACAGATCATCGTGAGTCTGAAGTAAGGGGATCCCTAAGAGTAATCTGGAGAAAGAGGGGTACCCAAACCACCCACTAAATTATACCGAAAATTGACATTCCCCATGAAATGTGTAATTTGTTTCTGCTCTTTCAATTCACATGTAACAAGAGCCATTCTCAGGACCTTGAAGGTCCTTCAAAACTATTGATGCAGTGCTTGTGGGCATGCTCTGTGACGGTCAGTGGAATCCTGCCAGCAAATTAATGAGAAGGATTTCCAGAACAGGAAGTCGACCCTCAGAGATGGAGTCGTGTGGGCATGCTCTGTGACCGTATGGAATCTGCCCATGCCAATGGCGAGAGTATTGTCAGACGCACCGAGTGATCAGCGGAAAGTTGATTTTGTGATGGCCATTCATCTATCCTCTCACTTTTGGCTTTAATTACTCTTTGTGACATTGAAGAACACATTATAACGTTTGGCCCCAATTATGAAGTCATATCTCGTCTCCTACTTTTCGACTGTAATCACCTGAAGCTCAAATGTAGAAAGAACGTGGGAGGAAGTGGTGGTTAGATCCCCCCCCCCACGACCCCTACGAGACAACTATGGCGGACAGGACTACTATATACTTCCCTTAGCACAAGCCAGATGAAGGACAACCATTTTTTACCCTCATGATACTGGCGATTTTTTTTTTTTTAGGCGCCAAGGAGATTTTGAAGGGACGGTTGGACGGAGACTTTCATTGGAATCCCTAGAACGGTTGGAGTGTTGTCACCAGCCACGCGTGACTGTGCTCAGTGCATAACGCCGCAGCGTTGTGCAGTGATCCTACCGTTCTAGTCGTTATCTCAACCTTGTCTGATCCCCACAATACGGTTATCATTTTTTGTTCTTAATGGAGGAAGATGGGCGAGCAGATTCCACTGGTTTTTGTTCTGTATGATTTGATGGATTTGTGTCCCCCCTTCAGGGACTATGTGGACAGCGGTGCTGCAGGACCCCTCGAGCCGCCAGAAAGCGTCGATGAAGGTTTCACCGGGAGGATCCAGTGGGGAAAGCTTCGACACGATTTTTGTACGTAATGTATTCTTCCAGACTTGCCCCCCTGCATACATCGAAACAATTACAGAAAGGGGTTCTGCCGCTATTACTGATGACATCCCCTACGAGTTGTTTTTTTTATTTGTTTTTTATATCCCGGAGCATCACGGTTCAATAACATAGGTTTGAGGTGCAGAGGTATAAAGGCTCTGCCCTTGGACCGGGATGTGACACCTCACATTTACTATGTACCTGTGATTGGCACACACCCCCACTCACCTGCATGTATCTATTTCATCATGGCAACCATTGTTTTCTCCGCAAAGTAACTAGCGCCCCCTCTCCCCCATGCTCACGGTTCGGGAGAGATACGGTCAACTTTATCTTAGTTCCCTTTTCCGCACAGTGATTGACTACAGTTTAAAACAATAGTGTTTTGGATATGAGGGTCAGTTAACTAAGAGCCCGATTCGCGTTTTCCCAGAATGTTACCCGGCATCAATAGGTCTAAGATTTGCGTTCGATTTCCCTTGAATTGGACCCCGTTGGATTTTGCGACCGCACGCGACGGATTGCTGTCGCAGCAGGCGCTTTTTGGGAGATGCGCGGTCGAAATCGGTGGCGTGGTTTTCCGGAGCGAAAAAACCAGATCGGAATTTTGGAAAAAAACCCGTCCGCATTTAAACAAAAAACCAACGTGGTGGTTGGGACTAGTGCTGACCCTTCACCTGGTATAGGTCGCCGTGATATCTCAGGGCATTCCAGCGGGGGCCTCGGTTTGGAAACTTCAGCGCTTTAGCTCTTAGCGCCACCTGGTGACGTCACGAGGACACTTACCTTAGTGATCCTGGACCGCGACCCGATGCCACCACGATGACTTACGCTCCGCTTGTATCGAGCAATTTGATTTTGTCCTTCCCCTCAGGGTAAGTAAATACCTGCCTCCCATTTATGTTGTACACTAAATCACATTGTCTGGCAAATGTACATTTACATAAATCACTGCCTTACCTCCGTGACCTTCAGGTTAAATTTTTTGAATTGGGTCCGGGAGCAGAGGCGCATAGATGTCCTGGATGTAGAGGGAACAAAAAGGGGAGAACATACGAATTATAGAACGAGTAAGTTCTCTGTATTTTAAATATAATGTTGTTGACACGTGATAAAGTGTTGATTTCTATGCTCCCTTGATGATCGTAGAATTATACAGCATTAATATCTGATGATACGGATATGATTCCTCAAAGGACCCAGTGGACTTTTTGCCCCATGGCAGCAGGTTATTTTTTTTTCAGATTAACAGAATGGCAATACCCACCTACCCACACTGTTCAGTTGGCACTTCTAGACCTATTCATTACATTTGTGATTCTGGCCGTGCACACACCCTGCGGTGGTGCCAGGATGGTCAGCCATGATGAGGTTAAGCCCCTTCCCCATCGCTTTAGTCACATAAACAATTGGCTCGTCTATGTGTCCAGAGTTTTCACAGATTCTTCGTTTTCACCCAGATGCCTTAAATCCGAAAACCACCAAACTGCAGTTAATTATTGGCTGGGACCCCAGAGTCCAAGTTGACAAGCAAAGGTCTGCAGTGTGGGGTCCTGCGCACAGCGCACCCACATTCTGTATATTACAGCCTATAGACGTGGAGTTATCACATCGTCGCTGAGTCCACCGCGTGTGCTTTTCACTCCTCATTCAATCGGCCTCACAGTTACCCCCCCTGAGTTGGGAGTTGAGTTTGGTGAAAGCGATGATGAGGTGGGGGGGGTAGCGAGCTTGGTGTTATACACAGGGTAACAAACTGAACAAGTCATGGAAGGGCAGTCCTTGGTATGATTATATTCGCTGGTATGGGCTAATACAATACCATTGAGTTGGATTATTGGCCTTAAAGGGATCTTCTGGTTTTTTGTAATCAAAGCTGCGGAATCTTACAATATTTCCATGCTTTATACCAAGTGTGTTTGTTTGATGTAGCACAATGCTTCATCCACAGGCCCACGATCCACAAGGCGATGTTTCACAAGCTGAGGTTTGATTGCTATATTGACAATTGAGACACGGCACCCTATACAAATAGGGGAAACCACCGTCCCTTCCAAAATTTACTTAGCATATGCCCCCCGTTCAATGATATACTGGCCGACTCCCATACTGATGTATCCAGGTGGCATTATGCAGGGTCCCTACTGCCGTCCTTTACCATCTATTGCTGATGTTCAGGTTTATCTCTGAAGATACAGAAGGGGGGCCAGTACAAGGAAAGCATGAAGGGAAGACCACATCCCTACTCTGCCAGACTGCGGAAAGCCCCCCCTGAGGCCGCCATTGCCATGGCTTTTCTTGCATGTTCGTCACCATAATATGAGACATTTTTGTGAACATGTCCAGTAATATTGCGTAAGACGTGTATCTGATGTCATTGGAAACGATTGGGTGGAGTTCAGTAGATCTGTCTCTTGTCTCTCCCCACAGGGATAGCGGATGAGGGCCCCCCTGGTCCAGAAGGACCCGCTGTACGTGACTTTATCTTCGCATCTGTTTCCAATCCCTTACAATCCTGCCAGCTCCCATTATCCATGTGTTTTCCACCCCCCTTATGTCACACTTGACCAATTACTGTCTCTACTCTGAGGGTTATCCTGGTCCCCCTGGAACACCGGACCCCCCGCTATGCCTGGCGATCCCGGGGTGAAAGAGTAAGACCCAAATGCTGATCGTCTCCTACCTCTTGTATTTCTGGGTGGGGGTTTGGTGGGGGTCTAGCAGCGGGTGTATTGTGACACAGACCATCCGTAAACCATAAGTAAAGGTCAATAGAGCTGAGGAGGATCATGTAACTCCAGTATCTGTGCAGGACACTGTCCGTTATAAGGACATCATAGGATTCCTATAGCTTGGCCTTGGGACATGCACTTTCATGGACCACTGGAGGTGGGGCATCAGTTGTGGCCGAGTACAGGGCATGACAGGACACAAGTGTTTATGAGACGTGTGAGACATTGTATTACATAAGACAAATAGCAGGAAACGGGCCCTAATGAACTGGCTCATGGGTCCCTGCGTGTTCACCACCCCTCCACTATCCATTGTTTTTAGTTTATAATGTAGTTACCTGACGATCTCGGGAGGGTTAATAACATGTGGCGTGAAGCAACTACCATCATGATTTGTCATGCCATTTACCTCCGGGTGATGGCTGATACAGGAGTCAGTGTAGCGTTAATAACAAGTTTGATGCCAATATTTTGGTACATGTGCAGTTCTGCAGTCACTTTCAGCAGATCCGATCCGTGTTTTGTCATCTAGAGGTAATATATTCTCAGACAGTCTTGTGATGTAGGGAATGATAACATGGCAGCTGATATGGGGCCCATCCCCAGGGACAATGGGGGCCATGGAGAAGGCAGGCGATGTATGATCCCAGCACTTCCATGACCCTCTTTTCATTTTACACTGGACATATGGATTGATATTTAAGCCCAGGAATTGTTGTCAGTTTGGGGTTGTCTCCCGTATGGTTCGTGTGTGCCTGAAGATAAAGGCCTAGACAAGGCGGGGAGCGATGGCGGAATGATGGTGAGAAGATATCCTCTTTGCCTAGTAAGCCCTTTGACCTGGACTGGCATGTTGTCTCCTTGATTGTTATCTGTCCAAGTCATTATACCCCATCTAGATTATGGGAAATCTCTTTCCCTAGGGTGCAAAAGTATTGACCTTCCGTTAGAAATTTTTTCTCCGACCGAAACCTCATTTTGAGAGCAGAGTTCTATGTGGGTGACTTTGGTGTTTGCGTCCATGTATCGGCGGCCCCCTCGCTAGCTGTGTTGGAGACATTTTAAAACAAGCAACCTAGTGGAGATATCCCCGATGGATCAGGAAAAACCCCGGCTGCTATGCTGTCAATACTCGTACTGTTATGCGGGCCATGTTGATGATGCTACGCCATCACACATACCGTAGTGTAGTTCTCGCAGGGTTGCAGTGGTTTCACATCTATAGAAGGAGAGCACACTGTGACCGGTGTCGGAAAAGCTAGATGCCAGAAATGTTGAAAACTACAATGATATTACGCCCAGACGCCGGGGTATTGTATTCTTCCCGCTCTGGTTCAGCATATAAGTTCAATTGAATGGCTTAATTGGTCTTGTTTCAGCGCCTCACAGACTTGGTGTGTATCCAGCTCTAGTCGTGATCGTCAATCGCGTCTTAATATTCACGTAACTAATGATATTCACCCCTCCCCCCCTGATGGCATGTATATTCCCCCCCTATGCCTCTATTCTCTATGCAGTATACATCCACGGCCCTAACCGCGCGTGATGATATTGGCCCCTGACAACAATTCATGACTGGATACGCCGGGATCTCATTTATCAGCCATGTCTGTACGCCCTGATCCTTATCATACTCTACGTGCAGTTCCCATGCTTTGCACCTGGTTTACCGGTTCATCTAGTGTTGACCCATTACTCGCCCGTGATTATACACCGCTCGGTACTTCACCATAACCACCCTTATATTATATTTCGAGGTCAGATAACATCCAACATCATTATTCTGATCCACTCATCGGATTATTACATCATACAATAATATATGATCAGTATGTCCTGATGTCTAGCTACATATTTGCTTGCCCCAGCGGAGTTACCTTCGGATGGCTACTTGTATTCACATCCTGAACAAGGCGCTGTACGAGAGGAAGATCAATAGACCCGAATGCTGTACGTGAGAGGTGGTGAGCCTTGAGAGTACAGAGAGGACACCAGGAATTCTCTAAAGGGAACTGGTATCAGCTTTAATCCATATGGAATGCAGCCAGTGTTAGGTATTGCCTGGAGAGATGTGTTAATCAAACTCACACTGCTGTGCTCTGTGCTCTCTGCAGCCAGTGATGTATGTCCTTGGAGAGATGTGTAATCAGACCTCACACTGCTGTTGCTATGTGCTCTCTGCAGCCAGTGTTCATGTAGTATAGTTTCCCGGGAGAGATGTTGTAATTGCAGACCTTCACCATGCTGTGCTCTTGTTCTCTCTTGCTAGCCAGTGTTATCTTAGTGTCCCATGGGGGAGATGTGTAATCAGACCTCACACCTGCTGTGATACTCGTTGCTTCCTGAAGCCAGTGTTATGTATTGTCCCTGGAGAGAGAGAGATGTGTATATCAGGACCTCACACTGCTGTGCTCTGTGCTCTTGCGAGCCGAGTGTATGGATTGTTCCTGGGGAGTGGCGCGGAGAAGTGTAATCAGACCTCACAAGCTGTGTCGTGCTCACGAAGAGCGAGAGTGTTATGTATTGTTCCGGGAGAGATGGTATCAGACCTCACACTGATGTGTCTGTGCTCTATGCAGCCAGGTGTTATGTATTTGTCCCTGGAGAGATGTGTCATCAGACCTCATGCTGTGCTCGGTGCCTCGCGGCAGCCAGTGTATGTCTTGTCCTTGGGAGATGTGTAATCAGACCTCACAATGCTGTGCTCTGTGCTATCGACAGCAGTGTTATGTATTGTCCCTGGAGAGAGTGTAATCATACCTTCACACTGCTGTGCTCTGTGCTCTCTGCAGCAGTTGTTATGTCTTTGCCCTGGAGAGAGGTGTTGTAATCAGACCTCACATCCTGTGCTCTGTGCCTTGCAGCCAGTGTATGTATTGCCTGGAGAGTGTGTGAATCAGACCTCACACTCGCTGTGCTCTGTGCTCTCTGCAGACATGTTATGATTGTCCCTGGAGAGATGTGTAATCAGACCTCACAAAGGCTGTGCTCTGGCTTTGCAGCCAGTGTTATGATTGTTCCTGGAGAGAGTTGTAATCAGACCTCACAAGCTGTGTTCTGTGCTCACTGCAGAGGTGGTATGTATGTTCCTGGAGCGATTGTGTAAGTCAGG